>JAOVVA010000048.1:13596653-13608928 GCA_028565275.1 Leiocassis micropogon
CACAAGTATTGGGCCTAGGGAATGCCATGATACTGCAGCCCAAACCATCACTGATCCACCCCCATGCTTCACTCTGGACATGCAACAGTCTGGGTGGTACACTTCTTTAGGGCTTCTCCACACCATAACTCTCCCGGATGTGGGAAAGACAATGAAGGTGGACTCAGAGAACAATACATGTTCCACATTGTCCACAGCCCAAGATTTTCGCTGGTGACACCATTAAAACCGATGTTTGGTATTGGCACGAGTGACCAAAGGTTTGGCTATAGCAGCCCGGCCATGTACATCGACCCTGTGGAGCTCCCGACTAACAGTTTTGTTGGAAACAGGAGAGTTGAGGTGCACATTTAATGCTGCAGGGAGTTGGGCAGCTGTGGTTTTATGTTTTTTGGATACAATCTGGGTTAGCACTGGGACATCCATTTCAGACAGCTTCCTCTTGTGTCCATAGTTACTCTTGTTGGATGTGGTTCATCCTTCTTGGTGGTATGCTGACATTACCTTGGATACCGTGGCTCTTGATACATCACAAAGACTTGCTGTCTTGGTCACAGATGCTCCAGCAAGACACGCACCAACAGTTTGTCCTCTTTTGAACTCTGATATGTCACCCATAATATTGTGTGCATTGCAACATTTTAAGCAAAACTGTGCTATTACTCTGCTGATTAAAGCTTCACACTCTGCTCTTACTGGTGGAATGTGCAATCAGTTAAGATTGTCCATCAGGCTGGTCAAATTTAGCCATGAAACCTCCAACACTAAATTGTTTCAGTTTCATTGTCCAACCCCTGTAACTGCACTGTACATGGATGCACGTGTCAAGCAGCTGGTAAAGTGAATTGCAGAAAAACAGAAGAAAGTTACTTAATATTAAATTTGATAGTATTTTCTGATCAGTGTCAAATTTATTAATGACATTGAGCATTTATTTTTTCCTTTTATATTCTTGGTAGCTTTTAAAACTCACCTCATTTCCATGCTAACTAATGTGTGTGATGTAGCCTAGTCAAAGTTAGCTAATGTTCATCATGGAACATTAACAATTGAAAGTCTAAAACTAAAAGTCAAAAGTACATATCTCTGACTCTTCCCCCGAAGAATTGTGATTTCCAATCCATGTATCCGTGTTCGATTCCCGGCCAGGCTCGATTCCCGGCTCTGTGTGCATGGAGTTTGCATCTTCTCCCCGTGTTTGGTGGGTTTCCTCCGGGTACTCCGGTTTCCTCCCACAGTTCAAAGACTTGCAGATTAGGCTAATTGGCATTTCCAAATTGCCCGTAGTGTGTGAAAGGGTGTGTGAGTGTGTGTGTGTGTGTGTGCCCGGCGATAGATTGGCACCCTGTCCAGGGTGTACCCCGCCTCGTGCCCTAAGCCTCCTGGGATAGGCTCCAGGCCCCCGCGTCCCTGAATACAGGATAAAGCGGTATAGTAGATGAGTGAGTGAGTGAGTGTTTGATTCCGGCCCCCCCCTGCAGGTTTTTTTGGACACCGCTTTGCAAAGCACTGCATTGTAGCAAATGGCCAACAGACAACACTGATTTACTGACCACCAAGGGAGCACTGGAAATGCACTATTTACAGTATATGTACTGCTTTTGAAGAGATAAGAGTGGTGAATTGCTACTGAATTCTTGTTGACAATGAGTGCTCCTTAAGCTTAAACTGTTTATAGCCGAGTTGTACTGGAAAGACTCAGTGATGTGCAACTCAAGAATCAATAAAAATGCATTTCTTTTTGTTTTCCCTCCTGCACGAAAGTCACAGTTTCTTACAACGAAATGCACTTTGAGAATTTGACATTGAGCAGCTTTGGGATCACTGTGTCAAATGAACCTAATAAAAACCATCGAAGGGGAAATACAATAAAAGACTACACTTATCCTAAATGATTAAATAAACCACTTCTTATTAATTATACATGGGCTTGGCGTTAGAATTAATGATAATTTTGTGTTTGTCCTTTAGTAGACATGTTCATATGGGGAAAAAAAAGTTCTATTCTTTCAGTTCTATTAAAGGCCTCTTTTTTTCTTTTTCTTTTTTTTGTTAGTTTGTTTTGCTGGAACATTTTAATCGGTGTGTTTTTCACCCGCAGCAGTGTTTAGTATTTCCAGTCCTGTTCATCTATGTAAACAGTCAAAAGCAGCTACTCAAAACTGTTTAGACATGCAAAAACACAGGGTCACCTTGTGTTGCTCAGGGCCTTTTGCTGGAAAGGCTGAACAACATGTGTTTAAATGAGTTATAATGAGTTAAATGACTATGTAGAACAACTACATAATCCTGTAAGCACTAATCAGGTTTATGTGCAATGATCGTAAATAAAGATTGGATTTCACAAATAAAAAATAAGGTACTGTGCAAAAGTCTTGATCCCCCCCGTCATTTCTTAATATTTTGCTTCCAGAGCCCGACCTTCTTATATTCGTGTAATGTAGTCTTAAGGAACAGTTCTCCAGGATTCATTACAAGTTGTTTGCTCTCATTTTCAGTCCAGTCCCTGTACCTGACCAGCTTCAGGGGATTTTTTTCTATGTTAAGCTGACCTATGAATCATTCAAGCATTAAAAAATAAAAATAAAAAAACAGGTGCAGATGATGACAGATGATCAGGTGTGTAATTAGTATACTAGCGATGCTGAATGCTGAGTGGTTGGAACAAATAAGAGGGGAAATGTTCCAACATTCCATATAGTTTAAATTGCATCTTTAGGTACCTTTTAGGCTGCCACAGTAAAACATTTGATCCCATTTCTTAAATTTAATCTACACAATTTATTGTCATTTAATTTAATATGACGAAACTAGGGGACTTTTGCACATGACTGTATATAGCGGGTACACCTGCTTTTATTCTCAGTCGGCTTCTTGGTGATATCAAATCACAGCCCTACCATACTCAAATCATTATTTCTGTTTGATTAATTGACTGACTGAAACTGCAGGCTGTGGGAACTAACCTGATTTGGGGTATAGCTGGGTAG
The DNA here is from genome assembly GCA_028565275.1 of Leiocassis micropogon. Taxonomy (NCBI): domain Eukaryota; kingdom Metazoa; phylum Chordata; class Actinopteri; order Siluriformes; family Bagridae; genus Leiocassis; species Leiocassis micropogon. The sequence continues at coordinate 13,599,644 of JAOVVA010000048.1, forward strand.
ATATGTAGTCTTTTGTATGGTTATCATGTACAGTATATAATAAAATCATGGCCATAGCATAACACTGTGCCTTATTTTATTTTATTTATATATATATATATATATATATATACACACACACACACACACACACACACACACACACACATTATATATATACTATATATATATATATATATATATATGTATGTGTGTGTGTGTGTGTGTATATCATTATCATCATTATCATCTAGCACAAGTATTGGGCCTAGAGAATGCCATGATATTGCAGCCCAAACCATCACTAATCCACCCCCATGCTTCACGCTGCAACAGTCTGGGTGGTACGCTTCTTTGGGGCTTCTCCACACCATAACTCTCCCAGATGGGGAAGGACAGTGAAGGTGGACTCATCAGAGAACTATACATGTTTCACATTGTCCACAGCCCAAGATTTTCACTGCTGGCACCATAGAAACCGACGTTTGGCATTGGCACGAGTGACCAAAAGTTTGTTTGGCCATGTACATTGACCCTGTGGAGCTCCCGACGAACAGTTTTGGTGGAAACAGGAGAGTTGATGTGCACATTTAATTCTGCAGTGAGTTGGGCAGCTGTGGTTTTATGCTTTTTGGATACAATCCGTGTTAGAACCCGGACAACCCTTTAAGACAGCGTCCTCTTAGGTCCACAGTTACTCCTGTTGGATGTGGTTCGTCCTTCTTGGTGGTATACTGACATTACCCTGGATACCGTGGCTCTTGATACATCACAAAGACTTGCTGTCTTGGTCACAGATGCGCCAGCGAGACGCGCACCAACAATTTGTCCTCTTTTGAACTCTGATATGTCACCCATAATGCTGTGTGCATTGCAATATTTTAAGCACAACTGTGCTATTACTCTGCTAATTAAACCTTCACACTCTGCTCTTACTGGTGGAATAGGCAATCAATGAAGATTGGGCACCAGGCTGGTCAAATTTAGCCATTTTTAACCTCCAACACTAAATTGGCCAGTGTTTCAGTTTCATTGAAGCGGTGTCTTCTGTAACACCCCAAAGTATCACCAGAGCTGATATAATAGACACATACTTAACACCTTCTGTCTGATGAGTGAGAGTTTGCTATGACTGTGGTTTATTTATATATGAAAACAGAAAAGCATGAACACTATAGAAGCCAAGTGCCTTCACGTCCAGCACAGATTTTACGTCACCTATTCATGACGGAACATCAGAACCAGGTATGTTCACAGGAATGGGATGAAATCGTGCCACTGCATTCACAGCCAGGCAAGAGATCAAGACACACTGATTCTCTTTTACAACTGATGGCGTTCATGTACACGGTCACGCCAGGTGATCTATCACTATTCAAATAAACGTAACAATTATAGAACACACCCAACACCAGTCACTGTACAGCTAATAATAAGGAATTTAAATAGCGCAGTGTCTATGTATTGTGTTGTCATACAAGCACAAAAGCTTCTTTAAATAACTTCTCACTAATTCGCATTCCCATAAGACAAACTATATTCATGAGACCTTTCCTATTCAGTTGCTCACCATTAGGAAGAGTGCTGATATCAGTAATAACCTGGCTCAGATTCTCCAAACAGCACAGCGGCTTCTAGAGAATGCTAAACAATGTAAACTTTTAAAGTAATAATTTGGATATCTATCTCTGAATGTACCTTTAAATTACAGCTTTTAATATTTTGGATTGTTTTGTTTCTTTGTGAATGGAAATCCTTCTAGCAAAGAAAAAGAAAGCAATGGGACCTCACAGGAGACTTGACTAACCAGTTTTTCAACTGGAAGCTCATTCAAATGCCTAGGAATGAAAACATGTGTACACGTGTACGTACCATCACACACACACACAGTCTTCCTGTAATTACTCTACTCATGAAGGTTCAACAAAGTGACCATCATTAAATGGGCAAATCCAGCAGGCACAGCCAACCTAAACAAGCTTTCTTGTGGTCTATCCCAGAATTGAAGTCAAAGCCAACTGAAAAGAAATGCGCCATTGTTTTATACCAAAGCCACGGAACGTAATCAGAAATACCAGATGGAGGTCCTGACCCAAAACACGATCGTGTGACTTAATTAGCGATAAGACTCCTTACATTCATTCCTGAACACAAACATATACATAATGCCAGCGAAAAATAAATAAATTCACACACTGTATTTTTGTCGCACCGCTTTTTGCTATGGTTACGGCATACATTTGCAGAGGCATTGTTTCGACAAGCTTAGGTCATGTCACAACATTTGTTTCCATCCAGAGTTGCTTTCATTCTCTCCTAGATCTTGTATTGTATTGATGATGGGAGAGTCAGAATGCTGCGTAAAGTCTTCTCCAGCACATCCCAATATGGTTAAGGTCTGGACTCTGTGGTGGCCAATCTATGTGTGAAAATCATGTTCCCTAACCCAGTCTTTTACAATGAATCCAGGCATCATCATCTTGGAATATACCCGTGCCATCAGAGAAAAGGAAAAATAAATAAATAAATAAATAAATTGATTGATGGGGGGAAAAAAAAGGTCATTCAGTATTCAGGTCGTCAGCTGATCTCAGTCTTTGGGCACATAATGTTGCTGAACCTTGACCTGACCAACTGACGCAATTCCAAATCATAACACTCCTGGTACAGTGCATCACTTCATCCGCCTCACTTCTTACCCTGATGTGCCGATCACTCTGGAACAATGTAATTCTGGACTCATCAAACCACATGACCTTTTCTCAATGCTCCACAGTCCATGCTTTATTCTCTATAGCAAATTAAAGTCATTGATGCCATTTTTCTGAGTAGCGTTATCCGCTCCTTCTGCTTGCGTGAGCTCACAGACGCCCCTGATTGGTTGTACAGCCGTGATTAATGTGGGAGCACTACCTCTCATCCCTCCCCTCGGCCAATCAGCTCTCTCTAGACCTCCGTCTGTGAGAGGTTACAGCATCACCCGGGAATCGAACTCACAATCTCTGGATGATAGGGCGAGTACTTTACCACTGCGCCACTATTCTTAAATGCAAAGCACATCATGACAAGAGTTTGAATCGTCTATGCTCGGTCTAACACGTCAACCTGCTTCGCTTAGGCTTATTATCTTTCGCTTCGTGGAAGTTTGCCAACATTTAAATGTGATACTCAGCGGTTAAACACCACAACATAATGCTCATTCATTAATTAACAATTTAGGTGCATGCTGTTATTGGAAACAGTATAAGCAGTGCTTCGAAAAGCAGATGAACTTCTTACCTTCAGCGTGTCTCTGTTAGCCTCAGGCAGAAGCAGGATGAGGAGGTGCAGAGCCTGCAGTTGGTGTTTGTAGGACGTGATATCTGACACACCAGAGACAATGCTGTTAATCTCAGCATACTCAGTGCTAGGAAAAGCTACTGGTTTTTTTTTTTTTGGTGACAAAAAATATTTGTAGTGAGATAAACCATGCATAACAGTTTTTCATAATTCTAAAATTAGTGTCGGATAAACTGTGAATTGAGGGTATCATTTTCAATATTGGTTGTTTTTCAGGTGCTCACTTTGTGCGGCGGTGAAGGCGGGTAAGTGCTGCAGCGTGACTAGAGGGTACGGCAGCTCTCTGATGAACATCTTCAGCAGACCGGCTGCGTCGTTTTGTCTCACCTGCTCCCAGTCAAAACTGTCGTCGTAAAACTTCGCCTCCAACTCCTGGCGCAAATGCTGTGGGTTTGTGACGGAAACGTCATTTTTCAATTTTCTTTTATTTGATATCATAGTCATAGTCATGAATTCAAACCTCAAAACATCCTTAACAAATATTAAAGGCAAACTCAAGCCTGAAACATGATACCTTTCTGTTGAAATGGTTTTTTTTTTCACAATTATATTAATAATAATCCAACATAAAAGTATTACAGCCAAACACCAAAAGCAAACGCAGGGCTCAAATGACCGACGTTTTAATGCGGAATTTATGCTGAATTAGTGCAGCCTGGACTCAGCAAGTTAGTGACGTATGAGATGACAAGCATGATGGAATTAATGCTGGCATTAGATTAGAACCTGTTCTGTTTGTGCCAAGTCTACAGATAAGGAGACAAGAGAGCCAGACAGACTCCTTAGGCACAGCTGAAGCGTGAGCTAAATTCCAGTGGCACCACCGTCAGCAGGTATTGGATAATGCACAAAACCATTAACTAAAATGAAAATAGATGAACATACAGTATCAATAACCGCAGTTTTAACTTAAAGCATTTTCATGCCTCTAAGCTTGAAATTCCATCCCACACACAAATTGTCATGGATACATAGCTCCATGTGTACAGTACCCTAGTCTGGAGCATATGTGGTGCATGTATGTCAGCAGAAATGAAGTAAAACCAGCTGGTCTGCAACAGTGCCATGCAAAGTTAATTCATTCCAAAGGCTCAAAGCAGGATGATCTGGAACGGTGATTTCTATTTAAACCATATTTCAAACACAGGAAAGTAATAAATCATCATTAAAATCAATATAATCCTGTGAATTGATGTTTATATGACTGGTAACTAGTATGTCTTTGACCTAGACGATTGTTGAAGGATTGTTTACCAAGACAAGCTTGGCTCCAAACTGCCTGATATAGTCTGCTGGAGAGCACCTTGTACCAGGGCTGACTCTACAAACAAAGTCTGCCTGTGGATAATGTAGCAGTCCGCACACACACACACACACTTTTCTGGAATGAGGTGCATTACTCCTTCTATCTTAACGCAGAGCTGTCTTTTAATTGGGTAATTTCTTCTGGACCTGGATTGGATTAAACCACCTGAACAAGACGCAAAGCTTCACAACCTCTTAAGAGATTTCAATCAGCAAGCGCACAAGTGCTGCTAGCGTACATTAGTTCTGAGCAATTACACATGGAAAGATCAACATGGGCACAAAGAATGTGTGTGTAGCGATTAGAGGGAGTGAAACTAAAGAGACAGAAGGAGTGGCTACATAGGGTTTTAAAATCCTAACCGTGTGTGTGTGTGTGTGTGTGTGCGCGCGTCATCAGACATTTTCCGTTCATGGCACGTTATGCATGGATCAAAATCAGATGTAAGATGGTGACAGAGATGGATTTAAAACTTTCGGATATAAAATAACATCAAAACCAATGAAATGACATCATTAGATGAAAGAGCTGAATCAATCACTCATCGGTTGGATTACTGATTCAATTCTAAACAGTTTTTGGGGTTATGATGCTTTACCTTTACTCTAGAGGCGGAGCCAGGCACTCTGAGTATTCCTTCCGTCTGTAGGCCTGTCTGCTCCAACTTCGACAGCAGCTGTAAACACACACACAGATACACAGAACCGTCATGCTCATGATGCGCTTTTAGAGCTCAATATGGCCTCTTGTTCATTCAACAAGCTAAAAGCATGGCATCTGCTTATTCCAGCATGTTTCAGTTCGTCTCTCTCAAGCTCTCTGATACACCCTTCACATTGTTTAGAACTAACGCAACATACTGCGAGCGCTTTTTCGGCATTCCGCTCCTTTTAAGAACAGATAGACGCTGCTTTATCTCTCGCTGATAAGCCAATCACATGGCAAGAGTCTTGCTCAAATAGTCGAGCTTACAACATAAACACGAACGGAGAAGCTTTCTTCTCCTCTTTCTTATCCTCAGCAAACAATCTGATTCCGAACAGAACAGAAAGTCACCCTGTAGTGCTGGATATCCGACGTAGCAATTCATGTAAATACAGCTGCTTGAGATTATATATATTAAAAAAAACCTCTCCTCTGCTGTGAAGGTTATACATGCCTTATGATCTGATAAAACTGTTCTCTTATTATTTAAGTACCTGCTCAATCTTACTCCAATCAGTGCTTGCACGGATGATGGTTTTTATTTTAACAATCAGTCATTGTCGAGAAGCAGAATAGTGCTGATCACACGAATGAACAGACGTTTTGAAGAATATCACAGCACATCAAACATACTGTACCACGCTCTTCTATTTACATGTATACTCTTCTACACGTACAACTGCTTTAATATTCCTTAACGTTTCATCATTGTAATGGGATGTTCTAGTTAATTCCCCTTTAAACTGGATCAGGTTGCTCTCAAGCCGCGAGGAATCTGTACAGAACATTCAATTCTCAGCATGTGGTGGACTATTGAACTCCTTCCCTCCCACACTCGATCTAAAAACAGACACAAAGCAAAATTTAGTAAAAGTCTCAGTTGCATACCGTTTTTTTTTTACACAGATTAACGATAGCCTTTAGGCTAATTACACCGTCAGGAGGATTCTCCTCTGTAAATAAAGTCACGTAGGGATTTGGCTTAATCTCCAGAATGCAGCCTAATACACTGATGCCCAAAGAAGGTAACCGAGTCCCTGACAACACATGCCATGCAATCATATCAGTAGCAACATTAACGTGGACCATCATTCTGATTACGACTTAACAATTTACGTGGATGCCAATCTGATAATATGTGGGTGTACTGTACATGACCCAAACATTTAAACAGAATATAACTTTTTTTTTTGGTGAAGAGGTTCTGTCCGCTATGAAGCACTTAAACCAATCAGTGCTCCTTTCTCAGCCAGTAACACAGAGTGTCAAAGTCTGAAGTAAACACTGATGGGAGAATGTCCCATATTCTCTTCAAGTCACCTAATGCCTAATGCCACATTTAAGCCTCACGTGGTGCAAACATGCAAATTCTTATTCCAATCAAGCAGATAAAGTACACAGCTTTTATTTACCTAAGTTCCACCCCATCCCCTCATTACGATTGAAAATTCATTTCGATTTGGCCGGATCTGATCAGACTGCTCCGACTGAGGCGTTTACGTGATGCAGTCCTAGCCAGTTCCAACTCAGCTATTATTCTGATTATTAGTCAAATATTAGGATCCACGTAAACATACCTAGTGTTGTAATTATTGCACTTAATGTACTTTTACTGATAAAGTATTACATGGACATTTGTTTCCCTTTATTAGACTGGTATACAGTGTGGCCTGGGGTCATTTATTTAGAAATCTAGGACTACATGTTTCACATGCACTGCATTACTTGTGCATAAGTTTTAAATAAAGTCATAATGTTTTTTTTTTGTTTGTTTTTTTCAACAATTTCTTCCATTTCCTCACATGTCCATCTTTAATGCATTTGACACCCAGCACAGGCGCTTAGGTACAATATGTCTCGTCTGGCACGCGGAAAAAACAATCACACCAATCTGTAGTGATGGATTTGCTTCCATATAAAATCGCTCCACACTGTCCAGCGAGTTGTCCTACCGTAAACTATTCAGCTACATAGTTAGCGAACTAGCCAGTAGCCATCTACAATGCACACTTAGCTCAAAGGACAAGATCTTTTGTAAGAAAGCATATAAATCTGATGGCACAGCTACAGTTATTAAGCAGTTGAACAGATCATGATCCAGATCCATCAATCCTCAACTGTCATACGGTTAAACATTTGCAAATATGCTACCAAATTTCTAGCTTAACGTAACATAACTTTAATGTAACTCAAGAATAAGTATTTTAACAGACCCTAAAAACAGCCTTATGTAACCTCCTATGAGTGCTGATGTCACTTAAAATGTCACGAAGATAACATAAACTTCTCCTAATATTTATCTCAAACCTCAAAAGGATCGAATGCTACTAGCTCTTCATATCTAGGTGCGTAATGGTTCCCGAAGTGGTTTTAAGGAAGGCGAATTAATATCAGCTAACTCTGCTAATGTTAGCAATACTTCCTGCCAAGAAGATAATGTCCAAAATGGAGTTAGTTAGCAAATACAGATACAAAACAGCATGTTAACGATGATTCACTTTATGTATTATGTTAAATATGGTAAGCATTTTAAAAATGCATTAGGGCAGTTTAGCAGAATAAATGAAAATGAATCATTTAAATGAAGCACAGACAAAAAAAATAACACTGATTCAGTCAGTTCCCTATTTGCTCCTTAAAACAGCAGTGATGATACAGCATGATGTCACATGCAGTGGAAAGATACAGGACTCTGAAGTGTGTGCAGTGTGTAATGCGACACTTTTACTACAACACTGTCTCGAACCTTCCAGGCTAAAACAGACAAGAAGAAACAGATCTTAGCAGCTGCCCTAAGCTCATGGGGAACTGTAAAAACAAGGCTGAGAGGTGATAGCCTTTTTGGAAAGTACTTGCTAAAAATGAGAAGAAAGGCCATGCGAGTTAGGATAATAAAAGATATCAAGCTGTGGCTAGAGCTGGGGAGGAGGGAGGGACCTGAGACTTAACCCGACAAAGCGCTGATTAACGACTTTCCAGGACGTCCAGTGCAAAGAATCGCTGTGTGGAAGTTTCCACATTAGGATGAACCAAAAGAAGCAGCACTGTGCTCCAAACCCTTGCTCCACAGCCCAGCAAAAACAAGTCCAACTCCAAGAGATAAGCTACGCACCTTTTTGAAAACAAGAGGAACTTTAGAGCCAGGAAATTTCTTTTGGTCATTTTCCAACAGTGTAGCCAGGGGAACTCCAAATATGCCAGTTTCTGCAGAGAGAAGGCGTCAGTGATCACACCAATCAAAACATATCTGGAGAATAGGTGATAAAATATTACATGCAAAAATTTACGACTTACTCACCCCGCACCTTGCTCCGAACTACTCGGTTCCTCTTCAGCTCGATGCCCAGGGCATCATAAAATGTGGTTAGCTCTATTAGACTGATATAGCTGATCTTCTTGATGTCTTCTGAGGACAGGTCTTGCACCCTGGTCAGCCCCTGCTTGGGATTCGCAATCTGAAACGTCTGAATGAGACGTAAGATACTTTTAAATATAATCAACATTCAGTATGTTTATTCTATATTTTATCTCAAAATAATAATTTAAAAAAAAGATATATGAAAGGCAGTGTTTATTTAGAAATTGTTTCCACAGAGGAAATTTGAAGCATAAACTGTCTGCAATCAATAAAAATGAGAACACAATTAAAAAGCAATGAGACAGATGATGAGGGAGAGATTCTGTGGGACACGGAAGCTTTGTGTGCGATTATAGAGAATGGTGGAGAAGCAAAGCTGAAGACAAACACTTACTGGTAAGTCCTTGTCTCCTTTCCAGATCCTCTGGCAGTCAAGGCAGTCACGGCCTTTCCGATGGGCCGTCGCTCCCTCGGAGTACGGCACTTCACACGACAATATATTCGGCTCTGACTGACACTCTGACATGCCGCTTTCTACAGGGGTGAATACTGGGCATGACTGGTGACCTAAAGCAAACACACACACGTTTTATATATA
>JAOVVA010000048.1:13609107-13623787 GCA_028565275.1 Leiocassis micropogon
GTGTCCAATGGGGCAGTATTGGCGTAATCGGTCCATTTGTAGACCCTGTTTGGGTTGGCTCAGCAGACTGTAAGAACAATGAAACTGAATTATGGTCATAGCAAATAAAGCCATCCTTCACCAGCAATACATATTTAAGATGAAGCTAAACAAACCCTTTTTAACACTTAAGACGTTTAAAAGTAATCCAACTAGCAAATCAGTTCGCCAGTACAGTACAAATGCATCTTTGTAAAACATGGGTAACTTTATATGTATGGCACATCTGCTGGATTAGAAGCAAAGTGATATTTTATTCAGCTTGCCTTAATAGAATAATAGAATAGTTAAAGTTGTTAGAATATTTGAGTCGCTATTTAAAATCCAAACCTCAAGCACGCTAACTCAAAATCACCTCTGAACAATATCAACCTGACTCTAATGTGTTCAGAAATAGAAAAATCTATAGTTAACATTTTATAATATTTCAACATTACACACTTGTTCAATAATTGTTCATGAATATATTTCACAGTTAAAAAAATACACCTGGGTGCAAAACGTGTAAACCTCCGCTGTATGGTTATATCTTTTTTGGATGCTGCACATCAACAACAATGCTGCATCACATCGATACAAATGATAATGGTTCATAATCCGTAACCAGACTTCCTGTTGTGGACTCTAACGACCCATCATCCTCCTCTGCTTTCTAGATCACGTTACATGACCTAAGTTTAGCGCATTAGTCCACTGTGCCCAGCTCTACTCACTACTGCATGCTTACCATAGACACAGAGTGAGTCTCAGTTGCCAGTCCAGCTGGCTATGAGTCACTGCCCTACATTCTCTGCCAGCACGCCGACTCACTAGCTCCATCAAACACCATTTGTTGACCAGATGTCCACTAGAGACATTCTCCCTACACCCTACTTTTTGCTACATGATATTGATATGGTAGAATTTGTAAAGACGTATTCACTGCATGTACTGACATGTCCCAGTACTTTTCCCCTTGGTGTCTTGTGCCTTGAACGCTCGTTCGGGTCAGCGCCTGGCAGGACCGACCAGTTACTCATTCTCCTCACATGCTCTTAGTCACAGAGTTACTTTAGGGTGGTCTTGAGAGCTGCCTTTGTTTTGGTGTTTATTACTAAATTCTTACACATAAATGACTTGCAATTCATCTCGATTTGTATAGCGCTTTAAACAATAGACAGTGTCAGAAAGCAGCTGTACTGAAATCCAGATGTAGCCACCGGGGGGTGGGTGGGGGGGGGGTGAGGGAGAATCCGTCCTCCTATGGAATATTCTAGAAATGTGAACCTTTAACTCTGCAGTCATCCCAGATTTAATTACATACATTACACAATTTTAAAACGCTTCCAGGTAAAATATGTCTCCTAAATGGTACAAAAGATGTATGCTTAACCGTACTACGGTATTGAAAAGGAAAAGCACAGTTCGACAAATACAGAAACAATATGCATGAAAAAGAAAGCTTAATAATGTGAGCACGAGTCTTGGCAAGGGCCCGGGACAGTATTCGTGATTACAGCAGATCTACAGCATCCAGGTGAGACGACAGCTTCATGTCAGCGAAGCCAAATCGAAAAGAAAAGCGCATATTTATTTAAACCGCAGTCTCAAGTTCTCCACACTATTTGCTTGGGTCACTGGATATGAACACTGCTTTACTGATGGCTAATTTAAATGCAGTCTGGGTTGTTCCACATTCTAGCCTGTCCACATTCCAGTCCTCAGTCAGTAAAACAGATATGTTTGTGGATGCGCAGCTGACCTGGCAAATGGGTGGCATGCTCAGGAATGCCTGGCCTTTTCTGTCTTTACACTAAACACAGCTGTCACTCTTATCATCTGTACTTTTTCCAAATAAGCCTGACACCTGAAAGGCTCCACGGCCAAGAAGAGGACTATACGAGAGTGAGTAACAGCTTTATCTGCTGAATACACAACTCATCATCTTGTAGACGGCGTAGTGAAGAGAGATTGCGCGGCTAATCTGAAATCAATAAATCCTGTGAGTCACTCAGTCCTAATCCAAAATCTCAAAAGTAGACAGTCGCGAGCTGCTTTTTTCCTGGATGGATATTCCTGTCAGACAGCAAACGTTAATAATAAAACAGTCAATATGAAAATCCGACAGAGTACACATTACAGTATCTGAAATACTGTTAGGATCTCCTAAGAGGTTCCCAATCATAATTCTCCAGTATACAGTTTCTCCTGCTTACCGAAGCGTCGGTCGTGGAGAAGACATCCCGGACGTGGCGTATGGGCTGCTTGTTCCTCTTGCGTAGGGTTTGAGTGTAGTTGTCTAGGCGTTTCTTCACCATGGCGGCTTGAGAGCGGGTGAGCGTGGACAGGAGAGCCTCGGCAGGGCTGTCGGACAGAGCTCCGGATACTAGCGTGGAGAGACCTGCTTCGTGCAGCCATGCTTCGTCCAGCTCTGCTTCTACCATGCAGAATTGCACAAACGTTACAGCCAAAGAATGTGCGGAAACCTGTGCATTTACAAGAATCGTACTTGATTTTTCACTCGAGATTAACATCTCCATGGTGGGGCGAACAGAGTGAGGGAAAAACTGGAAGTCATTTGGGGCTTTTAAAAAAGGCTCAAATGGAATGTTTGGTTTTGGTCTGCAATTTTAACTTTCTAGGTAATCAGAAGAATAATTCACTTTTAGTTTTGGAGACTTGCTAGAGGACTACGTAGTGGTTTCCAAAAGTTTAAATGGTTTACGTACATGCCTCACATACATTATTCATTAATTCATCTGTGCTTAATAGTGCTTATAGCATGGACCCCTAATGCTTTTCATGCATTACCTTATGAGGAGAAAAATCTCCATATCAAACAAAAGCAGAACGAAAACCAACGTGAGCGAAAACACCTGTTAACCATTTTCTCATTTTTCATATCCCTCTGTAGACCAGGGGGCTTACAGAGTGCATATGTACAAGACCAAATATTTTACACAAGCATTATCCAAAGCAGGCCAAGGCATGCAGGAGCAGACCCAGATCCACCATTTCAAATTTAGCACAATAAAAAAGAAAAAAAAAAAGAAACTTGAGTCATTATTATATCCAGCTGTCTCTATAGCAGAACCCCATGTTCAAAGCCCTAGAAATATGATCTGCAAGATAAAATCTTGAAAAATTGATGGTTCATGTACTGTAGAATGGTCTGCACTCACCATCGATGCTGCCCTTCTCCATCATCTCCTCCAGGAGTCCTTGGCTGTCCTCCTCGATGTTCCTCACTTCACTCCAGTAATCCTCCATGGAATCCTGCGAGTCTTGGGATATGGAGCGATCGGGAGGAGAGGGAGGCATCGCTCCTGCCGAAGTCATCCTCGCTAACCCCCGATGCAGTCCTTTCCTAATAACAACAGAAACAGAAAGAGTCACACAGACTACATGGCAAGCTGTGATCCAGTGTGGAAATGTAACACAAGTATCCCACAGCAGTTACTATAAAATGAACCAAAGTATACAAAGCCACCCAGATAAACCATCTTCTTAGCTAATTTTACATTATAAGCAGTCAGTTTCAAAAAGCAACCCCTCTCCTTGATCTTTCAACGCCCAGTTCCCATTGTTTTCCACTCCAGCTCTCTATTTTCAGGATGCTTTTTTTGATTCCTTGAAGTACGGAGACATGAAAGAGCCAATGACACCACACAGACCTTCATGCTTTTATCTCGGACAGCAGCTGCTGGGATGGAGGTGCGACGGAGGTAAAAGGATGCCAGACTCACCCAGCCCATTCACCGTGGAATCTTCTAGATTAAAGCGCTCCTAGTAAGCTTCATCAGTTGAAAACAAACCATCAAAGCGAGGAAGTCTGTTGACAAGCAGGATGATCTCAGGATTTTAGTGGATCCAGAAAATGAAGTTAACATTATAATCCCAGAATGCCCCGTGAAGCAAAGCAATCTAATTCAATGTCGGCCTGAACTTCACTAATGAAATATTGATAAGGAAAAACTGGCTGACGATGTACTGCTACGATGTCGAGTCTCTTATTTGCTCTCTTCGTTTCTCTGCCAGGAAGCAGGCTTCACTTAGAGCTTGTTATTGATCACGGCCATACAAGATGCCTTCTGTGTTAAGAGAGCTCCATTCTGCTACCCACTACCCATTCGAATTCCCTAGGAGACATCTGCTCTCAGCTTCTGACAAGTTTTATCACTTCAAATCAACATACTTTGGAGTCTTGGTCACATAAGCAGACCAGACCATGCTGGTTTGAAAGTGAATCTGCAGCACGGATTACAGAAATTCCTACAACAAGGTTTGTTTCACTTAAACATCAGGAACTGGAGAATGCTGTTGGGTGACCAATGTTTTTCGTGTTATTACCGATAAAAAATTTTTTTTTTAAAAACAACCACACAAAAATGGCTGCATCCCCATTACCAGACTATAATGACTCAAATCCAATTGTTTTAACCCGACTATCTGTATACATCTGATCTGTTTTTTAGACTGGATCCGAGTCATTTTCGGATGTGGTCCTAGATCAAATACTAATCTGATAAATAGCGTTGCGACTTATACTAAGAACAGTCAGATCAGAATTTATGCGACCTTTTTTGTCTCTTGCTTGACATCGTCCAGAGCAAAATCTCAAGCATATCTATGCTACAATAACATCCCTTGTTTGGAAAGAGTTTAGAATGAGTTTTTGCACAAATATGATGTGTTTTAACCGGGATTGTGTGAGAAAAGGCGTGTTGATGAGTGCACATGTGCACTTTTAGAGGACAAACGCGTGTCCACATCAGGAAAAAAAAAAATCCCCAAAAGATCACGTGCAATTATGAATGTGAACGGGCATGACATGCAAATCTGATCTGACCAAACAATCAGAACTGAACGATGTGGCTTGTAACGTGAATGTGCGTCACAGCTACAGGTTCATACTGTAAGTGTGTCCGTTTCAGTAGATACAAGCTTTCATCCATGCATCTGAGATGTGAAGTCCTCCTTTCATAACTTGGCCCCAGGACCCCCGACCTATAACACCCACACTTAAAACGGAAGATGTTGTCTATTCTGCATTGAGAACATCAATCAGCTGCTCATGTGCTCACTACATTAAAGATGTGTTCACTATAATGTACGATAAACAAAGCATTTCCTATACATCGATCATGCTTTCAAGATAAGCACAGGCACTCACAGCCACTAATGAGTTCACTAATGAGTTCAAGCAAAGTTCCTCTACACAATGGTAATGTGTTCTGGCATCACTGAGATCTCTGGCTGACCTGCTATCATGAGGCAATCAATGAGAAGACGACTTTCTGATGCGCATCTCAGGCATACCGTGAAACAGAGTCATGGTTCAGGTCGTCTGCCTCAAGATATCTCTGGGCCTGATTTTGAAATACAGACTTTGGTTACGAGTCCAGATCGGCAGTCTTAGAAACCTCTGATCAATCTCTAATCTCAAACTGTGACTAGAGCTTCAACGCTTACGTAAAAGCCTCCAACTGGGGGAGCGCACATGATTACACCAAACTCACAGGACAGTAAAAAACAGGCAATGGAGAAACAGAAATTGTCCAAATATTGAACAGAAAACTGTCCTTATAACAGTATGATTGCTCGAGTAAAAGCTAAATGAAGATGCAAGCAGAATGTAGTCATTTTCTTTCATTTGAAGTCCATCATAAAATAATTTGTTACAACGAGGGAAATGTTACAACAGTCTCTCCAAACATTTGGTCAAGCTATTACTGGGATTACACAATGTAAATGAATCCGTCAACAAATCAACTGCACTTCTAAATGGTTTATTAACCATCATTTGTGCTACTTGAAGTCCATATCTATCCATCTATCCATCCATCCCCATGATTTCCATGCTACATTGGCATAATCTAGCACAATACCTTGGCCAAGCTAGACTTTTTTAATACTTAATACTCATCAGAGTGACTTGCCATTGACACAACACACCGATGGAAGAAATGTCTGAGCGTATATACTGTATTAAATGACTTATTCTGAGGTGTTACTTATCTCACTATATTAAAAGGATAAAATTACATGAGGAACCACCAATGGATTTTAATGTACTGTAATCATCATGATTGAAGGTTCGTTCACAAGCAATGAAAAACAATCAGTCTCCCCAAGGCAGGTTTTTTTGAATGTGAAAGAACTAATGATTGTATCTAAAGCTCTACATTATACTGTACAACACGACGGTGACTACAGGTCTGAACAGTAAGTGTATCAGATAAACATGTCAACATTAGTCTGACTTCCTGACTTATAAAGAATTTGACTTGGCACGAATCCTGACAAAGCCGGACAAACCAAAAGATAACCACCTCAGCAAACACATGACTATTGTGACTAACTGCATGTCGCTTCTGCAAATCATCCGAGCCGTATTCTACAGTAACTGATATTTTTTTAAGTCCTGATGTTCATGCTAAGAGAATCAATACTCCTTGAAAAAGAGACTACAACTCATGTCTGAGGAGAAAACTCAGATTACCTTTCAGTGTCTCATCTAGATGTAGAGGACAGGGAAGGACATTAGAGTGGAGTGGTCTGCTCTGATCCGAGATGGAGATCATAAAAAAAAAAAAAGGCACTTAAAATACAAAGAGAAAGAGAGCAAAAACAAAAAGGGAGAGAGAGACAGAGAGAGGAACAGAGACAGATACGATGAAGCTCGACTGACCCAATCTCAGGATTTCCTCCTGTGACAGCAGGAACCCTGTGTGTAACCTAAACTCATCTGCCCTCCCACATACCTCTCTCCATCTATCCATCCCACTCCATGGGAGGCGAACAACTTTCCAGCACACACATTTCTTCCTTCCCTGCCCCCTATGTCTTTCTCTCCCTCTCTTTCAGTCCACCCACCCCTCCCTCTCTCTTTACCCCATCCTGTTCTCTCTCTCTCTCTCTATCCGACTCTGCTAGAAGCCACTCCCTGCTTTAATCTTTACAGCTTCACTACTTCCCTTTAGAAGGAAGGAGTTACTTTGCTGTTTATGCCAAGCGATCATCACAGTGAGACTAGAAAGTGAGGACAGCTTGGGTGTGATGGGGTGTCCTGTGAGCAAGAGCAGGGAAACTGGCGTCATTTTGGTAAACCACTCCCATATGAGGGTAATTACCAAACCCATTCATATCACTAGTTACTTCCATAACAAACCTTTTATAGACATACATGCAGAACAAATGCAAAACAAATGTTCCTTTAAAAAGTACTAAATAAAGGGATCTAGTTTCCAGAATGTTTGCATTGCACATGGTGCTTTGCATATGTCCTGAATGACATCTGCTCAAACAAGAACCATGCACACACAATATGTATCCCATCTTCCAGAAAAAGAAAAACATATACGCACAAGACCTAGATTAAAAAAATTAGCCAATTATTCCCTATGACGCAAGACTAAAGAAACAGGTAAATTGCATTTTGGCAAAAGAGATTGCGAAGCTCTAAAAGTGGAAAATCTGGTACCAGGGTTGATCCTTGTGGGGCTGCTCAAACCATCCAAGAAAGCTGAAGATCCCTCAAAAAACATGACCTAATTCCTCCAAGAATGTAAACACGGCAGCAGCGCTGCCAAGACAACACCGTCCAAAAGCAACAAGTCCGAAAAAAACTTTTCTGTCTATGAGCAACTTATCGTGCAAGTCATAGAGGGATGGTTTCAGACACTCTGCTTTGACTGGAATACATTTCCAAGTGCTTCATCACCATCCATATGGCCGCTCTGGCCATTTATTTAATCGACTAAAACATTTTCCATCTTCCTTATTGATTAAAATGGGCACCCACTTCAGTGCTGATAAAATCAAAACAGATTGCCAAACTGCTGAGCGTGGCACGTCCCCGTGAAATGGGCGGATGCAGAAATGTTGATTCGCTTTTCCAAAAAGGCTTCTCGACTATGCGCAGAAGCATGAATGAAATCAGGAGTGCAGGATGATTTTAGCAGAAAGGTATGTCAACCACCCCCAACTAGGCTTCGGCTATAATAAGAAACACATGTTTCATAAAGATGGCTTAAAGAGCTTAAACAAGACTGACCAGGGTCCAGTCCAGAGTGAAAACGAGTCCATCAGCAGTGGGTCAGAATGATGACTCAAAACACACTGGACTTATTTGGTTTCATGAAACGTTTCGTCTGGATAGAGGAAATAGTCATGACAAAGTTAAATAGTCGGACTGCATATACTGTACAACATTAGACAGATTGGGAGTATATAATCGTAACGATTTATTTAAAACTTTACTCTTCACATTGCGTTCTTCTGACTCATTTAAGCAATTATTATTAATCTGTCATACAAAAAACGGTCTTGAAGTTTTCCAAAAAGCAGTTTTAGAGCCATTTACTGGTCTAAAAGCTTATTTGGCCAACAGAGTGTGTAGTTTTATTTATTCATAAGCGCACAACATATTGATAAGACTTAGACATTAAAATGCATGGACTCAACAGAACTGGACAATGTCAATCATACGTAGCTCCAGTACCCCACATGGCTTCTGCAAAGGGTCACAAGCGGCATTTATAGTGCTGGTTTGGGGAACCTCTAATGACAGGCCATGCTGTATAAATATATCTACTGTGCCTGTTATCCTATAAACTGGTCTTTAATGCTCATTAGGGATGGAGCATTAGGCAAGCACAGGGTGAGCACCAAGTACTGCTCAAAAATGATTTAAAGCCTACAAAACCAATCAATACAGCACTGAAGTGCAGCTGGGATTATGAAGATGATTAATAATATCTCGGACAGGGTTATGAAGAACTCGGCATACAGCACTAATAACTCATTAACACGTAATGACTAGCCAAGTTGTGTGGCTTCACAGCTGCAGTGTTCAGCCTGGTCACAAACACAACTGAACCCTTGTGACTGATATGAGCAATAGAAGTCAGCTGGTGACTAATGGGATTTTTAACCTCAATAAACGCTGATCCCATGAGGCGACGTTAAAGCCACCATAAACACGTCTTTGTTAACCTGCTCGTCGTTATGAAATGCTTCATCGTCAACTGCTTTTTCTTTATGGGATGTGTACATTTTTATACCTTTAAAACGCGTTGTGCAATCACTTCTTCTTTTATAAGACTGACATAGAGGCTGTTGGATTTATGGACATACATTCCTTCAGTGATACTTAAAGGTCAACTGTTATATAAAGCTGTGTGGTTTCATTGATTATGCAAGTTAATTGATCTTTTGTTAATTAATTTGATTAATTCAGGAATTTTCGATTCTGAATCGATTCACACAGAGCTTTGGCAGAATATTGAAAAGACTTCCATCAACTGCATCAAATGCTCGTGTTTTGCAAGATTATCGCTTCGTCTTGTCTTTTTTTTTTAAGTTTATGAATGGTCGGTGCAATACCACGCCCTACTGGACTGGAGTAGAATGCATATAAAGACACTTTTAATGTCTTTTAAAATTTTTAAAGAAATGTATTAAGAAATAAAGCTGCTTGAGACAAATCAGACAGTAAACATTAATACATTAGTACTATTGAATTAAACAGAATTGAAAATCACAATGCACAACACTCTTATCAACATTCCAGCTATGAATCACAGCTCGAATATTATAAGCATTTTTAAACAAGTTTGCGTGAGTCATAGAAGTCGACAAAATGTGTCTGAAATACAACTCCGACCATGTTGGATCTTTTTGTTTCACTATTCTTCCAAATACACTGTTTCCAGGTTGGACTGAATCGATTAACAAAAGGTCGATTAAGCTGCATAATCGATACGGCAGAGCGTCAGTGTGGCGTCATGACAACGTACATACATACGCCCTATCAAGCTGTGATTTCTTTGGGAACAGTCTCTGCTGATGGAATTAAAACAAGCGAAATATATAACATCTAAAAAAAGTTACTTGATACTAATTTCTTGCTGGCATAAAACATGCTGTTGTAGTGAACATTACCTACAGTCGAGCGTCTACAGCCGTATCACAGCCATGCTGATATTCAATACAACCTTATACAATACTCTTGCTTGTACAAGATGTTTCACAGTTGTTTTCTCCAAATGTTTTGGAGACTTTTTTTAAACGGCAATAATATTTCCGCAGGTACTCTGTAAGCAAGTCTAAATTGCATAGATTGTAAAATGAAAAAGCATTATAGTGATATTTTGTACCCTATTGCCCACCCCTACTAATCAAATCTCTGTTTTAGTCTGAAAAACATTAAAAGACATAAAATTTAAAGTTTGTACCATATTGCTTCTAACCATGATACACTATCTAATTCATAGATAGAACCAGAATTCCTGTAATCCATTACAGAAGGCATTTTTTTTTATTTATTTACATTTTGTAGTCACATTAACACTGAAGCAAATATACATGACACTTGTAAATACCTGTGGTTTTAAGTATTTCAAAACCCAAATAGTCATTCACGCACTGAATAGTGCAACTAACTGCATACTTACAAGTTCATAACAAGGTTATCAAATCTAGTGTTAATGAGTCATTTTCTATTCTAACACAACACACGTCTTAAACTGAAAAAAGGAAGATCAGTCAAATTTACCGTGTAACCCCTGGTCATGCTTCGGGTTATGCAAGATAGCGCTGCAAAATAATACTCTTAACCTTTATACACGATATTTCATAACTCCCCACAAGCATTTATAAACAAACCCTTGTGCAAGCCAATCCGATTCTAATTCAAGCAGAATGAAATACACTGCTGGGTAAAGATTTGACATTAATGCACCTCCAGTGAAACTACAGGATGACCCAGAAGTCTCCAAAAATGATTAACGACATATAAATCATGCTTAGCTTATATATAAAAGATTTTTGCAAACATTCTGAGTGAGTAGTTACCACATTTTGGATAAATTTGGACATTTTTTTTTTTAACCTTCGGTCCAGACCGCTGCCCATCATGTCAATGTTCTCTCTCAGATCGTCCTATTTAACATAAAGTCACATTGCACTTGCTAGGCCTACAAAGCAAATATACATGGCACGTAAAAATCATAAAAGCTTCAAACTTTGTGAATAATAGCATTTCCCTTATCAGGAGCAACTAAATTTCAGCAACACCTCATAAAAAAAAAAGTTAAACTGTCAAGATCTCAAGTGGGATTCAACACAATTCCTTATCTAAGCAACTCCGTCATAAAAATGACTCTGTAAGCACAGCTCTTCTAACACTGCTCTTTACCACTTCACTGATACACTCGGGAATATTTGTGATTAACGATGTTTACCTGCGCATGGTAGGAGTCTCTCTCGGCGTCCGTGCGTTCTGTAAATACTGGTCTACTTTCCTCATGGCTGTACAGGAGAGAACTGAGAACTGAGTTTCAGGCTGAGCGTTTGATTTCTACCTGTACGAGCTTTGGAATGTGGCAGAGCAGCACTATGAAAAGCAACACATTCTGGAGCCATTTCCTGTTGCGTTTAATTCACATGAGGCAACAATCTCTCTGTGTGTAAAACCAGCATGCGGGTTTGGTGATCTATTGTACTTCTGGGCGATAGGCTTTTTTGCTAAAAAAAAAAAAAAAAAAACCTAAACAAAACAAAGAGAATGTGAAGCTTCAGCTGACTTTACTTATTCTACAAATCGGTGCCAGTCAGAATTCGTTGGCTTTATTCGAAAACTAGAGGGTACCCGTGGTTCTGACCACATGCAGATCCTGACATTCTGACAATGGCGTGCTGCCATTACCTGCAAATGGAGCGTGCAGTCGACTCGCTGCCGCTCCTCATCCTGCTCCAATGTTTCGGCAGCCCTTACTTCTGCGTGCTTCGTATGCGTTCTTGCCGTTTTCGCTACTGTTATATTCGGTGACGAACGCCTTTGACAGGCCCACAGCATTACATGGAGTGTTTGGGGTCAACTCGTTTCCAAGGTTTCATTTGCTCATCGTATGTTCACGATCCAAGGTTTCAGCAGCTATGAGCTCGGCCCGACGCACCCGTTTTCGCTACCTCTACATTCGAAGTGGAACGTGTTTCACAGTTTGACTTAAAAACTCATGACGATGCTGCCTTTGGTAAAGAACATGCCCGCCTATGAAATTCCTGTGACAGAACTACCTTCGCAAACACACAATCGATGTCCATGGCAGATTTATGTTTAATATATTTACATTTGAATTTTATACAATAAGTCGGAGTGTCTCTATGAAGGACGTTTATTCAACTTACTGTATACATCATGTCTCAGCTCACAGCCAAGATAGTTTCACTTCAACTTCCTCTCGCTTCCTCCCATGTGTGAGACCACAGGCTTATGACAACACAAATAAACGTCCTCCATTAAAGAACATCTGAACTTCTGATGTCCTTATTTTGACTTGATACCTTATTTCAAGATATGTCAATGTATTATATTGTTTTAATCGGACTGAAATCATTTCAGTTAGACTTAACTGTTTGAATGAAAAAGAATAAACAGAAGAAGACATAGAAGAAGACTCCTTGTTTTACGATAAAATATCGGCTCCAAAATCTATCAATACAAACTATATGAACATATGATTACTTAATACTGAATCATTTTTTATTCTACATGTTTTTTCCCAGATAAAGTAAACGAGTTGCTTTAGTAGAAATCAGTTGCCACGTATTTACATCTAATGATTAGTAATTCACACTAATAAAGTTTGTTTTTTTCCCACCACTTGCCATTCAAGGCTTAGGTACTTGCACAGGTCATCTACAGTGTAACAGCTCATTATACAAAACATAATTAAGTATAATTACACGTTAAATAGTTGAAGAAAGCCAGCTTTGTCTTTTAAATGTGGTAAATAATGTGGACACGATTTAAATGCCAATAACACAGGGCACGCCTGCCCAACCCTTCCAGTACATTTTACTTAGTTAGTCACGATTTTCAATAGTCTCTGATTATTAAACTGTAAATTGAAGGTAAGTTGCGTGTCTGTGCTCAGGCATGAGAGGCCAAGGCTGGCCTAGAGTGGCAAGTAGAAGCAAACAGCACAAATGACCACACTGTACACAAAGGGTATTACTTTCCTTGACAAATCTCGAAAGCTGACTTCATCTGAGAAGCCGAGAAGCTTTGGTTGCCTTTGTGAGTGAGACAACACACAATAGCGCGCAGCTTTGAAAATAATTCTGCTTGCGACTCAAATGCTTGCTCCATTGTACCACCTCTAAAAGTTAATGTCAACACAATCACAAGCTTGCAGAAGTCACCACTGTATGCTTTACACATTCGGAGATAAGAAGGAATTTCTTCTTAGCATTAATGCATGTTTATTTAAAGACGCCTCACATCTGAGCTTTTAACAATCCCATCCAAAAGCATCCTTTTGGAGACTTTTGATTAGGTCTATAAACTCTACTAAAAAGGAAGAAGATAATAGAATTGTATCGTACACCACTGAATCACCATTAACGAAGGGAAATAAAATACTCAAGAAATTCATCTTAGGACCAATGAAGCACAATGTATACAAACGACAGTACACTTCTTAGTTCTGGGGACTTGGTGGAATAACGTTAGACGCATTATAATATACAGTATGACAGACTTCAGGGGCTCTCCTGTCAAGACGTTCTTACCCAACTGACTAAGTGACTATGTGCCGTGTAGTGCAGCGGGTTAGGCTGAAAACAAAATAGGAATAATTTTAGAGTAGGAAACAAATAAATAAAAAAGCAAACATGAGAAATGAAGCAAGAAAACAAGAAATACAGAAAAGGAAGCATAAAGCAGGGAAGATACCAACCATTAAAACAAACAATAAATCAAGAAATAAAATAAGACGTCATGCAAAAAAGAAAGAAAGAAAGAAATCAAGAAATGTTTAATTTTGCTTCCGGAAGTTCACAGTCGGATTTACACTAGGACCGGATATCGGATTTCACTTGTGTGACACGGTTTTCATAAAAACCTTTCAATCGCAGAGTATCTTGACTTGACAGATGGCCTGGTTATGAATATGATGAAAGTCCTACCTAAATCAGACTGAACCCATGGTTTTTAAAGGACTTTTCTTTGAATGGTTGAAAGAGGGTTTATGCCAGTTAGCATCGTACTGTAATTTAAATATGTCCTAGATATTTCATTTATTACTTTACTACGTCTATTTATTCATTCAGTTCACATAATTGTTTTGTTTTTACTCTTGTTTATATAGTTGTGTGAAATAAACTCCGGCAACCGCGTGGTGACCAGAATGTGGCGTTTCTTTTCTGTGTAAAGTCACAGATAGAAGATGTCGGTGTGGTGAGTTAAACCTAAGCTGTTAATGATATGACACAGATGTGAGCACAATGTAATGAGAAAGAGAGAAAACCGGACACAGAGGACAAAAAAAAGCAAGAAAAGCAAAAACATTGTAAGAAAAGCCAGTGTACCCCGTCACCACTTGTCACTCCGCCCTTACATCATGTGCTGATGAGATGCGAGAGGACGAAGCGGTCCTGCTGCGGAGATGGCGCTGATAGTATGCCCTTATGGCGCACCATTCGCACAGAATGGTGCGCCATAAGGGCATACTATCAGACCTTTATTCACTGGCTCTAATAAGACAGAGGCAGGGTGGTGTAGTGGTTAGCACTGCCGCCTTGCACCTCCAGGGTCCGGGTTCGATTCCTGGCCAGGCTCGATTACCGTCTCTGTGTGCATGGAGTTTGCATGTTC
>JAOVVA010000048.1:13633059-13647784 GCA_028565275.1 Leiocassis micropogon
TAGAATGTAGAAAATAAATCAGTAAACAAAAACAAAGAAATTTGCAAGTGACCCCAAACTTTTGAACGGTAGTGTGTACTTTTGAACAGTATATATATATATATATATATATATATATATGTTTAAATTAACAAAGGACTAAATGGTGTAGTCCGATGATGTGCAACTAAAATAAATGACAAAAACAGTGACAGCAACAGTCAGCATTGAGTTGTAGACCTGGCATGTGTAGTGCAAAACTGACTTCAGCTTGAACAGGATGACAAGATCATGCAGATTTGAGAAGTGAAAGCAAGATTCACCAGATAATCAAAGCTGAAAAAAGTATTGAGTCTGAAGCAGAGGGGACATTAAACTCATATCTCCCAAAGAAATGATTGTTGAATGTTATCTTTAAGAGCACGTTATCTTTTTTCTTCTATTTACCATCATTGTACCTGTGCAAGCAGTGCCCTCTCTGTGACAGCACTGAAGTAGGCAATTACTAATTTCTCACATGGGTATTGAAGAAAGGAAAAAATGATCTTCTATTTCGGACAATGATTCATCTCTGCTTGCTTGTTCAATCCAAAATGCTACCCCCTGCACTAATGTTGTGGACAAATAGGATCGAGTTCTCTGTATTAATAATGGGCCACCAGTGAATTATTCCCTAGTTCAGAATTAGATTTTTTTCTTATTAAGTTATGACACAACATTGATATTTCTCAACATTACAGAGTTTGTGGAAATAAAGTGACCCATAGAAAGACACATTTCTTAGTACTTCTCCAAAGCATCTATACACATGCACATGCAAGACTACTTACATGTGTAATTTGCTGTTTTACTATATATAGCTATTCTTTTCCCAAAGTTTACATGTGTTAGTTTGTGTAACAGACAGAAACTCTTAAATGGAAAACACCTCTCCTCCACCCACATTTTTTTTTCGACTTATAGAAACCTGGATTCCTTGTGTGCTGGCTCATATATCACGTCATGTGCAGCTCGCAGGCCTGCAGGAGTGAGAACAAACATGTGTCTCTTGTGCATTCTGACCTACATTGTTTGTCTGGGGATGCATATACCCAGTGGCTCTCCAGACAACTTGGCATAATCTGACTAAATACAATGAAAGTAATGCAAAAGTGGCCATAACCTTTTTATTATTGCACATGTTGGTAGAGTAACTCGTCCTCTGCATAAAGATACGACTCAACATAGTCTTCACCACGAGTGATGAATTTGTGGTTGCAGTTGATTGTCTCCCACTGCTGTTTTTCCCCTTCTTTAAACTTCTTCATCCATTCGTGCACATGGCTCTTGTCAAACATTCTGTAGCCTTCTGTGGATGTCAGACACCCTCGTCCTTCATCAAGCACTCAATGACAGAGGAACAGAAAAGAAGAGTTACTCTACCAACATGTGCAATTTGAAGCACCTGAATCAGTTTATATCAGAAAACATACATTATTTTTTTCATTTGATGTCAGTAGCACATTTAAATTTACTGGAGGATGTTATCATTCTTACTGCTGTATCACTGCTGAATCATGCTGTACTGTAAATGCCTTACTTATGACTTGCCTAACAGTCATGCAGGATATTTGCTACTCACTACAGAGATAGATGGAAGGTGTTGACAGGAAAACTACATATCCTGAGTTCTTTAAATGTATACGTGCAACTATTGAAAAAATGTCAGAAATGAGCTACGAAAGACAGTAAATACATATCTAGTAACATCTAGAAGAGACATTTTGAAAAAAGTGTGTGTTATTATAGTCATTAATAAAAAACATCTAAAATTATAGTATATACATAAAAGCAATAGGCTGAAAGTGTCATGCAGAAAGTAGTTTATTATCTGTAGTGACTAAGAACAAGTAGATATCATAATATCATGGACCATCCTGCATTTGTGTGAGTGTTGTCCCCAAAAGGACAGGATTATGTAAGGGTAGGAAGCAGATATCTTACTGGTTACTGGGGCTAAGTTTAGGTGTAGGTAAAGTAATAGTGGTTATTAATTATAGCCATCATTATGTAACTTTATGGTCTACACAATTATATGATAATTAAAATAAATGTGTGTTTTGGTGTAAGGTATAATAAATGAATAGAGTATATAGACTATAATTATGTTAAGTGCATCAGAATCAGGAAAATATCATGCTGAAATTGCATTATTAATAAATAGATAAGGAAGAACCACTGCAGTATTTATTCATTATTTTTTTTCAACCCCTTCTGTAATAGCAGTAATTTAATCTTACTGGATATTGGTATTTTAATATTTAACTGTTTTACCAGTCGGTGATATCCAAACAATATCCTAAAATGGACACCAAAATTTTTTTAATAGCTACTTTATTCTGTCATTCATCTGTTAGAGAAATCCAAGCCGTAGGAGTCAATTAATTCTATCATCTATTCTCATGTTTTATTCACAACTATGGAATTGATTTCAATCAAATGCCTGCCATGGCACATTGATTCATCTTTATTAGAACAGGCCAGTTTCTTCACAAACCTAAATAAGCACCGGATACTGAGGGAAATACAGTGGGGACATGTTTATACTGGCCCCAGACCTGGTGTCTGGTTCCAGCATCTGTCAACACATTTTAGATCCATCTGGACAGCCCTTATGCCAGCCTGGACTATGATCGTGTTGCAGTCTTGCCTGTGCCTGCCCATTATTTGCTGGGCCAACAACCTCATAGTTATCATTGAAGTAAACTAAAAGGAAGTAGAATTGTGTGTGAGATCATGTAATAACATGAAGATAGGCAGCCATACACAATATTAAAAGATTTATGCTCAGAGCACATCTTTCATTTTCTAAAGCTGTATCCAATACCTTGTCATTAAATATTATTTGGAATTTTAGGGAGCTTTTTAATCTTAAACTACAGTATATAGCTCAGTGGTTAAGGCATTGGCCTAGAGTTGTTTATTAATCAGGTTTCATGAACACCACATATGCTAAGGTTTAATAAAATGTAACACATGACAATTTAATGTATTTAAAATATCCAGGGTTTAAATGCCAAATATGTCTTCACTAGATCAGTAGTTCTCAAAGTGGGATCCAAGGACATCGGGCATAGCCATTCTTTTTTTATTTGGGTACAGTGGTGAAAACCACAACCAGCATTATCTAAGCTATTTATATGTACACCAATCCACTAGAACAATGTTGCATAAGTTCCCCTTGTGCCATTGGGGCAGCTCTGGCTCCTAAGGGCATGATTCTGCAAGACCTCTCAGGGGGTGTTGTGGCGTCTAGAACCATGACGTTGGCAGCAGATCCTTTGGGTCCTCTGGGTTGTGGGGTGGGGCTAGATGCGCTAGCTTTTGATTATGATTAACTCCTTTAGGTGATTTACACCAAAAATGTACCGGAATTCAGAGGACATAGTTACTACTTTTGACTTTTTTTCAGGGTACACATTTTTTGTAGTAAATGCATTTGCATTAAGTGACTAAATTAAGTGATTCTTTCAGGAACAATCGCTAAACTACAATATATATATTTATAATTTATAATATAATATATATTATAAATATCTTTTTAGTTGGTCATTTGAATTGAATTGGTTTAATGCCTGACAAAAAAAATACCTGATGGATCCTGTTGGTGTAAAGTTTAGAAATATAACACTTAATGGCTTCAATAAATAATATCTAAAATATAACCATAGATTCACAAAGTCCTTGTTGTTTATACTGTATTTGTCAAACCACTTCAATTTCATTACGCCCAAATGGTCAAACTCCAAGTGATCAAAACTTGGAAATTATGGAAAATCAAAGTTTAGATTGATTCCATTAGTTGATCAAGAATCAGTGTTCATGAGCAGAGTTCTGATGACAATAGAGAAAGGTGGCACTGGAAACAGTGAGAAAGAACTGTGGGAAACTCTAGCTGGCTGAGCTCTGAGGTGACCCAGGAACAGTATCGCCTGGCAGTGCGGCATTACAGCCATTCTCTCTATTCAGGCTCAATGCCATAAGCCACAACAGCCTGTTTCCTTTAGAGGTCATACAGACAAACCCTTTACTTCCCTTTACTCTCCAACTGGCCTTACATTAGAAAAAAACAGTGGTCGCATAGCAGTGGCGATATAAACACTGGACAATCCTGAGTATCCATAAAAAAACATGCATTTCACAAAGTGACTCTATTCTAATAAAAATGTACAAAGAGCATTAGTGTTATAAAATCTAGACTATTATGTAATGGTAGCTCATAAAAAAATGTAAAAAACGAAGAAATCTAATGTTATGCCTCCGAATAATCCAAATATTAGTACAATAAAAATGTTGGATGGCTAGAGGGATGATTATTCTTTATGCTACAGTATGTTGCCAATGCCCCCCCTGGCCACCCTTGCAGTACACCCATGCATCAGAGAGAGACATTTTATCTTAAGTAAATCTATGCAGCTGTTTCTCATTTCCCCTAATTTGACAAATGTAAGAAGTTTCAGTGTTGCTAATATTATAATAATATTTGCAATTTTAATGGAGTTACTATTACTTTAAACAAAATCAGACTGTACTCATATTACTATCAGAGCTTTTTTTTTTGCACTGAGAAGCATGGATGATTTAAATAGTGAAAAAAGCCCATGTCTTGAATTCAGTACCATTAGGGAACTCATCTGCATTATTAATGAACTGTGCGCTTGAGGCACTGTGCTTTTCACACTGCTTTCACTAATAAATCACTAAAATCCCTTAACATTAACTAATACTGAGAAATGATCATTTCACCATTCCTCCTCTGCCGACCATATCAGATACTCAATGCATTTCATTCTCCAAAACTTTTTATAATCGCTAATAACTAAATATTGTTGTATAATCTTTAACAACTCTAATCATTCATATGTTAAAGTTTAGAATTTGCATACTTTTCTTTATACAAGATTTTATGATGCAGGAAATAATAGTGGATGTCCTGATGTACCTTCAATACTGAATTCATTTCTATAAGAGGCCCTGTCTGTCTGCGGCCAGCTTGTGGAGATAATAATACATAATGGTTTCTTATGTCACATGATTGTTTGTGTAGGTGCTGAGAGCATGTGCTTCTTCCACACCAGGGAATTCTGAATGGATTGGGTAATGGACAGTGCTGGTATAAAAGCCAGGGATGCTTTTAAAAACCACAGAAGCGACTGGGATCCTCACACTGACACATCAGCATTTGTGCCCACCATTACCTGTGGAGAATGCCGCCAGTAGTGGTTACTTTAAAGTTAAATAGAAGCAAATGAGTATTTCAACTTTACGTTATATTTTTTAAAGCAAGTTGCGATTTTTACTCTGATTAATTGTCAAATAAACACATACCCATTAGAATGTAATTAACTGCCCAATCTTCAGTTTAAGTTCTGAAACTACAACTCAAAGATGATTTAAAACTGCAGTGCACATTTAGCTTAGGTTTAAAAACAATTTAAGAGGACTTTATTTTCTACACTTTTAAATTCCTAATTTTAAAAATTCCTAATCACCTCGTTTGATTGGCACAAACGGATAGGATCAGACTTGAAGATCAACTAAAGTAGTAAAGTTGTCCATACATCCCCTTAGAAAACAAATTTAGTTTGAAATGGTGCTGATGCCACGTTGTTTTATCTTATTTACAATTCTTTTAATTATTACGAAAATAGTAATCTTGAGACTTTGTAAGGAAAAAATTTGTTCTACATTTTATCAGATAACATTCGTTTTTTTTCCGTATAGCAATGTAGAGTAAATCTTGTTATGAAAGGACAAAGTAAACTACCGAAGACACAAATTAGCTATGTGAAATCACTACAAGGAATGTAGTGACTCATACTGTAGGTGTCGACTTACCACCATGTCCTAAGCTCTTGTATAAAAATGCCATGGCTAGAGGCTTACCTTACTTGATTGATAGACTTCTCACAGTACTTTTCACCAGGGTCTTCTGGCTATGCAATATAGCCACTCAAACTAGCTACCTAACTAAAGATCATATGCAAAATCATGCATTCGACCAAAAACGGATGTCTTCCTGGTCCAAAGAAAATATCAACACTTCAAGCGCACAATGGTGCTTAATATCACTGGTTCATGGGCTACAGTATGATCAGGAAAGATTATCTAAAACCAAATTTTAATAACATTTGAACTGTCGTCTCATGTCCTGTTACTGACTGCTCTCCTTGAAAATGAACTTGCAGCAGCTTTGCTGTGTTGCTGCCAGTGTAAACAGGAGGCACAGATTGCTTAAGAAAATGGACAAAAGGTGTTGACCTTAACAAACTGCTGTGTTTAGTATAGGCTTGTTTCTTTGTTGTTTTTTTTACATTATGCAATTAGTGACTGTGTACACAATTTATCGCTAGCTTTAAAGCGGCATGCTCAAAGTTATGAAAAAGTTCTGTAATCAGAAAACAACAGATCCATATAAATACATATTGTTTTATTTAGGAAATTATTCAGACATCTAAAAGCACCATCACAATTTACCTATGCTAACTAGGGCGACGGTTTATGTTTCAACAAGGCAACGACTTAAAGTACAGTATAGGGCCGAATTGGTTCTCAACAACTCTGTGAAAGTCTTGGTATGGCCCAGCCAGAATTTGGACCTGAATCCAACAGAGCTTGAACGATTCTGCCAAGATGAATGGAAGAAAGTGTAATGTGTAATGTAAGTGTGCATGAATGTGTCACTTATGGACACATTCATGCACACTTACATTCATGCACACTTACACTTACATATTTATATTTTATTTCTGGACCATTGCACAAGACACTTTAATAAGACACTTTTTATGCATATTTGCTCACCCCCCCATAGTCATTTTTACTTCATTTTTTTCTTTATTTACACTAAATTTCTATTTGTTTTCTATATTTTCTATATTTTGCTATATTGTGTAATGTCCTTATTTGTACAGAATCTTTTTATTTTATCCTAGTAAAATTTATTTTCTATTGTATTTCTTTTTATTCATATTTATTTCTTATCTATATAAGCTTTTATTTTTTAAGGTCACGGGCGGTCGTGTAAGCATTTCACTGCATATCGTACTGTGTATGACTGTGTATGTGACAAATAAAATTTAAATTTGAATTTGAATTTGAGAAACGTTGAAAAGAATGGTATGGCAAACTTGTAGCATCACTTACAAGCAGACTTGAAGCTGTCACTGCTGCCAAAGGTAATTTAACCAAGTATTAAGTGATAAGTCTGGATACTTATGTAAATAAGCTGAATATTTTCCATTGGCACAGCAAACCATCATTAACCTTCCTTTTGCAAGAATTTACATAAGCTGTAAAAATATACTTTACAACAGTTATGACAATTAAGGGTAATGGTAACATGATACAACTATAGAACTGGACATGTACGACTCATGAGTCAGAGTATGACATCTACTATAACACATTTATCATGTGCTGTTACAGTACTTCTGTGACATGACCCAGGGTTGAGTAAAATGCCATCCATCATGTAATAGCTAACAATTATGTAGTTATTACTGTACATGCATACTTGCATAACTTCAGTGCATTTAAGTGTTCATATAAAAGGACAATAAGCCGAAATAAAAAAGAAATCGACCAGTAGAGTCCATCATGATCTAGACAACAGGGAGAGAACGATCCTCAGAAATGGTTTTGTTTATACACGTGCATATTGTGTTTCTGGTCAAATGATTTGTATTATTGTTAAAACATATTAGTGTTTGAAAGAGGCAATGTGGACACCTGGGAATATTCTGTTAAGATACTGTAAAGTAACATAATAATATCTGTAGTCTGATCCACACTTCCATTCCACAGTTGTGTCACTGACTTTAGTATTAAACGGGTTGTTTAAAGGATTAAAATGGTCCTTGAGTTTTTATTAACCTTTGCCTAATTTCCTGTTTATAACTACTGTATTAGGTACTTTATCCAGCTGTATGTTGATGCTATGCTATGCTATGTACTGTATAATATTTAACAGTAACAAAAACCCACAGATTTTTTTTTTTACAACAGCTTACACCAATTCTCTAGTAAATATCAGCACAGGCACTTGCAAACCAAGCACAAATTGTAAAGGACATTTTATACATTTTGCCCAGGTTGTGAATTTAACAGCAAAGTATTATGGATGTACGTATATTAAATTTCTGAACCTCCAGTATAGTGACACATACAGTTTCAGACCTTCTGCCTCTGAGTGAACTATTCTAGGATCACATTGCCTACAAAAGCCTTGTTTAATCCTTTAATACAGAAGGATGTAAATACTGCCAAGGCCATTGTTAAACTAAGAAAGCTTTCTTTGAGCTCCTGAGAGGATTTGCATGCACTGAGGCACACATGCTTGGTTAAAAAAACATACAACTTCAGACTACAGTATGATCAAAATGAACTAAGATGAACTTTCTGGCATTTTAAGAACAAACACTGTATTAGATGGTAAGGCAAAGTTTATCAGTCAATGTATAAGTAATTTAAATACAGAAAAGGTCAGAAAGCCTTGCCGGTCAGGAAACTCGATTAACCCTCGCTTTGCTACAGTACAATCATGAATTAAACAATTCAGCATCACTATGCTTCCTTTGCAATTTGGCATTTTAAATCTTGGAATTAATGGGCATTTCCCTGTGTGTGGGAGCACTGGTTTTGGTTTGTCAGCAGATTAGAGGGTGGTGAGGGAATGAGTGACTCATAGCCCAGTTTCATCTTCACACACAGCATACACCATTTTATAAAACTATTCAACAGCATGTCATTTTAATCATACAGGTTTCACATATGCAGATCATCAGATATTATTAACTTCTTTTATTGTCTTTTAAAAAAGAGCAAAGACACTTCAGTAGTGGCACTTTTATCCCGATCGCATGAGTTAAGTACAATGTAAAAGGGGGAAACCTCATACTGTATTTAGCTGACTGCCAGACTTATTACTGTTTTCTTTGCAGCAGCTTGCACTTAAATGAAAGGCATATTATTAAGTCTGTACTTTGTGAATTGTTAGTAGAAAATAGAAGCTACTACTGCATATGCTGCTAGGAGAAGTGACATTTTGCATATTAAACACATAGCAATGCATGCAATACACAATTAATAGAACGCACTGACCTTGAGAGGGTTCTCTAGAGTCCAACATCAGTGGAAATTTATGCAGTATAAGTAGATGCTGTATTTAAGTCATTGTACTCCTTTGAATATTTTTAAAGACCCTGGCTGGGTTTTAACTCTGTGTTGGCAAAATGCCTGCAATCCCCTTAGCCATTATAAATGATTGATGCTTTTAAATATATTTTTGATGGTCTATATCACCATCATTGTGTCTTCACAAGGAGACAGTTAAAAGTGAAAAGAATAAAAATAGCAAATTAATTTATCAGCATAAATTTACATTGCCCAGGACCTTTGGTCCAGCTGTAAGCTTTTGTCCAACATGGGGCTTTGGATAGCAAAAAGGCTTTTTGTCCACAATAAGATTTTTGCCCAAAGACAGATTTGTTCCCAGTTGGAAGCTTTTGACCAACCAGGGACTTCTGCTCAACATAGAGCTTTAATCAGCAAAACCATTTTTGTCAAATATAGGACTTTTATCCAAATAGGTACTTCTGCATAACTGTAAGTTTTGGTCCAACTAGGGTCTTTTGCCAGACATAGAACTTAAACTATCAAAATAGCTTTTGTCCAACATCAGACTTTGCTCAAAGAGGAACTTGTGCTTAACTGGAAGTTTTGCACAACCAAGAGCTTTTGTTCAGAATTATGCTTTGACCATAAAAAGGGCTTTCGTCTAACATGGGGATTTTGCCTTAATGGGGACTTGTGTCCACCTGTAAGTTTTTACCCAGCAGGGCTTTTTATTTAACATGGGGTTTGACCTGGAAAAGGGCTTTAGTCTACCATGGGGCTTGAGCACAAACTGGAATTTTTCCCTTAATTGTAAGTTTTGCCCAACCAAGGGTTTGCCCTTGTTGCAGCAAGGTGTTGGGTCTATTAGGCTACAACTCCACCCAGTTTGGGCTTACTTTTATAATTATATGGGGAAAGAAACACATTCTTTCACAGACAAAGGTCCAAACATATAACAATTAAAACAATGGCAAGGAAAAAATAAACCCACATACATTACATAAACTTAAAGTGTTTGCTACTTGTTAATCACTTTTTAAGTTGTATTACCATTACACTTGCTTTGTATTTCAACTCAGATTTTACTATGTTGACCTTTTCCCAAATCAAAAGTGATATATACCAATATTTTTATCTCCAGGCATCTTTCATCACCATGCCCTCGTTGACTTTTAATTATCAGCCGCAGGCAAAACGTCTTCATTCTTTGAATAACTTGTATTAAACTCACAACCTTCCTTCACAGGTCTTTATACTATATCCAATTTTGTAGTATTAATATGGTTTGCTGTTGCATAAGATGGAGGAACACTTTGTAGGATTTTGTCAAGAAAGTGATAAATGTTCTGTTTGTCCACTTATTTGATAATAAATGAGCATTAAACATCCACTGCTTAGCCACCAGCTGAATCAAATAATATTGAGTATGAACTATAAACCAGTAAACTGGTGACAGGATCATCGGTACCCAGGGCTCACCCATGCCTGCAATGACCAAAGGCCGGCCCGTCTGTAAGTAGTAGTACATAAAAACACATTTGTTTTCATTGTGATGATTTATTGTTTTATTTAGAAACAGCCTAGCTTACATTCTTGGTTTAGTTTACTAATATACTAAAATCCTATCTCTGTTGCTATTGATTAACAATTCAATAAAACAATAAAAATACATACAAGTAAAATAATATAAAGTAAAAATGTAATGAAATTAAATGAAATGAAATTAAACTTGAGAATTTATATTATATTACAATGTCATCCGAGGGCATTCCTTATTAAATGGGATATAATGTTTTATATTTAAAAAAACGTTTGATGTACTGTATTGTACAGAATAATATTTATTATTAAAAAAGTTTATTTTTCAGAGTCCAACTTTTGCCCACATACTAATTAAAAAAATTTAAGCATTTTTAAACATTTCAATTATTTTTTTGTCTCGATTATTCTATATATCTTTTTTTTTTACATCAAATAATATTATCAGGTATATAATAATATAAGGCATATCATATTATAAGAATATAAAAATGTATTGTTTCTTATGTACAATGAAAATGTATTTTCATTGTGTTATCATAAAATTAGCCTACATAAGATACCTGCAGATATTCTAATTAATTATTTATTTCTTTTTTGGGACAGTGCAAATAAGGGATTAAATAGCCCAACTTTAAAATGGCATATTATTGACTTAATTTAGCCAGGATGAAGACATTCATTCTTTAAAAAGTCTGCTGGTTTTTTTGTGTGTGTTATCCACTTGAGCAGAACTGTGTCTAATTCGAATAGACTGTGGATTAGAGCGCCACCCAGTGAGTCATTTTGGTTACGGGTTTTCTTAGCTTTCTCAGTTTCCTTAGATTTCAGTATATTGCATTTGCGTTTCCCTAAAAATAAATAAATAAATAATAAATAAATATTTGTTACACTTTAATGTTTCAGGTCATCAAACAAATTTTTATATTACACAAAGATAACCAGAATAAATGTAAAAAAAATTTTTTTAATGATGATCTAATTTAAGAGAAAATCATTTTCCAAACCTACCTGGCTCTGTATGAAAATGTAATTGCTCCCTAAACTTCATAACTGGCTGTGCCAACCTTTTCAGCAACAACTGCAATCAAGTTTTTACAATAGCTGACAGTGAGTCTTTCACATTGCTGTGGAGGAATTTTGGCCCACTCTTCTCTGCAGAATTCAGAGAATTCTGAATTTAGAATTTCATTGAGCCATAATGGACAGTTTTCAAGCGTGATAAGGTCATCTTGGTCGGATTT
Source organism: Leiocassis micropogon (assembly GCA_028565275.1). Taxonomy (NCBI): domain Eukaryota; kingdom Metazoa; phylum Chordata; class Actinopteri; order Siluriformes; family Bagridae; genus Leiocassis; species Leiocassis micropogon. Next base: position 13,644,978 of record JAOVVA010000048.1, read on the forward strand.
AAGGCCGGACTTTAATTAAGCCACTCCAAAACCTTAATTTTGTTTTTTTGAGCCATTCAGAGGTGGACTTCCTGGTGGGTCTAGGATGTTTGTCAAGTGCACTTAAGTTTAAGGTCCGGAAATTTTCCTTCCAAATTTTCTGAAAGACTGCAGAATTCATGGTTTTGTCAATGCTAAGTCGTCCAGGTCCTGAAGTTTCAAACCAGCCCCAGACCATGACACTACCACCACCACGTTTGACTGTTGGTATGGTGTAAGTTTTATAGAAAAAAACTGTATTAGTTTTACACCAGATGTAACGCAATGCACAACTTCAACTTTTGTTTCATCGGTCCACAGAATATTTGCCCAAAAGTTTTATGGATAATCAAGAGGTTTTGTGGCAAATGTGAGTCAGCAGTGGCTTTTGCCTTGGAACTCTTTCATGGATGCCCATTCTCTTGCTTATTGTTGAATCATAAACGCCAGGGACAGCCTAAGCCTTTATGGGGCCTAAGCTAAATTTTATTTGGGGGCCCCTCTGTGCCGCCAATTCGATCGGCTACTGTCAATGCTTGATTATTTGTACAGTATAAATCTAACAGTTGGTTGTGACCCACCTCCAAAATATTTCAACAGTGCTCATAGGCAAGTTTCATAAGAGTATAGTTGATGGAACAGAATGCTATTTTAACAACATAAATTATTAAATACAGCAGCAAGCCATCTGTACACATAAAACAACAACTCTTAATCTGTAACTAGCTAATTGAGGCATAATGCTATTGGAATATAATAGTAAAGACCCCAAAGGTAGGCTAATGTGAATAATGTTAAGCTGTTATCAGTAACAAGTTCATGAAACAGAAGCTTATTTTTATTACAAAAATATATACCCAGAAAAGTAATTTTTACACAGAAAAATTTAATCTTAAACTATTTTAATCATTTGTTGTATTATAAAATATTAAAATATCAAGTCTATTTAAGGATGTTTATTCAAACATGAACTTTCTTAAAACAAGAAGATACGCTGCGTAGGCTGTTAATTAACTAGCCAGCAACATTAACTCGCAACATAGCTTAGTTTACATAAATTTTTTTATTAGCATAGCTTTACTGTATCTTGGTGTTTTTTTCTTTTCTTCGCTTTTCTTCTTTTTTCTTTTCTCTGAACCTGAAGGATATGTCCTTTTTGTGACATTTACAATGGTTTTGCTGCAGTGCTGCTGCCTCTTCAATCAGCTCTAACAGTCTGACTGTGCTTGCATACTGCAGCCCATTAACATGATATTGTTTTTTTCATTTAATATTGCGTTTTTGTATAATTCCCATTGTCTATTGATATAATATAACACAAAAAAAACACCAAAAAAAAAAAACGCTGTCACTCTTAGGGGGGCCCCTGCTGGCCACGAGGGCCTTAAGCAGCCGTTTAGTTCGTTTATGCCTTGGGCCAGCTCTGATGAACACTGACCTTAACTGAGGCAAGTGAGTCCTGTGGTTCATTAGATGTTCTTCTGGGGTTTTTTGGATGAGCTCCTGGATGAGTCCTCATTGTGCCCTTGAAGTCCATTTTGTAGGATGGTTACTTTTGGGAAGTTCCTTTGTGGAAGTTCCTTTGTGGATAATGGCTCTCACTATTCTTCGCCAGAGTCCAAAAGCCTCTTTTCAGACCATTACATGTCAATTAATTTGTTTCTCATCTGTTTCTCTGTCCTCTTATTATCAAAAATTTGTCAAAAAAAGATTTACAATACAGAAATGTCCAACTTCTGAAAAGTATGTTAATTTATGCACTTACTACTTGGTCAGGGCTCGTTTAGATTTCTGCATCAGTGCAGCATGGCATGGAGACGTTTGTCGCATTGCTGAGGTGCTATTCAAGACCAGGTTGCTTTGATATCTACCTTCAGCTCATCTGTATTTTACCACTTTTCACCTTTTCCTCTTTACTTCATAGATCCTCTAAAGGCTTCAAGTCAGGTGAGTTGGCCAATTAAGAACAGTAATATCATGGTCAGCAAACCAGCTAGTGCTACAGTAGTTTTGTCATTGTGGGCAGATGCCAAGTCCTAGTGGATTTCTCCATAAAGCTTGTTAGCAGAAATGCTCTAAAATCTCCTGGTAGATGGCTGCGCTGACTTTGGACTTGATAAAACACTGTGCACCAACACCCTCAAATGTAGCAGTTTTTTCCAGTGGAAAACTCTTTATCACTTCACTCAGAAAGGAAAAAAATATCTGGATTTATATTGGGAATTACAAAGCTTTAGGGTCCAGAGATGCAGTTTGGGAGAACTAGTGTCCTGGATCTGAACCTAAGTGGTAAAATATTAGGAAATGTCTCTGCAAGCCAGTAATAGTCAATATCAAACACATTATTAGAATGCAAGGCTGCTAAAAGTCAGTGGTTGATTTTATGATTGTACTATCACACTTGAGGCCATATATTTGGCAAACTCAGGTGTTTGAGATTTGGCTAGAGAAGTTGAAGACCCTCTGCAAGGTTAAGACACCTTATACTGTATCGTAGAGATATTTGGATTAGTGCCTTTGGACAGCCAAACTGGAATGGTGATTTCAACCAGAGGCTGTGCTGCAATTATAGGGGGATAACATTCTTTGGCATCTTTGGGCAAGTCTGTGTGAAAGGAAAGGTGTTCAAGACAGTGGTGAGACCAGCAATGCTCTACGGCTTAGAGACAGTGGCTCTGAAGAAAAGACAGGAGGCAGAGTTGGAGGTAGCATAGATGAAGATGTTGAGGTTCTCTTTGGGAGTGACAAGGATGGATAGGATCAAGAATGAGTTCATCAGAGGGACAACC
>JAOVVA010000048.1:13678981-13696515 GCA_028565275.1 Leiocassis micropogon
GCGGGCTGGGGCAGGCCAAATAATTTCATAAAAGCGGGACCCGCGGGTTGGAAAAATACCCGACCCGCGCATCACTAGTCTGCGGCCCTCCCGACTGAGTGGCAGTAGAAGATTAATGTGGGAGCCCCCTGGTGACTGGGAGGAATTGGACACGACTAAAAATTGGGGAGAAAATCGGGGAAAAATAAATTTTAAAAAATAATAAAATCACCTTGGTGACTAATCACAACTAAAAAAATTGTCAGCATTTTCGTGGCATAATTGCACTTGAATATTGTCCACCTCGTTCAGCTGCCAGTAAATCTATTTCTTTTATTTGGCGATACTTGGAATATTAAAAAATCCTAGCATCATTTTACATTACCTTCTATTATATGAACATATACTTTAAGACTTTGCTTCAACCTAAACTTTGTAACAGGTACACTTTGACGGCTGGCACAATAAATTTGACTTCTGGGTCGACTCGGATCTGCCAGACCTCCATCCTGTAGGCTGGTGTGCGAGGACAGGTCACCCCCTGGAACCTCCGCTGAGTGAGTGTAAATTCTTATAACCTCTGTTATCCTGTGCTGCACAAGGTCATTTAAAGGTGAGGTATAGGTTTTTCTCGAACATATTCTGTTTTATTTATGTACAACTTATGTCTTAAAATTACTGTACCACTGACGATGCAGTATGAGATACGATGACCTCCTGTTGTATCGCTACATTGGTCCATATTGGAAGATACTAGGTACTGAAAACAGTTTCTGATCAGCAATGACAGCATCAACTACTGCATTTGTCTTGAACACAAGTGCATGTTTAATAAAATAATTAATTACCAAGGCTCTGGCAGTAAAAAAACAAAACAAAAAACACCAAATCAGAGTTTTTTACAGACTGTCTGTAAAAAAACATAGAATAATCTGTATCTAATACAGTAGTAGCATTTATAAATATTTAAAAATGCAAATGTGGATTATTACGGATTATTTAGGCTAATTTGTATGTACTTCTTATTATCTTTGCATAATTCTTAAAGTATGTAACAATGCAACCTTTACCTTCTCCCATTCACCTCACTGGTTGTGACAAGCCGAGCTAAATTAGATTTTTGTTTCTAGCCCCAAGAAGCCCCACTCATAGATTTCCCAATGACATTTTCACTTCTAAACCTGACCTCTTTGTGGTCTGAGCTGACATTTGGCTATGTTGATTATCCTGTGTTAAACTTGACATGGCTATGCTGTGCTGTGTCTGTGCATGAGATTCGTGCACTGGAACGAAATACTGAACTGTTGTAGCAAGAAAAAAAATTATGAAAACAAATAACAGAAAATGCATTACGTTTTATAAGGAGTGCATCATCTCATTCTTTTTGCTACTGTATGAATGCAGTGGAGGTAGTGTGACGTCAATATGCTCTGCATTTCTGCTGTGGTATTTCTGCTTATTGTTTAAATTTTTATACCCAGTTTCTTTTTTTTTTGTTTGTTTGTTTCCTGAAAGTTGATATATTTCAGTATAATTTATTTGGAAATTCATGTTGCTGTTTTAACAGCATATGCCGGTTCTTCTGACCTCAAGAGCTCCGTGACGCAGGGAGTGTGTCCAACCCCAGGGTGCAGGGGAGTGGGACACATTAAGGGTGCAAAATACACAGGACACCACAGGTATGGCATGACGTTTGTCATAGTTTTTGTTACCTTAAGCATTTCTGACTTAACTGTGAAATAAGATCATCCTGTTGAAGTTTGAAGAATCAACGCAGATTGAGCAAGATATGAGAGAGTGTGTTTGCACTGAAGGATCATTTAAAGGCATTCATCATACAAGCCGTATGGTGCAAAGAGAGGGCATTTTCGAGGAGAGTGAAGATCACTGAAGAACCAGGTTAAAGGGGTCACTCCTGAGCTCTTGCATGACTGAAAAGCAATAGCAGTTACCGTATACAAAACTTCTTTTCCTCTGATGAACAGGAAAATTCTATCCCACAGCCTTTTATGTAACCTGATAAAGTCCTCTTGTCTAGCTTCCAGCTGTATGCTTATGCCTCTTTCACTCCTCACCCTGCCTTTGCAGATCAGTATCATCACCTGGAGAAGTAGCACAATACGGTTTTGATTGATGTGAACCAAAGTGTAGTAAGACTTGTGATCTGCTGTCCTGTTGTGTTTAATCCATGTCCTTTCCTCCTGGAAAGAATTTATTCACCTCTCCCAGCCATGTAATGACGGAGAAATCAGTCAGGGCTAGAATATGCATACTTTGCCTCGTCCTTAGACAACGAGACCGGGGTCCTTTGGAGAGCCCTTTCTGACTGGAGTCGACGGCGAAAGATGCTGCGTTCATGAGCCATGCAGCAGAAAATGTTCTTCCCAGCCACTGAATAGAGCTGAGCTTCATTAGTGAATAATTTACATTCTATTTGCATACATTAACATATGATTGCCTCAGAACTAACCATTTATGCTTCGCAATAGCATTACTTTTTCATCAAGAGTCACAGGTAGGAAGCGAATACGATATTAAAGCGTCGAAGAGTTTACCGTCATTAGGAAAGGCACCCGGGAGAACACTACAGTATGAAGGGTTTTCCATCTCTTTGATAAGCTGCCTTTAATGATTAGGGCAGCTTGAAGTCTGCCGACGTGAAGGGGTCTTTGACAGAGATGATCGCAATTAACAAGTCCTTCCTATAGATGCTTACAAGAAACTTCTTAACAGTCTTTAATAAAAAGACTTGTTGGTGCCATACTCTCAAACAGCTACTTCTTATTGTTTTTGCACAGTGTCTGTATTTCCATTCCCTAGCCATTAATAGGAAATAAATGAGCTGAACCATTATCCGAAAGTGAAAATAGCGGGGTAGTCGTGAGTCATAGTGTGATTTCCAACGCAGTACATTCAGCTAGAAAGCAGCGCACACATTTATTTTTAAAACCAATTCACATTTTTACCAGTTTAATTTAATTCCATTTCATTTCAGCATTTATATAACGCTGTTAATAATGGACATTGTCACAAAGCAGTTACAGAAATCCTGACATGGATTTAGATTTAGATCCCTAATGAGCTAAAGCCAGTGGTGAAGAAGAATTCCCAGAGATGATGATGATGATGATGATGATGATGATGAAGCATTGAGAGAAAATGGTACTCTCAGAAGGGAACCCATCCTCTTCTGGGTGACACTGGATAATGCGATTATGATTAATTACCCTACCACAGTTGAATATGTTGAAGTGCTCTTCGGAATACGAATCAGTCTTCTTCTTTTTTTTTTTTTTTAATTCATAAGAGATTTATGCTCTAACTTTGTAGTATGCAAATGACAATCTACTGAATAATTAATGCACAAACTGTTCTCAGTAAGGGCAATCTTGAGTCCCCAAGTGAGTTTGTCCGTTGCCATTTTTAGGACATCATTATGGAACTCTCGAGCAATCCCTCAGCAATCTTTAGGCTATCCATGTGGGGCCATCCTCAGCTCCGGCAAGTGATTCGAAGATAAAGGAAGCTCCAAGCGGGAGTGAGAATGGATCAGGCAGGGCTTGAGGGGAAAATAGCTTCATGATCAACAGCTCATCAGCCAGGAGGAATAGTGTGTATAGCTCCACTTTGGGAAGGAGAGGAAAGGAAAACTGTTGAAAAATAACAATGATTTTGAATTTTGGTTTTGCACTAAGAACGAAGCATATTGTACCATCTAAAGTTAAACTCTTGTGTTTCTACAAAATATTATGGACCACCAAATACATGATTTTAAGTATTTATTCTAAACATGGAGTGCAAGGGATTATATACATTTAAGTCTTGAATTCTAAGGAATGTCCAATTTTGTTTATATTTATAGTTTAAAGTTTATGTTTCTAGCGCTGACTTATGCTCAATCTTAGGATCTTCTGGTACTTAACCCTGTTCGTGCCTCAGATGATGATAATGTTAGTGAGCAGAGAAGTGAAGATTAAAATAGTGATGATATGATGGCACTTTTCTACGACACATTTGCTATATTGAAGTCAGGAATGAAAAAGACAAAAATAATGGTTCCTGCAGACAAAAAAGTGAAGCATGAAATAGTTTTCAAAGCTCACCCTGTCTTTTACAAGGCAGTAGGGAGCGCCTTTAAACCTCTCCAAAAAATCGTATGACCTCTCCTTAAGTACGCATTGATTTTTGTCTGGAAGCCATCTGTACTGTAGAGAAGGGCGTCATGCGGTGAAGCACAGCCCGTTTGACTGCAGTAATTTTAGCCTCCTCACATCCACGCTCGGTAATCTATTTTTGCACTCCTCCTAAAAGCCTTCAGCTTCTTTTCTCATTTCTGCTTTTAAAAATAGTCTAATTGTTCAGGGTTAGCATTTGAAAAATTCAGAGATCAAGGACGAGTGCAAACGATATATGCATACACACATATCATACGTACATGGTGAACAAAGTGCACAGCCCACTGTTAGACCTCTAGAGCATTTTTATTATGATCGTCCTTGATGTTGTGCCACATTTTTCTCCTTTCTAATGTCGAATATTAACTGAAGATGTTGACAAGTATCTGCCAGGTTTTATGTACTCATCTGTTAGCTTATGATTGATTGAGACATTTGCATAAATGCACAAGTGTACAGATATTGCTAGTAAAGTTGTTGTCGATTGTTTTATTCTGAGAAAAAATATGATTTATTCTAGGGTTTTTTAAAAAAAATTATTGTATGATTTTATGCAAATGTAAATTTATAGCATTTGGCAGATACTCTTATTATTATTTATTATTTACATTTTATCTCATTATATATATGATCAGTTGAGGGTTAAGGCCACTTGCTTGATTATCAATTTGCAGAGAGAAAAAAAAAAACGTTCTTTTGGAATGGAGTGCATGACCATGATATCTGATTTTTTTTTATTTTTTTTTTGGTCCATCTATTTTTGAGAAATTTTTGGCCCGAAAATGCAATTATCATTTTATATGCACCTACTTCCAGCTTGGAAAAACAAACTGCTGTTTAAATGCTTGAACTCCACCATAGATAGTGTATAGTTACCTAAACCCTAGCATAGCTTATGATAGATTGTTAGCTGCCTGGCTAAGTCAATAGCCCACTCCATTAGCTACGCCTGTGACATTTTTTTTTTGGTCCTTACAGTAATGAAACCAAAACCTTTGATGTCATTGTAATTTACTGTACCCTGTGCTGATGATTTCTCAAGCAGTGGCATACATTCAGCATTTTTTCTTTTTTATGTAATTGCATGAAAAAAAGACATATTGGAAATTGTTCCTAGGCTAGAAAGTGTTTTTTTTTTTTTTTTTTTTTTTTTTTCCAGTACATTTGTTTGAGCTTCACAAAAAAACACAGCAAAACATTTTTAAATCTTTCTCTGGGAGTAAGAACAATGTGTTTAATCGTTCACAGTTCCATTACTAAAGGTGCCGTATGCTTCCGATGTTGTTGGTACTGGAGCTGTAATGGGAGCAGGAAGCTTTATTACTAAGGGGGAAGAAGGCAGATGGTGCTCCAGGTGCAAGCTAAATGAAAAATAGTCCTTTACTCAGTGAATTTACAGCATCAGCACTCTCTACAGAGTGACTGATGTGACCTATCCATCAAAAAGGAGAAAAGGGCACAAAGTTTCAATAGAAACTCTGTGTGCATTCATTAAATATATACAATAAACCGAGGTACCGGTGTTGCACAAAACATATATCTATCTTTTACATTTTTTTATTTTTTTTAACTTTTTACGCTCTGCTCTTTAATGGCTGCCTCGTCTTGTCTTTAGTGCCTTCGGCTGTCCCTACTCAGACATTAACATGAAGAAGGAGGTAGTGCTGCCTGATCGTCTCGGTGGCGAAAAGCAAATCACCTTCGTCCCAGTGCACTTTGTGCAGAAAACCAAGAGGCTGTGTGCTGAGCAAGAGGAGGAGGAGGAGGAGGTGGTGAATGACAAAGACAGCCATGAGGAGAACAGGTTGGGATGATCTACACTTCTCTGCATGTTATTGTTCTACCTTAGATTATTTATATAGTCATTTCATGTAAAGACTTTAGAGTTTGGGAATATTTATACACTGCCTGACCAAAAAATGTTTATTATACTGTATTGTTGCAGCCAAAATTACATTAATATTTGCCCAAGCTCTTATATAGAAGATGGGAGAGTCGGGCCACTCCCTAAAGTCTTTTCTAGAACATCTTGAAGACTCCCAATTGGCTTAAGGGTCAGAACTCTGTGCCAATCCATGTGTGAAAATGATTCCACATGCTCCCAAAACCACTTTTTCACAATTTGAGCCAAATTAATCTTGGCATTGTCTTCCTGGAATATGTGTTGTTGTGATAAGATGGTCATTCAGTACATTCAGGTCATCAGCTAATTTCATTTTATTGCCACATAACATTGCTGAGCCTAGACCTGACCACCTGAAGCAACCCCAGATCATAACACTGCCTCCAGAGTCTCATATAGTGGCTACTATCCTTGGTGGGAGCCATGAGCTTCCTTTCTTGTCCCTGACACTCCCATCACTCTAGAATCGTGCCAATCTGGACTCATCAAATCAAATCAAATTCAAATTTTATTTGTCACATACACAGTCATACACAGTACGATATGCAGTGAAATGCTTATACGACCGCCAGTGACCTTAAAAAGAGAATTAAAGCTTATAATAAGAAATAAATATGAATAAAAGAAATAAAAGAAATACGATAGAAAAATTAAATTTAACTAGGATAAAAATAGAATTAAAAATAGAAATATACTGTACATAAAAGTAGAAATAAAAATAGAAATATACTGTACATAGAACATTTTTAAAAAAAATTTTTTTATTAAAAATTGAAATTTGGTGAAAGAAAGATGGTGTGCAAATAAGACCACATGACCCGTTTTCGTTGCTCCAAACTTCAGGAGCAAACTTTATGCTCCCTAGCAAACTGATCCCTAGCCTCTGGTGAAGGATCTTGCTCCAGTGTCCAACAGTAGAGACTTGGCGGCGTTGAGTCTTGAACCTGGGGTCTGCAGTTGAACATTGTAACCACTGAGCCATCTCTGCCCCTAATGCATTTACTCACTCACTCACTCACTCATCATCTATACCACTTCATCCTGTATTCAGGGTCGCGGGGACCTGGAACCTATCCCAGGAGGCTTAGGGCACGAGGCGGGGTACACCCTGGACAGGGTGCCAATCCATCGCAGGGAACACACACATACACTTACATGTTCATTTACACACTATGGGCAATTTGGGAACGCCAGTCAGCCTAATCTACATGTCTTTGGACCGTGGGAGGAAACCCCAACAAGCACGGGGAGAACATGCAAACTCCATGCCCACAGAGACGGGAATCGAGCCTGGACCCTGGAAGTGCAAGGCGACATTGCTAACCACTACACCACCACAATATTTCTAGTCGCCTTCTTTGCTCGATATGGTTGCTCAAGAAATGAGAAACTACTCATTGTATTAGGCTTAAAAAATTTGAGCTAGCTGAAACACATTAATCACTCCAGTAATTATCCAATTTCCAATTGTTGATTTCCAAACAACAATTATTTTTTTGTCCAGGCAGTGTATTATAAAAGATGTGTTCGTGGGATTCTTGGAAGTGTATTAGGCAGTGTGAAAGGCACATTGGCAATTTACTGACAACATGTTTTATTTAATACCTTTTTTCCGCCATACTAGAGTGGAAAAACAAGTAGGTTTTGTGAATTAAATTTTTGTAAAAGGTGCTAGCCCACATTTCAGTGCAGGTCAACTGAAATCCATGTGAAAAAAAAGAAAAAACACACACAGCACAAAACTTCAGTTTTCTCAGTGATTAAACGGAATAGTAGTGGACGGTTTCCTTATTACCCTAGACGGCATTCTGCCTCGAACACATACAACTGGTCACATTCATTAACCTTTCGTTCTGCCTGAAACCACATGAGTAAATGAGCAATGGCCAGGTTTCAAAACTACTCTCATTTCATGCCCAAATTCACATTTAGATTTCAGGCTCTGCACAGCTTCATGGTGATCTCATCCTAGCAGTGAGCCGACAGGCTTAGTGCCATGTTTATTCCCAGCGGAAGCCTCAGAGGTGTCGAAATTGCATTTCTTGCTTGTCATACAAACACTCAGAGACATGGGGGCTGCGTTGGAATAAATGCCAACTCAGCATCACTGAGCCAGTTTATGCATCTTCAGAGAGACTGTATGAAATTGCATCCTCTTTTTTTTTTTTTTGGCCTGCTAAGAACAACCTGTGGACACGGGCCAAGTGGTTCAGGGAGCTTGTTATATGAAATATCAGTGCTGTGCTGGGAGTACTTAATTTTAGCTCCTTTTAAATGTGGAAAGCAACGCTTTTTCCTTTGGTTAAGGCCAGGTTCATAAAGACCGAGTTTAATATTTTGAATGTTACCCCTGTTATTTCATAAAGAAGTGACCAGGTGTGATAATTAGACTGGCAAATTTAAAGCCATATCAAGCTGTGGTACTTGCCAAGTGTGTGCATTGTGCTGCCGTCTGGGGCCTCAGGGTGTATTTCTCTTTATTCTTCCGGAGCAGCTTGAACACAACCTCAAATCTGGAGAGAATAATTTTCAGTTAATGTTTTCCTTCTTGTGAGCTCAGCAGGCTTCAGCACTGTAATCTCATTGGCCATTATCACCTTGTGCAGTAGACATTAAGCATTTACATTTATGGCATTTGGCAAACACCTTTATCCAGAGCAACCTACTGAAGTGCTTTCTAGTCCCTACCAGAAACACCTCTGTCTAAAGTATACTTTATTAAAGCTTAATGTTTCCGAATTGTGTCATATTGATCATCTTTACAGATACTGTGCAATGCACATTAAATGATACTTTTATAAATGGACACGGTATCGGTTAATCCTAAGACATTTTTCACAGGTAACAGAAGTGTTACCTATAAAACTACAGTTTCTTTTTTCCTCCTCCATACTCTCCAAATATTTCGCCAACATCTTCGAGGCGTATTTCGGAGATCACGTCAATCAAATCATACTTGTTAAATATGTCCACAAACTTTTGTGGCAGTGTGTGTTCTGCTCTAAGAGACCTATGATCTTTTTATGCCTCGTCAATCATCAAACTGTTCTCATTATCTTTTAAAGAGAGTACTGAGTGTAACCAGTGCCAGGAGAGGTCTTAATCCTCCACTTCAATCTAAATGCAAATTGTTCTTGAGCAAATTCTCTTCCAAGTCCTTTATGCTTTTATTAATCTTCTGGTATTCCTGTTACTGTGGGGCATTTCTTGTCGGATACATGCCGATTTGTCTTTGTTTTCCTTACTCACTCAGGGAAGAGCTGTCGGGCTGCGACACAGCGCCTCGTCCTCGCGGTCGGCCCCCTGGCCATGCCACAATAAAGAGGGAGTACAAGGAGGAACCTTCATCTCAGGGACAGAAGGCATACTCGCCGCTGGGGAAGCGTAGCCGTCTGACCACCAGGTAAAGCCAAGTCCAACAGAGCATCATTATAACTTCACCAGAGCAACATAAAGCTCTGCAGGGACTTTCTGTCTGAGGTTAGATAATTCAACTGGGCCTTATAATGAGATTAAGCTGATGTGATGAAACTCTGTGTAACCTAAGACAAAACCTTTTTTTTCAGAAAAACAGGTTTCCTCTTCATGCTCTTCGGGCTTTCCACAGGGTCCTCTGGTTTCCAAAAAACATGTTTTTAGGTAGATTGGCTGCTGCAAATTGCCCCGCGTCTGTTTTGTGCATGGTAGCTCATGGTAGACTGGTGTCTCAAGATGTATTTCTTTCTCACTCCCAGTTTTCCCGGGACTGGCTATGAATCCATGTGACTCTGATCTGGACGAAGCATTGCTGAAGATGAATCCGTTTTATTTTGACAGTTTATAAAATCTAAAATTTGGACTTTTAGAAATCAGCAGCTGTGTTTACATGGACAATATTACTTCAATCTGATTGAAATAATTTCGATTAGAGATTCCAGTGAAGCTGTTTACATGGGTACGCAGGCATAAAATATTTTCCTATGCTTAAAATATTTAACCAGAATGTAAGTTTTTGTTTTTCTGACATGCACAAAGTGATTCTGCCCAATGTGAAATGTTTAAACTGCTGGAAATTTAGCAGATGTTGTTTGTCTCTTTAACTTTGAGGTTAGGTTACATTTCCCATCTTTTCATATGGCAGTCATATGACATCTGGATTGTCAGAAACATATCGATTAGTGTAGAACAGGGAGCTTCAACTCCAGTCTTGAAGGTCTGTTGTCCAGCACAGTTTGTAATTCACTGACATCCAACACACCTACTGAACCTGCTAATTAACAGGTTAGTTGAATCAGGTGTGTAGAATGACAAAACTGTGTTGGAAACTGACCCTCCAGGACTGGAGTTAAAGAGCCATGGTGTAAAATCTTTTTAAAGGTAGTTAGGGCTGGCAACAGAAATGTTGACAATTCATCGTGGAGACAACTAGTATTAAGCAATATCACATGAGACGGAGTGCTATGATGCCATAGGCACGAGGGTGCAGCCAGAGTGTTGAAGGCATCACAGTCATGCTACAGTATATCCAGCATTAAAGTACAACCTCGAGTGTGATATTGCCTTTAAAAAAAATAGTTCCGCAAACACCATTTATTATCAACTATGTAGACAAAGGGGAAGGAGAATAAAGAGGGAGGTGGTGGACAGTCTTTTAAATCTCGTAAGTGTCTCTTTATATTTCTACTTATTGTTCTTTAAGAATGTCAGCTTCATTAAGGTCCATGTTCTGGGGTTGAATCCCTAATAGCATTAAATGGAAAGCTCTTGCCCTATGTAGTGTACAATCAATTGTCACACACACACACACCAAGGTGCCTTTGATCAGTAGTTGGAGAGTGATTTGGAAATCATCCTCGTCTTAGGAGCTAGTTCGTTTTTTAGATGTAAGTAGAAGAACACGGGTGGTTTAGTTGCATTTCGGAACAACTTAGAAGCAATTATTAATGAGTCAAAGTTTTTTTTTGTTGTTGTAGTTTTTAAATGAATTAATTTTTTTAGGGTGAAATAAGGTTATCAGATATTTTTTTCTTGCTGAAAGTGTTTGTCACTGGTTTGGAATGTGGTTTTCAGCAGGCACATGCTTTCTCTTCAGTATGGCGGATCAAACAGACCTACTTTCATCCATGCAGCCAGAGACGGTGTAATTAACAGTCATTAGAACACCTCAGACGTGTAGTAATACATATACAGTAGTTAAACGTCCCAGTGGTGTTATGGTCCAGTATCCACTCGTCGGATGCGTCTTGTCCAATCGGATAGCTCGGTCAGAACTAATTGTCATATAATAGGCATATGGATAAAGGATGTTGAAAGTGCATGATTAATTGATTCATTAATTCATTCTTACTTAGAGCTGCATATTTACTAGATTCCAGTTAAAAAACAGACTTGCAGCTGTGCAGCCACTTCCTTTAGTCATTACCTCCAAGTTATATGCCAGTTACTTTTATGAGGCAGGTTCACTTCCATGATTTACTTTCCTTATATTATTTCCTTATTACAATCCCATGCTTATACATGCAGAGTTGCAATAAATATTTTTCACTCTCTTAGCTCGAGCAGCACTTTTTAATGCCCAATATTTGATTCGGATATTCTGAACAGTCCATATGCATTGTATCAGTCCACACCATTACATTTTTTATATGTCAACAAACAGCAGTGATGATATTTATCCATGTGGGTGGAACAGCTCCATCTCGTCTAGCTATTTATTAACATAATTGGCATCAGTCCTGTCATTTCCCGTGAGGCACAGAGAGAATGAATGTGCTGCCATGTTTTTCAGTACCAAGCACATGAGGGTGCTTCATGTTCTCGGCATGATTAACGTTAAACAGCTTTGTATGTTCCGAGGGTTGCGTTACGACTCTGTAGGCGTCAGAGGAAATGGATAACCCCTTCAGTTAAAGCAGAAAGTAGAGCAGTTCCTGATAATTATATAAGGATGGGCTTACATAATGGGGACAGGAAACAAGTCATCCAAAGAATTTTTTTGGGGAAAAGTCATAATAGCAGCAAGATAATTGAGGAAATATTTTTTAAGGTAAGATCCTTAACTGTGGTCATGAATCTTCACTTTTTTTTGGAATGGCACGACTGAAATAATGCTGCTATTACTTTGCTGGCACAGACAATAAAAGTCCTATAAATCCTGTCCATCTTTTTATGTCGTTTTGATGTAAAATCTGACCAAGATGATGGCGTGAAGGCAACAGATTTCTGCAGCAGCTGTTCAGTGAATCGCTTTATTTCACAGCTTTCTCATCAGGAATCTCATCTCTTTTATTTCCCATCATTAATCACTCAAATTCTTTTTAGTTTCCTTTTACTTATAATGCTCGAGAGCTATTTCTACATAAAAACTGTAAATAAAATGAATTCTCAGAGTCGATCTCAGCTCAGGATTATTCTCTCTTCACTCCCTTGGGCTGATTCAAAGGCACTGCCGGTCATGACCTCTCCATGAGAACAAGATTGTATTTCTTTTCCTTTTTGCTGTCTTGTGATGGCCTGCACGTAATATAAATCTAACTTTAATCTGAAATTTCCACAGATTTCTTTTCATAATGGTATTGTACTCTATATCTAAATCAAATCTGTTCTGATTCACTTTAAGTGGTTATCTTTGCCTTGTAAAATCAGTGTCTGTGCCCTGCCTCTCATTGTACAGTTTATTAGGAATGGCTGTTCAACTGCCCTTTTATGCAATAATCAGTCCATCAGGTATTAAATTTTGCAGATACAGGAAATGATATTAAGTTAATGTTTCCATCAACCACCAAAACAGGGAATATTTTTATCTCAGTGATCGACTGTGGCACAGCGCCAGACATGTCAATTTGCGCATTATAGAAACTGAAGACCTTTTGGGACTTTCGCGCACAGTCTGTAGAGTGTACAAAGTATTGTGTGAAAAACAATGCAATGAGCCGCAGTTCTGCCAGTCAAGCAACTTGTTGATGATAGAAATCAGAGGAGAATGACCAGACTGGTACAAGCTGACAGGAAGTCTATAGTAATTCAAATAACCACTCTTGGCAACCAGTGAGATGTCAGAACGAACAACACGCCGAAATCTAGAGCAGAGCGGCTGCGACTGCTGAAGACCATGTCATCTTTCATTCCTGTCTGCTAAGGAATCTAAGGCTACAGTGCACACACACTGGACAGGTAAAGATGAAATAAAGTTATATTTCTGTCCGATTTCATCCGTTGTAGCCTCAAATTCCTGTCCTTTTCACATCAGCAGAGAATATCTTGAATGGAAGTTCAAGATATGGAAGAAATATCTTGAAAGATGTAAGGATATGAATGTTTATTTTTCAGTAAACTGCTATACAAAAACGTTTTACAAAATGGATCGCTTGTCTGTTTACGTTTAGTGACTTTTTTTTTGCCAATTCAGATAATAAAATGGACTAAAATGAATAAAAGGTGTTGCGGAATACAATCCGCCAAATATACTGTATGTGCTAGAGGTGTTAATGATTTAATCGCTAATCAATTTAATTGCTGTTAATTCAACCGACTGAAAATGTATTAATCAGTAATGTTTGTTTTGCATGTGGTTGTGCTCTTGTCTTGTTGAGTCCTGTCTCTGTGACTCCTTTCTGTGAACACTGGATTGAGTCAGCCTGCTTACACTCCACTTCCAATTTCGCCATCTTTATTTTCTGTCTTTGTCTCTTTGAAACTCATTGCTGTTGTTTTAAAATGCTTTAAGTGAACTGACCGCTCAACAGCACGTGTCCATCATATATTCGTGAACTTTTCACAGCTGATGTGTGTGATAGGTGCGGCAATGGCCATGTGAAGCAGTTTCGGCATACGACTGATCAAGTTGGTCGTGCATAGTTTTGGTTTTGCACGTTTTGGTTTTAATATACCAAACTCAAAATGTTTATTATATAAAACAGACACTGCAGTGCACAAAATAAGACTATTTACAACGAAGTACAAAATATTTTGGTGTGTATGTGAATGGTCATATACTCCCAAGTCCTGTATACTGTGTGTGTGTGTGTGTGTGGGCATAGCGGCCTCAATCTACGAGCACAGTGATTAAAAGTGCTGTCCTTTGATACTGTTCCAATGGCAGGTACTGTAATCCAATTTAATGTATTTACAAAGAGACGGAAGGATTCACAGTGTTAATGGCGACCGGTCGTTTGCATATAAACAACAATGGCACGTTGGCTCCCGGCTTCCCTTTAAACGTCGTCAGCTGACCTCCTTGTGTCACCGGGATTTCCCTCATAATTTATAGAAAAGGTCTTGCGGGAGTAAAAACGTGGAACCAAAACAACTGAGGGCAATACATCATATGGGAACTGATTATAAAGTATATGGCACCATATAAAAAAAAAAATGATCGGCACCTTTATATAAACCCATTATATGGCTGCACTAAATGTTATCGCGGACAGCAGCAGGAATGAAAAGTAGTCAATTTCAGTTTTGTTTTTTAAAGCAGTCGGAGCCAAGAGGAATCATAAATTAAGCTTAAATGAGGTTTTATTGTCTATTTATTTCATATTATACTTCATGTTCTAAATGTTTTGATTGTTTTATATTCAATAATCTAATTATAGTGTTGGAAATTGGAAATAATTTTTGGGTGGCTGGAACAGATTATTTGCATTTACATTATTTCCATTGGGAAAATTTGTGTGTATGTGTCTTGTGTGTGTCTGTGTGTGTATATGTATGTACTGTACATTATATAAATTGTATACATTTTATATATACAGTATATATAATCATATATGTTACAGATTCACACAAGTTAAATAAAATCGTCTGGCAAACCACAATGCACTTATCCATCAGGAACGACAGATTCTGGGGAGGGTAAACCTTGAAAACGAAAGCTGGGATTTGTGAAAACAGTTGATAACTTCAGAGATTGATGCCTGGGAGAAAGTGCTAATGATGTCAGCGCTGCTGAATCCATGTTGCAGAATTCATATTATTTGGGATGTAATAAATAGGAAGTCAGATTATGCCTGTTTGTGCTACATTTTAAGTCAGACTTTGAAAAAATGTTATCATGATGAAGGCTGGTGCATTAACCCATGTGAATCTAAGCTCATGCATCATTTGAGGTCACCAGTTATTTTTCTTTATTGTATTACCTTTACTCTGACTATGTATTACTCTATAGGACTGAAATAATGACACTATACTGTAGCTCTCTAAGAGAGCAGCACTATACAGTATGTGTTCAATTTACGCTAAGCATTCCCAGTGCCACCTTCTGGAGGTGAAGTGTATTGATTGATCTGCATGCGTAGAAATAAAGCGTACTTAAGTGTACATGCCACTGCAGAGAGTACCTAGGTGTAAGTCATGCACCTGTAAAGGTTTATAGTTTTACTATACCTCACTAGGAGCACACATACCCAGGTGTAAGATAGATCTTAAAGATAAAAGCATAAGAATCTTTCTGACCAGGAAAAGATACAGTTTAGTAAACTTTTTTTTTTCCTTTTTTTTTTTCCTTTTTTTTTTTTTTGAGTATGCGACAACAATGAAGTTCAACCTGCTAAAGTTTATCCTTTGTCCTGCTGCCACTGTGTGGACAGACACACTCACTCAAGTCTCTGGCTATAAAAAAATCAAACTTTCTGTTTTGCTATATAATCATCACCTTTGTGTTTTCTCTTTCATATTCACAATCATTCTCTCTTTCTTTTTATCTTTTGTCCAGGATTGCTCAGTCAACAAAATATCTGCATGTCAAAGACGAGGATGAGGAGATTGAGTTAAATAGTGTGATCGAAGGTAGGAAACGATATCTGTATTTGATTTTTGTATTTAATTCTGAATTTGACAAATGCTGAGGTTTTGTGTGTGTATATATACACGATTCCATTTCTTTCTTTCTTTCTTTCTTTTTTTTCTTTCTTTTATTTATTTATTTATTTTATTACCTGCTTGGTGTACAGGAACACGACTTCTTATCACTTTGAGGCTGTTTGCAATTTGTGATTCTGTAATTGCTTTTCACTCTTTAACTACTAAAAAATTCATTGCTTGTCTGGTTTTCCTGAATTAGATGAGTGTCAAAGGCCTTTTTCGAAAAAGTCTTGACTAGCTGTGATGTACACCATCAACCATCCTTGCTCATTACTTACTCGACTCGAGCGGCCTGTTCAGCTTTTTTGGTCATCTATCTTCCTTTTCCAGTCAGTATGGCTGACTTCAGGGTGAACACTCAGACCATCAACCATGAAGCTTTATTGTGGTTCTGCACTGGGGGGCAGTTAGAAATGTGACTTGTAATGGAGCCACTCAACTGTAATACATTTAAAGATGTCATAGTGGGCCCTAGAGAGGGGTGTGTGTGTGAGGGAGAGAGAAAGTGGGAATTTTATTCGCACCAAACTCCATTCACTTGTATTCGCTTATATTTTATTTAGTTTCAAAAGCAATAATGAACAAATTTTGACACAAGTACTCTGATGTATGTTGACGTTTGGCAGTGACGTTAAAAAAGTAAGCGCAAAAATAAATATGAAATTCATATCCATAGTATGGATGTATCCAGTAAAATAAGTCATTATGAGAAATTATTTTTATATCCCCGGAGTAGAAATAGTTAAGGACCTTTGCCAAGTTTCCACTGTTGTGCTTTACTTGAATGTGTTGGTGCTTGAACCCTCACCCTTCTGATCAGTAACCCAGAGCCTTAACCACTGGACCGCTACTGCACCAAAGCCTGCGTTCTGCTCTAATAAATCCCATGCATGAAGTAGCACACATTACACACATTACTCCTTTAGATTACAACCTGATTCCATTTTTTCAAGCGCTGCAATACTTTTGATTTGCTATCATAAGCTGCTAGTCTGAGTTTTGATGTATTTGCTGATGTTTTTTTCCCCTCAGTAATCAGCATAAGTAGAGCAAAAGAAATTACACAGACTGAATTTCATTTACTGTCCATTCACTGCATTTATGAAACCACCAGCTATATAGATGTTCAAAGTTCTTTCTAAGTGTCAGCAATATTGGGTTTAAATGTTTCATAGGAAAGCAAAGGGTTTGTCACATGTGTGTGCATGCATGTATGTGTGTGCATGCATGTATGTGTACGTGCGTGCATGTGTACAGTACAGTATATGCACGTACTTTATCTATGTGAGTGTATACGTGCACAGGTGTATGCATAGATGGATAGATAGATAGATAGATAGATGGATGTATAGATGGATGGATGGATGCATGGATAGATACATACATACATACACACTCACACACTCACACACACACACACACACACACACTCACACTCACACTCTCTCTCTCTCGCTTCCTTCCTTTCTTCCTTCATCCCCATGGGGAAAGTCGCAAGATCCAGCAGTCCACAGATAGTTATATCTAGAAAAGAAGAAAAATAAGGTAAAAAGAAACCGTTAAAAGCTCCTGTGCATATTATTGTGCAAAGTCAGTGGATTTGTGCATAATGTGCAAAAAGTTTGTGTTTAGTGAGA
>JAOVVA010000048.1:13696615-13713907 GCA_028565275.1 Leiocassis micropogon
AGAGAGAGAGAGAGAGAGAGAGAGCGCAAGTGTGTGTGTGTGTGTGTGTGTGTGTGTGTGTGTGCGCGTGTGTGCGAGAGAGAGGGAGAGAGCAACTGTGTGTGTGTGTGTGTGTGTGTGTGCGCGTGTGTGCGAGAGAGAGGGAGAGAGCAACTGTGTGTGTGTGTATGCGAGAGAGAGAGAGAGAGCAAATATGTGTGTGTGTGTGTGTGTGGAAATGAGGGTCGGATGCTGTAGGGGATGGTAAGACATCCCTGGACATAACGACAGAACATATTACCCCCATCATCCAGCCTGCATGACCACACACGGAGCGTTGTCCTCCCATTCTCCCTCCCTCCTCACTTAAGGCCAGGCAGTGGTGAGATTTTATTTGTAATGTTTGCTTTGTTTATTTCCACGTGTCACTTTAAGTAGACAATTTAAGCACTGCAGAATCTCTTCTTTGTCCTGAGATCTGAGGCAGGCACAGTAATAAAAGTCCCTTTAAAACAACTGGGAACAAATTTCCGTGTTCTGTTTTACCACCGAAGGGAAAAATTTATTATTTCATAAGTAGCTCAGAGACCTTAATCAAACAGGATCCTGGTTTAATTGAAACGCTGCAGTGATGCAGATTTGATAAGTCATGATGCTGTACGCCTTATACTTGCAAATGTTGTGGTCTAATCAACAGCTCTAATTTCTTAAAGAACCAGCGCAGCATATTCTGCATATTCTGTATACTGCTGCTTTGTTTGGATATTAGTTTGTATAGTACAAGATTTTATCTATTTGCAAGAAAATGCTTACACAAAATGAACAAATACATTTGATGATGTTATTAATATTTTATAGCTCAGACAGGAAACACTGCTGGGGTTTTTCTTATTTTGCTGAAAAACAACGGTTCTGTAGTGTCAAGGGGTGTCCGTGGCAAAACCTTCTGTAAACTCCTTATAAAAGCAATTTTGTGTATCCCTTCCACCATTTTTCTCTCTTTTTGGCTCATTGGTTCAAATCTCCAGAACCAGTGTCATTTCTGCAGCACGTCATCTCTGTCCTTTGGCTCAGTTTCTGCTCACGGCTTAGTTAAGCAGCTCAGAGCTACAGAAAAATGTCACCGGCAACCCAAAACACATGCCATGTTTGGTTCACGTCATGTAGTTGGATCAGTTCAGGGCTGAATCACTTCCTCAGTGTTGGGAAGACAGTGCTGACTTATAGGGTGGGCATTTGGCATTTGGCTATTTCAATTCAATTTTATTTGTATAGAGCTTTTAATAGTGGAAATTGTCACACAGCCACTTTACAGAAATAAACTCCCTCAGATGGCAATATGAGAAAAGGAAATGTGTTTCAGTTACATGCGGTCCATTTTGTTGACGTAACAGCTGTTCACTGATTGAGACTTGGTTGCTAAACTGTTCGAGGCAATTTCAGTCCTCAAACCTTTCGAGCAATTACACTCACAAACCATAAAAGAAAAAACGTTGGCATCACTGCAGCCCAGAACCGTCTTCAAGAATATTAACTGGAACTTTCCTCGGTTATTGCATCTTTAAGTAGAGCGCACAGGGCCATCCTCAGCAGGAGTGAGCAGTCTCCATGTGATGAGAACTTCAGCCAAAAGTAGGGCACCAGTATGAGTCAGGCAGGTCCAGAGAGCAGAAGGGGTCAGGACCACTGGCATCTCAGGCGTGATGTATATAGCTCGACAGTCAGAGAGAGAGAACCGTTGTATTCTGTATTCTCACAGTCACATAATAAAGGTCAGTGTATATTTTATTCAGAGTGCAAGCAGGGACTCCAGCAGGACTAACTATGACAGCATAGCTAAAATGAAGGGTCAGAAGGAAACACAGACATGAGGACTTTCCAGAAGGTACAGCAACCCAATCAGTCACTCCATCGTCAACCAATCTGAGTGATCAGTGAGAGTGGGAGAAGATAGCATCCAAACATTCCAGGTCACCATTCCACTCTACTCTATGCTCATGCATTCCACAGATCTGTATTGAAAGGTCATCAGTTTAAATCCTAGCAATACCATATTGCCCCATGAGCAAGGCCCTTGTCCCACAACTGCTCATTGCATCCTCAATCGTTTGTATTCACTTCGGATAAAAGCTTCAGTCAAATTAGGTAAATGCTATCAAATTCTCATCTGCTGTGCTTTCACCTGCCTACACAAACTGCACCAGGTTTGATTTAAACTGAGTAAATGCCGCATATGTCCGGGAACTCTTGGATAAACATCGCAAATGTTATTGTTTTTGAAAACTTGAATCTTTTCGCAAGAAATTCAATTGACTTGAAGCGCAGGAAGCTTTTCAAATGACTCAGCTGCTTGAGAAGAATAGATAAACTGGATGCTTTTCATTTCTGCTTCTTTCTCTGTCCCCAAGGCCTGCAGTTTACTTCTCTCCTTTTCCTCAAAGCTCATGTTGGCAGGCTGTGGATGTGGAGCTTCTTGCTGAGTATGCGGAGATATTTTGAGACCCAGTGAGTCATGTAGGCTTTCAGTTGCTAAATCTTTTAAGATCACACATCCTTTCTAAACAGTGGATTTTTAGGAAAGAATGTTCAAGGGAAAAAAAAAAATTGTTTACATCGCCTTTATTGATGGCAGTGTAATTGAAGAGTTGCTGGTGCCATTCTGTGAAATATTTCCTTTCTCTATATACAGCCACCAAACTAGATTTTGATGAAGATTGATGATTAGAGGAGCTTTGATGTGGTTTGGGAAGTAATGCCGTTTTATTAAACTGCAGTGAGCTACCGATGAGCGAGAAGACGGCAGCAACAAAAAACAAAAGCGTTTGTCTGTAGCACTTCTCTTTTGTATTATGTTTGTGCAACGTGCGCAGTACTTTTCCAACAATACGATAATGCACTAAAAATATCAGTATAAGTTTTTATCATTATTTTTCACACTTAAGATTACATTCTGTAGTCTTGCATTATGCTCTGTTTAACATTAAATCAGCCATAATGCCTTCTCAAAGATTAGTTTCCTGCTGTTCTTTCCTCCGTGTGACGCAGGGGACCTTGTGTGATCATATCAGTGACTCAGGCAGTATCCGGACAAAAATAGACAATTGATCATGACCGATACAAGAAGAGAGAGAGATTTAGAAAAAGTGCAAAATGCATAGAAACAGTGAAGCCTGATTTTGGTTTAGATGGAATGGATGCTGAAGGATGCTCTCTCTCTCTCTCTCTCTCTCTCTCTCTCTCTCTGTTGCTCTATTAGTCTCTCCCCAAGTCGGTTGAGGACTGACTTTGGTTAAGACGTTGATGGGATGAAGCCAGAGTTACAGCAGTTTGCAAGTCATTGGATTATTTTTTATTAACTATTAATCTGTGTACAAGTATTATTGCACTACTAACTTGTGCTCTCATGTGTCTCTGTCTGCTCTCAGACTGTCTCAGTCACCCGTATAGTTAATTTATGCTCAATTGACCATGTTTTTCCTATTTAGCTCCTTGTATAGATATTTTATGTCCTCAAAATGCTAATCGCACAGCTTCACTTCTGAATCGCTTAAATTGTTAGTCATTTCTGACGGTGTCTGGAAGCACCAGATTACGAAGTGATTATTTAAAGCTATAAAAATGGTTGATTTTGTACTTATTTGTGCGTTTCCCGCATGCATTGCTAGGTGCTGGTCGTATTATTGTTTTGGGTTGTCCGTGTGTCCATTTCTTTAGTATAATATCCCAAGAACAAGGGTTTATATTGAATCACTGCAGCCAGCAGAGTGCCTGATTAGATTTAGGAATTTCTCCAAACATGGTCAAGGTCATAGCAAGGTCACATTTCTGAAATAGGTTTCATAAATAGTTACCTTCCTGTTTAAAGTACACTTTCTGGCCAAAGGTATATGGACACCTGCTCATAACACCCTTGTATGTGTCTCTGAGAAACTGGTGCAACAAAGTATGTGGAATCACACAATTATTTAAAATACAAACATCTGTATGCATGACACTCCTGTCACTGGACCTGTTCCAGCATGACCATGTGCCTGTGAAGGAAGTGAGATCCATAAAGACATGGTTTGCCAGGGTTGCTGACCTCAACACCACTCAACACCTTTGCGATTAACCTCGAATGGAGGCTATGTTCCAGGCATCCTGTTATAGCAGCAAAGGTGGAATGACTCGATATTAAAGGTCCCATTTTTTATGACTTAACACGGGTCTCCGAGCTCCTCCAGTTTGTGTGTTTTGGTGTTCCAGCTAAAGTATGCCTCAGATAATGCATTTTGACACACACAAACTCTTTTATCTTGTCTTTATACTTTATTCCACTCCTCCTCTGAATGCGCTGTTTCAGTGTCTATGCAAATGAGCTACTGCTGAGTCACACCCCGGCAGAGACCAGTAGAGCTGAACAACAAACAAGGGTAGGCTACTGTCTTATAATCTAATTGGCTTGTTTAAGCCCTTTCAATGCAAAAATGGGTATTTAAATGTCTGTATTTTGCATAATATGTCCATGGTTTTGGAATATGGTGGTCTGTTCCTGGTAGTCCACATACTTTAGGACGTATAGTGTATATTTTAAGGGTAATTGAGTCATAACAATCGATAACGAGAATGATTAGACTTGGTGGCTAATTATGAATTTAGTATAATCGCTATCATGATTGTTATAATTGCTCATTATAAGTCATTGCTGTTTGCATTACTCTCACTGAAGTCAGTTTTTCACAGCTGTATTTAAGATGCCATACTGCTGATTTGCTGGCAGTTTGTTAGCAAACCCATATATTGTAATACAGGGATGCCAAGTATCAGGATTATGATATTTTTATTCCAATCACCCACCCTTATCCTTCATATCAGTAAAATTCCCCCACATGCACTCGCTTCATTATTACGCTGCACTTTGACAATGAATATAATAGCTCCAGACTACCAGGATGGAGGCAAAGAACATTGGCATCCAAGCTAATAATAATCCGGTGTACCCTTCATAAAGCACACGGACTTCATTATGTGTTACATACAAATGTCTTAACTTTTGGCGCTATAATTTATGTCACAGAGGCAAACTTTGTTCGCAGTGGATCATCGAGATGGACTAATGGTGTGTCAGATGTCATTTCAGTCCAGGGTAGCTGCTGTAGGACATTCACTAATGCCTCCTCCACTATTTGACATGGAAGTGCCATCCTGACATTCTCACCCACTGTCTCATCCAGCATCACCTGGAGCCCACAATCTGCTCCCTTCCACCCTCTTACTCTCATCCTCTTTTCTGTCCTTTTCCACTGCTTTCTATTCATTTTCACGTATACACCCCTCTCTTCCCTGGTTGACTGACTTATTTCTGTCTCTCCATTTTATTTATATTTTTTTCTATTATTTTCTGAATTAATTTTATGCACATATGATGTTTGGGTTCATGCTCCATTTCCCCCCCATCAGTCTTTGTTTAGGGGAGGGGAGTTTTTTTCCTCAAACACAAAACCACTCAGACAACCCAAGAGATTTTACTTCGCCTATTCTCGTGTTATTCACCCATTACATTACAGTTCATTGAACTTGCCATTTTCCCATCACGTTGCACATGATCATGGTGGAGTTGTATCCAGTTTACTGTCCTCAGTTCTCCCGGGTCGGGGGGGGAAGAGGCTCACAATTTCAAACAGACTCCCGTCTGTTGCTATAGCAGCAGCTTCCATGCCAACTAGTGTTGGATGAAGGGTAGAGCCATGCTGAGCTTGGCCCTTCCACCCAGGGGTCAACACTGCTGGCTGAGCACCACAGCCACCCACTGGGCCTCCATAATGAAGCCATGCTAATCTCTTGACTTCACATGTATGAATTCAGTCAGCACCATACACTGGACTCTGTGGTGGAATAGCTCTAACATTTTGCTTTTTTCTGATCTGCACGTTGCGTGTAGGTTCTGCTTCTTTCTCTCAGCCAATGTTATCAATGGCTGAGAAGGCATTTTGTAAAAACATTCATGGTCTTTTTTACAGCAGAAGTGGATTCCTTCCACATGTGTTTCTGGTTTCTTGTTCCCCCAATATCCTGGTGGTGCCAGTAGGTAGGTGTCGGTATTGCACCAATATCGTATAATGTAACTTTTTGTTTTCAAAATTAGTTTAGACCTGATCTTTCCATTTCAATTCACTATATTTCATGTAGAAAATGTTGAAAAAGCAGAAGATCTTGCCTCAAATAAAACCTTGATGCCTTTCCCCATGTGTAATAACCAGTAAGGTTGTAAGATTTTATGAATTGTGTATGTCCAATATCTAAGATGGATGTTTGTACGTGTGCATTTAGATATGATGCCCATATTCTGCAGGCTAACTGCGTATATAAGCATTAAGATTAAAATCGCATAAAAATCTTGTGCGCTGTGAGTGAGTGTGGCGATGCAGCAGTAGTCAAATCAATACTTGCCAATAATGACAGTGAATATTTTATGATGGAAACCCTGGAAAGAATTGATTCAGAATCTGGTATAACAACATCTTGTGTCTGAGATTATTTCAAATTGAACATCATGTCAAATTTTTATTTATTACGGCTCTTTTTTTCTTTTGCATGGAGATTTGTGCTTTGTTATAGTCGATGAAAAATAGGAGTTTCATAAATCTGGAATATTTATACGTGACCTCTGTCATTGCTAGGTTGTGTTAGCTAAAGAAGACTTGGTGTGTATTACTGTGATGGATATCGAGAGTAGGTGATCATGATGATGATTAGTACACTGTGTTAAATAAATAAATGTAGACCCAATCACAAGGGATAAGGATTTAATGTGGAAAATAATAGATTATCCAGGCCAGTAGTTTTCTCATGATTTTCGAGTCAATGTTATATATTGCGTTGAGGTCAGATGCATGAAATGTTCCCTTTTTATCAATTCCTGTTGGTCAGAGTAACTGCAGTGGACTTGAACCGTAGCCCTAGCTGGTGGGTTGAAACCTTGAAATCCTTGACATTTCTCATTGATTTTGCTCTCCATGCCTCACATACATATCGAGTTAGCTGACCCTGTTCTGTATCACCAAACTCAGACTGTATGATGAAGGCTGTGAGGGTTCAGATGGATGAAGCAATGATGTTGACTTTTATTAAGATTCCTGTAGCATCGTGTTGTCAGGTTTGTAGTCCATGTAAAATTCCTGCTATGAAGTAAGAATCTTGTGTAACAGATGAAAGGATTTTTCATCTTTGTCATGTCATTGCATCACTTTATTGCCCAGACTAGACACTTAGCTTTATTCAACAAAAAATCCTTTAAGTTAAAGAGCAGATTAAATAGGGAATGAACTTTAAAACTTTGTTAAAAAAAAAAAAGAGTGCCAAGATTTGTTTTGCAGAATGTGCACTTTGTGTGTCCTTTTCTGTTTGTGTAATTAAAAAGGATTAGCAAAAACCGCTATGGTACTGTCGAAGTGGCAAGAAAATCCAAGGCGGCTGAAAGCAGTTTAAAGTGGTCTGAAACATTATCTGCTACATCTTTGAAATGTTTTACTTAATTGGTAGTTTTTGAAATTGCTTTAGTAATCTTTTTTTTTTTTCCTGTCGCATACTGTATTTTTAAACATCTCTATTCCAACATTGTTCACTCTACACCTACACTGAGCGCAGACCATTTTTGTATTATATAATAAGAAACCTTATATTATGTAACCTTTTCACATCCTTTCTACTCATGAAGGATTTTTTATGCTAACGGAAAAATGATAGCAGTGTAATTCTCTAAAAGTCAATGAAATGAAAATAGATAGATACTTACTAGGACATGCTTTATGTATGCATGCATGAGTCTGTCTGTCTTTCACAGTTCTGCTGTGCTTCAGCAGCGTACTGCATTATAACTGGTTAATGGTTTGAGTGATAAAACTCTCAGACTGGAAAATCGACCTGTTTGTGGTGCCAAGCTGCTACAGTCTGTTTGAGCACAGTTTGTTTGTTTGTTTTTTATGCAGCCTCCGATTAAACTAGATATGGTATAGGTATGCATTTTAAACAGCAGGTTTTTTTTTTTTATATATATAGGTAAAATTTTAATGTCTGGATAATTAACAAATATCTTGCCCCAGTGCAGTTCAACAGTGAGAGAAGGTGCGGTTGGCCATTTTAACCCAACTTGAGCTTGTACAAGTGATAAGATGCAGTAGAATGGTAATTAAAAATCTTATTCTTGCCCTTTTATTCATGGATACTTTATGATTAAAAATATTTGAACACTTGACCATCAAATCTGTATACAGTATGTGTATAAACCTCCTCAAGATTTTGCAACAACGATCGAAGCTTGCAATTGTCTAGAATGTCTTTTTACACTGTAGCATTTTGATTTTCCTTCTTTTGGAGCTAAAGGGCCCAAACATGCAAGACAACATGACAATGACCTGCCCATACCAATCTTGCAATCTTGCGTTTCCATGTTGCACAGGGACAGGCTTCTTAAAGAAAGGCAGGAAATTATTATTAGTCAAAAATATTGCATTTGAAGCATCTCTATCAGTATTGAAAGAGTCTTCAGGACCGACAAATTTATGCATTCCAGTTTCTCAGCAAAACAAGGTTTTTTTTTTTTTGTTTGTTTGTTTTTTAGACAAGGAGAGGGTAGTGAGGGAGTGACTTCATCAACGCAGAATAACACACTTGGTGTCACCTTGGTGTCATGAAAATAATGCACAGGGTGTGGTTGGAGCACTTGCTGTCATGCTGCCTCATACGTCCTGCAGCATACATCATTTTCAAACAACGCACATATCTGTTGTGTGCGATTCCTTACCTCATGTTAACATTCCAATTTACTGTCGAACATATTCTTTTTTTTTTAAACTAATCCAGTCCTGTCTTTTTTTTTTTTTTTAGAACAAATGTGTATATAGTCTTTAAATATATCGACTGGCTATTGTTTACACACCATAGTATTGGATTGCCCTTAAATGTGACCCATCAGTGTTGAGGTTTTGGGGGCCAATTTATGAAATGCCCTTGAGGATTAGGGTTACTGCTTAGACCGTGTTTTCATTGTTCACTGACTTGGGAAGCCTCCAAGGCTCACTGCAGAAGAGCACGCTGCAATCCTGGCTGGCCTTCTGATAAGATCCTGAGAGGGGGGAGGGGTACGCAGGCAGAGAGGAATGGGGAGAACCAGACACTGGAAGAAACAAGCAAACCAGCATGTACTTGCTTGGTATCTGCATGTACACCTGTGCTGTGTGCATCTAGTAGGCAAAGCAGATTGTTTCTGTTTAGTTTTTTCATTTGCTGCACTTCTAATCTCAAATGTATTTGGCTAGAACAATTCATTTAAATCAGTGAACCTTTTTAATTGCCTTGAATAGCAAGAATTTGCTCTTTAGTCTAAAGTCTTACCCTTTATCTAGAGGTATTGAAGGAGAAAGGAAGCATGGTCATGACCCTACACCTCATATTTCCTGCTTATCTGTTCATCTCTCCGTTTGTGCATCATCCATGATCCACATTATATTAAGAACCGATAGTAGAACGTTTGGAGGATTAAACTGATTTTGGATTTATTCTAAACAGGGTCACGGTCACAGCAAGGTCAAATGTCCGAAACACACTTCCTTCCTGTGTGAAGCGGTTTTAGCAGTATTTCAGGCACACCACTGGTAAAAAGAAGATTCATAGTGACGGAGGCATCTCACCACTGTAACTGTTTCTTCGTGCTATAGCAACTGTGAATTTTCAAAACTCTTTCCAGAGTCTCAGCTTTGAAACGTCTATGGGGCTGTCACTGGATTAAAAAAAAAAAAAGTAATAAAAAAAAAACTCGTAGCACAACGAACGCACAACAAAGCAGGCATGTTTGGGTGCTCTTCATGCCATAGTGCTTATTATTCACAGCCCTCTGTTCTGCAGTAATAGCATGACTTTAATCTGCCTTGACATATTGTCTGATTCTGTCCTGTTTGCCAAATGCGGCTACACTGAGTATATGACACAACAGATTATGAACAGGTGTTTAAGCGATGACGATCTTTGTGACTATTGCCATGGCAATGGTTTCAGTAACAGCGTGAAAGCGCATGGTGGTGATCAACAGCGATCCCATAAGATGTGCAATGAACGTTGTGCGTAGGCTCGCTGATATTTGATGACTTCCTTAAAATCTGATGGCTTACATACAGTATGAACAGGATTGTCGATGTCCTAAATAGCAACCAAACATCATGACCCTTATCTTATGAGCTGCATAGCATGAAGATACAGTACCAGTCAAAAGTCTGGACACAAGTTTGTTTTTATTTTCTGCGTTCTAGAAAAATACTGGATTTTTAAGGTAACACCTATAGCATTTGGTAATTCAGTAAAAACAAGTTCAAAACAGTCAAGTTGTTATTTTAAGACAAAAAGTTTCTGTGCCTAGTGCATGTGCAAAACCCATCAAGCCCTGCATGATGAAACTGGCTTTCATGAAGACCTTCCCAGAAAAGCAAGACCTAAACTTACTTCTGCTGCAGAGGAGAAGTTCATTTAGAGTTACCAGCCTCAGAAATCATAGATTAACAAACAGCACCTCAGATTACAGTCGTTATGAAGGCTTCACAGAGCAGACACATCTTGATTGAGCAACTGTTCAAAGGAGATTACTGCATACTTTGGATGACTTTGGATGATGAAAGAAATAAAAATCAGGAAACACCATGGAAATAGGCGGTGTGTCCATACTTTTGACTGGTAGTGGAAATCTATTGGAACATGGTTTATTTTAATTACACCACAGCATTGTCGATTGATTATAACTTGAGTAATTTTCTTTGATGACACAACTCATTTGTAGCATTGTTGTGGTTTTAAAAGCATTTTTCGAAAAAAAAATAGAACTTTACTATCCGTATGTTTTTGGGTCTCTTTGCATTCATGTAAATAACAGCCAGGTCTTATAGAGCCAGAATGAGTGTTTCCAAGATGGCTACTCAGTATGCATACATGCATGAAAGCCAATTTAAAGTCACCTGATCGTTCATGTGTACGGTCCCTGTATTAATTATAGAGCTTTCCTGTCTGTATTTACCTTTTAAAGACACTTTCCCCACACAACCGCATCACGTCTCAGTGAGCACACTCCCTGTAAGAGTCTCTAATCCTCTGACAGACTGATCCACTAGTATGCAAACACACATTGGGTATGTACTCGCACACTGTCAGAGTCTGGACCCACTGCAGACATACACATGCGCGCACGCACACACACACACACACACATGCAGTCTCCCTCTGGAGAGCACTTCCTGGTGAGTCACACTTTTTTTTTGGGGGGGGGCGCGGCTGTAAGCTCATAAGACTGTTGCTGAGGGACCTTGGTGTCACTAACCCAGGCTGTCTCACAGCCGACCAAGTGCCACTCTCGCTTTGAGTCTCCTGTCAGCAGTCTTGTTAGCGCTTCTACTATTCACACTAATGAAGAGGTGCAGCTAAAACTGCTGGAGGTGGTGTGATTCTGGGTGTAACCCCCTGGCTGGCCTGATTGCCTCACTACCATCTATGGCTCGTCACTGCAGATGTGCAGAACAGAACCTCCTGAAAAAGTTTATTAAAGGGTGAAGGAAAAGATTTATTAGGATTTAATTGGTGCAGAAAAGTAAAGAAACTGTATGTATGGAGCAGGGATTTATTGATTTACATTAAGATTACTTTACGCACCCTGTCTTATGGTTTCTGTATGTACAGCATATCAATTATTGTATGCTTTGAATCGATTTGTGCAACACAAATATTGCCTCATCCAGTCCAAGATCTCTCGGTGATAAATCGGCTTACGGCTGTAGTCATTGTTATTTGTAATGGCTTTTCACCATACAAGTTAATCTTTCAGGATTATATACACGCTTGGGTTATTTGTCTTTGTCACTTCATTTTACATTATACAGACTTCTGTGGAATTATTATATTAAATTTTTTTTAGCTTCAAATATCTTTTAAGTTGTCTTGATTAGGAAATGGATCATACTGTAAGCAATACAACCAATAAATCAAATATCACATATGCAGGGATATAGATAAAATAATAATGTGCTGCAAATAATAATTAAATAATATTCAATTCTAAATTAAAACACAAATAAATAAATAAATAAATAAAAACCTCATGATATGCAAATAAATAACAAATCAATGCGGTAAACTTAAAATAATCCAAAATATATTGTTTGGCACCCTAGGCGAGTTGTTGCCCTTCAAACCATCCATTCTGACATACTTCAAAATGGGGTAGGACACTGCTTGAAAATGCATTTTGAACCTGAATTTTACTGTAAACTTCAGTATATACAGTATATATGCATACAACATTAGGAATTTTAAATAAAAAAAATATTTTTTTTTTCGGATAATCGAAATGCAGCTGAACGTAATGGTAATTTTAATTCAGGTACGGTTCAGGACTTGATCCATACCTGCAAAAAAACACATCAGACGGAAGCTGTCACACATTTAGCAAAAAACGTGCTACCCCAAAAATCTTTAGGCCACAGGAAAATGTTGCTGAAGAGAGCAGTGCTGTAGCAGAGTGAGCAAACTCACCCCATCGTCCTCTCTCTGTCCTTCTGCTAAGTGAAGAAACATGCTTCAGAGACTGTCTTCTCTCAGTTCAGTTGTTTGAAAATCAATGCAACATGTAACACGCACTCGCAATGTGACGGCAAAATATCTCCCTCTCTTCACATGTTCTGTCTGTGTCGTCTCTTTATTTTTCCTCTTTGTCTGCCTCTCTATTATTCTTGCTTTTCTTACACGGTCTAGACTTTTCTTTGTTGTTAGAATAGACATTTAAATCATGAATAGCAAAGACTGTGAGTAAATAGTGTTTAGGTGAGAAAAGTGGAAGTGTTGGCACAGGGTTTTGTTCCCCTAGGTGATAATGGAGATGTAGGCATTGCAGAGGGTTCCCATGTGATCTCAGGAACACATGTGACCTTAATGGTACCTTAAAACACACACACACACACACACACACACACACACGCAGGTGTTAGAAAAAATGATCCAAAAGCTATCTAAGGAACACTGGGACACTGCTTCACCACAGGTTACCATACACACAAATTTCCACATCCTAGGGGCAATTTAGAGCAGCCATTCCTCCTATTGTACCAGCCTGTTTTTTATAATGGTGAAACTCAACCTGATAAACCACACAAACCTCCAGAAAAGCAAGATCTCCCCTGGCACCCTGCAACTACCTGCTCCACCCCTGTTCCGCCCAGTTTCTCTCATTAACATTTTGTAAAATAATAGCTGTTATGAAACATAAACGTTAACAGCTGTTCCTAATGAGGTTCGTTCTCTCATAAATCAGTTCAAATGCTGCGCAATTAAATCCGTAACAGTGGCACAGTTAATTTCAAGAGCCGTTACACGTTTAATAGGAGCCATTGTGGATTTAACATTATTGTTGGCGTAAGCAGAGTGAGGAGATGTTTCGCACGAAGCCTCGTTTGCGGTGTCTGTGGTTTTAGTGTTTGTTTCGGTGTGAGTGCCGAGCCATTAGCTGCCCTCTAAAAGCAGGTGGAAGAGAGGAAGTGGGCACTTTTTGATTGACATGAACAGTAAGGGGTGGGGAAATGTTTGTGTCGCTTGTTAGAGGCATCGGATTGTGTTGTGCCAGGATCTGCGGGAAAAGAAAACAAAATATTGTCGTGTTGTGACAGCAGGGAACGAAATCTCTGCAGTATGAATTATGATGTTATGTATGAACAGAGTAATATTGTTGTTTTAGTCCAGACACATTGTGGACTCTAATACGTGTTGAAATCATTGATTCGTATTTTATTTTTAAGGAATTTTATTTGCTATATGCAGCTACTGTATATGAGGCGGCTTGGTGGTCAGCGCTTTAGCCTTGCACCTCCAGGGTCCGGGTTCGATTCCCATCTCAGGTCTATGTACATGGAGTTTGCATGTTCTCCCCGTGCTTAGTGGGTTTCTTCTAGGTACTCCGGTTTCTTCCCACATTCCAAAGACATGCAGATTAGGCTAATTGGCGTTCCCAGATTGCCCTGTGTGTGTATATGTGTGTGCCCTATGATGGATTGGCCGCCTTTTGCCCCAGGTCTCCTGGGATAGGCTCCAGGCCCCCCACAACCCTGTATACAGGATAAAGTGGTATAGACAATGACTGAGTGAGTGATTGATATACAGCTATATAATTCATCATATAATCTGTGATACTGTTTAACCTTTGTTCTAATCTAATTGTGTTGATTCAGCACACTCCTGCTTCCTATTAAATACTGTCTAAATCACATTCAGTTCACCTTGTTACAGTCATAGTCCACGCATTTATATTGTCTTACACAGAACACAGTCTTCTCAACATCTTTTCCTTTATTTCCTTTTCGCCCTCTATCCGGAGTTACTCTGATTTCAGTGAGAATGGAGCCACTTGGGATCTCATTTCCCTCTC
Source organism: Leiocassis micropogon (assembly GCA_028565275.1). Taxonomy (NCBI): domain Eukaryota; kingdom Metazoa; phylum Chordata; class Actinopteri; order Siluriformes; family Bagridae; genus Leiocassis; species Leiocassis micropogon. Next base: position 13,711,023 of record JAOVVA010000048.1, read on the forward strand.
GGTGAGGGGAAAATCGGCAAGAGACCTCCACAATGGTGGAAATATCTGACAGCTTTGACATTGTAGTGACATTCGGCTGATTCTGATGAGGGATCCGAGTGTGTGTATGTATTTGTGTGTGTTTGTGTGTGCATGCATGAGTGTCTTCTGGTCACATATGATGAAGTGTAATGGCAAGTTGGCTCTGAAATGGTGGCATATGTCTTGTGTTTCAGTGAGAGCTTTGGTTGAACGCGATGCATTTGAATTATATGCATTAGTGGCCCAAGCTTGCGATGTAATATGTTTCAGATTTTCAAGGTGTTTTCTGAAAAAATGCATCCGGTTAGGCAGATATCATCTGCTCAAAAAATACTAATTCTGGTGATGGTGTTAATGGTTGCATGATATGATGTGTCCTCCATTAAGCTCCTAGTAATAGAGGAGTCAATCTGGAGTGAAACTTGTGATTATGTAGGATTACAGAACATTGTTATGAGAAAAAAAATGCTTTTATTTCTCTATATGATTCTCTGCTACACTAATGCAGTCATCCAGTTTTTTACTAGGGCCTAGATACCATGCAAATTTTGTGGAAATGATCAGGCCGGATGTGGCATTAACTCCCAGCTAAGTTTCTGTAATGAGTATGTGTACATGAATGATTGTGTGTACAGCTCTCACGGACAGATGCGTCCACTGAATGTTCACAGCCATCTCGGACATGGACATACAGTACAGCCTTATTTAAAAACTTTTGTACCATGCAAATGTTTCACTGCGGCTAAGAGTTTCATCACTGTACTGTTCTTGAAGTCCCCTGTAAATGCAATTGGTTTTTACGCTTTTATTCTAAAGAAATTTAAGATCACAAGTCCCGGTAATTTCTAATTTTCGTGAAACAACAACAAAAAAAATCTAGATGTGGCTTGAATAGTGGACTTATACACAGCATTGTTCATTTCAGATTGGTGTTTTTAGACGTCAGATTTGTATTTGCATCTCATACCTTGGTCAGTTTGGGTGGGTCTCTCAGGTACAGTATGACGACTTTAATCAGATAAGCGAAACAGCTTCCTGCCTGTGGCCTTATTTTTACTCCGACTAGACTGCTTAGTGCCAAGTTGGAGCTATGCCACTTCCAGTGAACCTGATCTTGTTCTCTCACGTCTACAGCTACATGACCTGTGGTTGTGCTTTTATTGAATATATATAAAATAGTGTTTAAATGCTTTTGCATAATTATGTCTGTTCTGTGTGTGTGTTTGTTGTTCTTGAAGAGCTCTCTCTCCTCTCTTTAGTGCCGTTTGTTGTGTATTTTTCCTGCTGCACTGATAATTGCAGAGTTTTAACCCGAACAAGTCACAGTCTGGACTTGGACAGGTTTATGATTATAGACCTTGTGAAGAGAATGAAATGAAACGCTGCCACAATATGCGGTGTGTAGAGTATGCAGTGCTGTTAACTACTGAGAGAAACCAGTCATTCAGATCCTCAATAGTCGTACGTGATCTCCAGTTCATTCCCTGTACATTCTATATTTGTTATAGGAAACAAGACATCATGTTTTATTCATAACTTATTGCTCATACTGTATACTGTATGTTTTAATTCACTAGTTTTTTGTTTTTTTTTAAAAACGAAGCTTGTCATTTTTTTCAGGTTTAAATCCTGAACCTCTAATGTTTAATTTGAAGTACACTTGTGCTGATGCCTAGGAAGTAGGGCTGCCTTTAACATGGTAAGGGGGAAGCAAATGATTGCATTCATCAGCATGCTAATTAAGTTTTACATGAGACATTTGCCTTAGTTATATCTTTCATGTGTGTATTGTTGTAATGAATATAATAATGTGCAGAGACGTGCAGGTTTTTTTTAGTCACGTCGATTAAAGCTTTTATGATTTTCACCCATGAGGATGATGCATTATTATCCTACTGCAAACAGACTGTTTGCAGTTTCACTTTGTTGCAGGAATGAACACGCCTTCCTGTCATATTGGGAAGATTAATTGTATTCTCAACTTGTCACACCTTTTCCTTTCTGTTCATGAATTCTTTAGCTGTTGTTTATTAATCGCTTCATTACTCAAACGCTGCATTAATCAAACGCAGTATTACTTTAAACAGGCAAAGAAGGGACAGATTATTAAATCTCTAATTCATATTTGTTGTATTTTTCTGTTTTCGTAATGTAACTTCAGCAAGTAATAACATTTAATTGTACTCAAGCCTGTCTCAACGTCACTAGCACAGCTTTCACATAAAGCAAGAATGATATGTTTTCAGTTTCTTGTATACAGCATATTGTTTATTTTCCCAATTTTGGCCAATAAATCATGGAGAAAATTAGATGACGTGAGAATCCCTCATCCCCACAATCATCCCGTTGCAGTTTGTTCATATTCAGTTGGACTTATTTAGCATCCTTCTGCACATCCTAAGAAATCACACAAAAAATGGTGTTAGTTTTCCGTCTTTCATTTAAGCAGCACTAGACGCAGTCTGATGAGCACAGCAACATGCACATTCACTGACATTACTAAAGCTATAAATCACTTTCAGCAACAATGTTTTGTTCAGCATATGCTCAGCAGATGTAGGAGCACAGCTGATGCATGCTATCTCTGACTGTGTATGTATGTGTTTGTGTGTGTGCCTGTACAGAGAAAAACGTGGACAGTCTCCAGCAGGCCCTGCATCAGTCTGTCTTCCTGTCAGCCATGTCAGCTCAGCCAGGTCGTGACTTGCCGTTGTGCTGGGAGCAGCACTGTAAACTCCTTCCAGGCGTGGCTGGGGTGCAGGCTAGCCGGGTCGCCCACTGGACGGTGGAGGAGGTAAGAAACCAGGATTGCTACCATGAATTTAAAATGCACTGTGTATATATGTATATATGTGTGTGTATAT
>JAOVVA010000048.1:13714007-13729080 GCA_028565275.1 Leiocassis micropogon
TATATGAGAGAGAGAGAGAGAGACTAAGAATTCCCAAAACTTTGACAAGTTCAAGTACAAATGACCATAAATCCAATCCTATTCGCCCAATTCTGACCAATCAGTATGGAGAATTCATCAGATGTTTTACGAGCAGAGCGTTCAAATCCCACTGAGTGGGGAAAAAAGGTGTTTTCAGTCTTTACGTGGTGGTTAATATACAGTAGTGCCGCGTATGAGGTTAAACAGTTTAACCTGTTTCTTGTAATTTTGTTTTTTATGATTTATTTATTTAGGTATTTAGCGATCGCACCCTGCCCATGGTACAGTTCAGTTGTACAACATCGCAGCCATGGCGACACCGCCTTGGCAACCAGCATTCGGGGGGTGGGGGGGGGGGACCTGTGTGGCAACACACATAGAAATTTACACAAACGTCCATTCTCTCACTCATTTTCATGCACTTCAGTCTGTATGGGAAGTTTCAATAACCTGATAAAAGCCTGCATTAGCATCTCATTCTCTCTCTCTCTCTCTCGCTCGCTCTCTCTACTGCTTTCTAATTAGCCCAAGTTTCATTTCTCCACCTCCTCCTCCTGAAGAGTGAGATTTACAAATTTATAGAAATGCCTACAATGGGAAAGGACGCATTCGTTCAAAGCGTGCATTAATTTCACGATTTTCATACGATTCACGGCGTACACTGATTTCACCATTCAGTTAACGGGGGCTTGGATTATACCAATCAGCTTTCACAGCACCGAGAACATTTCCAGCGCTTCTTATTCTCCTTTTCTTTCCTTCCTCAGCCGCTCTACATGCTTTTAGTCCGTCTGCTCATGAATAGCTAAGCCAACAGGGGAGCTGATTTTTCTGTGTATATGAATGAAATGGGGGGAAAAAAAGAAAGGGAAAAAAAATGCAAGGAAGACACATGTGTAGAAATACTGCCATCTGGTGGCAGAGAGACCATCACAGCTTAGAGCCACATCCGAGGATGCAGTGTATAGGTTGAATTCTGATGCTGAATCTGATTGGTCAGGACGGGTGTGGATTAATTTGTCTGAACATCAGCTGTGATAGTTTTGCAAATAAAACTCATATTAATATGCCTATAGAAACAGATTTGTAATTGAAACTTTTTAATTGCTGATGTGCTGAAGTTTCTAGGGAGGAGATGTTTATTTATCATTTATTGAAGGAGTCACCAGTTCCAGAATTTTGTACTAGTTAGGAATAAGTGTAACTTTAAGGCTGTAAGTTGAAGGTATTTACATATGAAAGATGTAAATGGGGACACGGGAGGTCTTTTTTTTAATGTGCACAAAAACTGATTTTAAGCTTTACATTTACAAGTGGGAAATAATATTTTAAAAATAATTTGTTTAATTCGGAGCACCTATTAAACCCATTTCACCAGAAATGACAGGGACACTGAAACATTCCATGCTATAATTTGCACTGCTTGCAGTTTGTGTTCATAATCTAAACCGTATGTGAGCAATATTTTAGTCTGTAGCAGCAGTTTGCAGTGTGTGTGTGTGGTGCAGAAAATATACATATATAAGATATCATCAGATTTTGTCTCTAAAGTAAGTAAATTGGATTGGGCATTTCTTTGTAGTAACGGAATATGACGTTTCTAAATACCAGGGCTGTAATTTCTGATTATTGCTATCTGAGCTGAAAAAAAAAAAGTTTCAGAACCCCAGCATTACAGCATTTGGCCAAATTTGTGAACACCTGACCATCAAACCCCGTTTATGCTTGTCGCACGTCTCAGTTTTAGTCCTGCTTTGCTTTTATAAAGTGCTCTGCTCTCCTGTTCTGGGCGAGCCTTCCACTAGATGGAGCATGGCTGTAGGGATTCATATTCATTCAGATACACGAGCATTAGCTGAGCTCAGGCATTGATGTTGAGATGTTGAGAAGTCTCCAGTTCCAGTTCATCCTAAAGATGTGCAGTGGGGTTGAGTTCAGTCAGGGATCTTCCACATGCTACTACCCATACAATGCAGATGGATCGATGTAGTTTTAGCTCCCAGTTCAAGTTTTTTTTGCTATTAAATGCATTGAATTCAAAATCATCACTTTCCCATGACTCGATATGTTGTCACATATTATAATTAGTTGCTGCATAGCCATGAATTCCAAAGTCAGACTGATGACAAAATACAGTGACGCTATAAAAAGGCACAGAACAGCCAGTGAGTTGGTACAGTAAGGCCATGAATAACAGCAGTTAATGACAAATAGTTTTTTTTTGTCACAGTCCTGTTGATGGTTAGCGCCCGGCAGTCATGTGACATGGTGCTGAGCTGATTCGAAGCACACCATAGCTGTTTGTCATAAAATCATAGTTGAGTGTGTTCATGTGCTAAAGTAGCTCACTGTAACCACCCGAAAGTGCTACCGTAATTATTCTGTATGTCTCTGTGGGTTTCCAAAGCCCGTTGGCCAGCTGTGACTGGCCAGAATCGAATGTGCAAGGCCACGAGTGACCTAGAATGAACATGAATAGGAAACATATGGTGGACCTCAGGCAAAATTACAAATTACAAAACTCAGCATGCTCAAAAAACAAACAAACAAAAAATAAACACTGTAGTTCATGCTGGTGAGTGATGGATCACTACAGGTCACTCCATGTACACGAGCCACAATTTTGTCATATGAGTACTCAACATTCATCACTACTGGTAAATTTATCGGAATTTGTAGTAAAAATGAGAAGAAGAAAAACTGGGTGTAACTGGTCAATACACAGCTCTAGGTTTTAAAATATACTGTAAAGTCTCCTGGTTTAGGAAAGCAACAGGGCTGTCAGTCTGGTCGTGAGAAGTTTTCTCTGGGGAATTGGCTGGGATTTATTGGCATTTGTAATTGAACTTCGACAAGTTTTTGGACATTCGTAGTCTCATTAAATACAGTTTTATTGCCAACTGAGAGTTCTGCATAAACAGACAGACAACCAAATAAATAAATAAATAAATAAATAAATAAATAAAGTGTTTGGTTCTTTTTTTTTTTTCTTTTTTTTTTGCATTGACAAAGTTTGAAAAAAAAAAAAAAAGCCCATCATTAGCTCCACTTACATGGACCCTAATTTTTCCTATTTATGAGAATAATAGCCCAATCAGAATAAAAAACCCAACCTGTAAACATCTCATTGACCTGGTCTGGCCTAATGGGAATGATTTTTTTTAATCAGATTAAGGGAGGGGTGTAAACCTTTGAAAATGTATTCAGTAGGAAAAGATAGAAAGATTAGCCGTGTAACATTTTAACATTGGGCTCTATGGGGATTGAATCATTTTTGAAGCCAGCTCCTAGTGGTCTTTTGAGAAACTGCACATTCACATCTGGACTCATTTTTCAGAACCCTTGTTCTTCACCTTCATCACTTCTCTCTCTCTCTCTCTCTCTCTCTCTTTGCATCATTTCCATGTAACTGGACAGTACACTACAAAGTACAGTATAAACTCTTTTGTCCATGCTGGGAAAACTTTACAAAGTTTACAGTGACTGTTACAAAGCATTTCTTTTTCCATAATGTTGCACAAATATCTCGACCACATCAACAATTATACGCTGTTCTTTGCTAAAGAACAACATTTTTCTATCATTTTCTATTGTTCTCTATTTTCGAATCATTAATTCATTCATTTTCTATCTTGCTTATCCAGTACAGGGCTACAGGAGACAAAGACTGCAGCCAATCCCTCTCAGACCAAACATGCACACACACACACACACACGGGACACCAATAAGCCTAACCTGATTGTCTTTAGACTGAGGGAGGAATGCGAAGTACCTGGAGGAAACCCACCAAGCACGGAGGGAACATGCAAACTCCATGCACACAGACCCCGAGGCGGGAGTCGAACCCTTGACCATTTCTCTAATCTGTTAATTAGGTCTTAGATCATGTCAAGTCCCTGTGAACAAGCTATTTAAAGTATAACGCATTACACCAATCATTTAATATGTTATTTATTTATGAAAAATTATAATCCTGTCATTCAAGTTACATTTTGTTATACAAAAAAAAACAACAACACACACACACCTCCTAACCAATCAGATTCAAGGATTCAACCATGCCAGCCATGAATCTTTCCTCCTCTGCGAAGAGCTCACCATGGCGTGTGCCGGTGCTGATGGTTATGATTAGTGTGTTATTGCTGCGTTTAATCTTCGCTCACTGTCATCATCACTGTCACTGTACATTTCCTCCTATCAGTATGACCAGCTGCTCCCATCAGCACACTCGATGCTAATGGTGTTATTAATCACAGGGACCGGCGTACAGTAGGAGCGTAACGATGGCTTCCGAGGCTCGGTGTGGCTCCGGCTCGGCTCTTAAACACAGGTGACCTCGGGAATCCTTTCAGCCTGTCCCGCTCGAGAGAGCAGCGTTATCACACAGCCTCGTTAGCCCTGTATAATGAGGCGGATTAATATGCATTCGACATCGTGCAGTGCTTCTAATCACGCGGTTAGTGCTTTCTAGCAGCCAGGTTTTCTCTGTTCTCGGCCACAGCGATGGCGCTTATTTGGCCTAAAGCTCGTTTTAGTAATTAACAAACAACATTAACATCTTTCACAATGTTCTAAGCAGCAGCAACAACGGAGGAAAGAATAGAGTCATGATTACCAGTCTCACACAAATACACACACACACACACTCTCATACACACACGTAATCAGGCTCATGTCACACGCTGGCTTTTCTAGGTCGGTTAATTGGTGTAATTATGTCGACTCTCTGACTCGCCCAACAGAATGAAGACGCCCGATTCATCTGTTCTCTCTAATGAAGTGTGTGTGTGTGTGTGTGTGTGTTGGTAATACTTAGTATTATTGACTAAGTAAATGAATGAGAATTGAGGATAAAAGGATTTTTTGTTGTTGTTGTTAAATTAATTTATTTCCAGATAAAAGCTGATTTTTGGAAGAGAAAAAAAAAGCTAATAAATAAAAACTAAACAAAACAATTAATGTATATATTTTGTATAAAAATACATATAAAAGGACACAATACTTGTGTTTCTGTGTTGTTTTATCAGGGAACATCTGCGTTAAAGCCGTCCAGCTGTGTGTGTGTGTGTGTGTGTGTGTGTGTGTGTATTTCTAAACAGCTGTGTTTGTCTGTATTTGTGTGTGTGTGTGTGTGTGTGTGTGTGTGTGTGTGTGTGTGTGTGTGCGTGTTCGATGACATGCCAGTGACAACAGTGCTCTGCAACTGAGTGTAAGGAATTAAACATGGACAATCTGTGTGCATGCGTGTGTGTGTGTGTGTGTGTGTGAATTATACTTTTGTTTTTCAAAAGTATTTTGGCATGTTTGAACTGCTGCTGTAATAGTATGTGTGTGTGCATGTGTGTGTGCATGTGTGTGTGTGTGTGTGTGCGCATGTGTTTGTGCATGTGTGTGTGAGAGAGAGAAATAGAGAGTGAGTGTTTTGTTTTCCCCCTTTTTTTATTGTATTTGTTCATGTCAAGGCTGCATGATGAAAAACAAAAAATGTTCAAGCAACGTTTGACTTTTCACTTTTTCTTTTCGTTGTTCATCGATTTTCGCCTCGACCCTGTTAGACGGAGTTTCAGCTCGCTGATTGCGGATTAAAACATGAAAAATACAGACATTCAGACATGAAGAAAGTCAAACATTCTTAACTTGACTAGATTTTGGCCTGAAAATCTTTTATAGGTATATTGAAAGGGAAAGCGGAAAGCATTGGTACACACACACACACACACACACACACATCTGGGTTTGCCTTGACTTGAAAAACATCTGTTTTTAAAACTAACAATATAAATAACTGAAATGTCTTATTAAATATTGCTCTTGTGTTAAAAAATATGATCAGAAATGCTAACAGTTAGCAAAAATAAAGCAACTAGCATGAAAATATCATTCACGATCAGCCTTTTTTCACATCTGAATATTCTTTGAAGCGTCATTTATACATCAGTTAACAGGAACTTTTAAGGAATCCCTAAACTTTAATGAAAGATGATGTTTCCGGAGTGGAGCGTCAGCACCATTAGCGTGCTAGCACTGGTCCGTAAGTTGACTGGATTTCTTGCTAGCTCCCCCAATCACTCCAGTCATTCTCACACAAGCAAAATGATAATGATGATTTATAAATGCTTGTTCCTGTTTAAGTATTTAAATTTCACATAAACTGGATCATGATGCTAAACCCACGCGGAAGCGGCAGCCATTTTGTTCCGATTGCGATACAGAACAGACTTAGACCTCTGTCAGCTATAACATATTGCAGGTCTAGGACGTGCTTTTATAGTGGATATTTTGTTTACTCTACTGGTCCAGTGGCGTAGTGATTAGCACTGTCGCCTCACACCTCCAGGGTTGGGGGTTCGATTCCCGCCTCGGGTCTGTGTGCGTGGAGTTTGCATGTTCTCCCCGTGCTTGGTGGGTTTCCTTAACAGTCCAAAGACACGCAGAAGGCTAACTGGTGTTTCCAATTGCCTGTATGTGCACCCCATCCAGGGTGTACCCCACCTCGATCTGGGATAGGCTCCAGGCCCCCTGTGACCCTGTATGGGTGAAAAACATGAAAAATGTGTTTTTCTGGTCAGCTTGAGATCTCTGGTGTTACTCGAGTTTCACTCTCAATAACTGTCAAGATCATGGCGTCTCATGGCGTTAACGATCATGTGAGCACGAATTTACATGTTCAAAAGTAGATTTCATATAACCGGAACATAGAGTTAATAATTAAATTCAGGTGTTTCAGTCAGGCCCCTAATCCCCAGTGGAGGGAAATACTTCCAACTTTGTGGCAACAGTTTAAATTTAACATTTGCTTGCTTAAAGCTCTGTGGAAAAAAACAACAACACGATGTTATTACACGCTCATGCCTCTAGGGGGCTCTGATTTGACACGTTTCAGATATCAAATTTCAATCAATTTTTCCTATTTTTATTTTACATGTGTAATCTTTATATTTTTGTGTGTCCACTTTAGGTTTCATAACTTTGAGTGTAAACTTTTTCATGGCAGGAAATTAAATTTTCAGTCACTTCCTAGAAATGACCAGCAGGGGGTGATAAGAGAGAGGGTGAAGATATGCTGTAAAAGGATATATACGTATAAATATATATATACGTGTGTGTGTGTGTGTGTGTGTGTGTGTGTGTGTGTGTGTATATATATATATATATATATATATATCCTTTATATGTAGACACACACACACACACAGAGTCAGCCAAAAATGTCTACACACTTTTGGAAAAGAAAAACCTGTGTATATATTTTAATGCTAAATTTATTACTATACATTATATGTTGATATATATTCAATTTTCCTTTTCAATGACCTTTACACCTTCTACGTATAGATAGAACAGTGATGACTCCTTACAGAATACTTCACCACACTGGAAAAAAGTAGAGTTAAATATAAATGTTAGTTTTAAATTATCTTAAACATTTATCATACAAATCCCTGTGAATTAGCTATTAATGTAAAAAAAAAAAAAAAAAAAGTTACAGTAAAATCTATTCTGTGATTTAAATTGCGATTTCAACTGAGTACAGAATGCTCTTTTCAGCTGTAGCTTATGACTGTGAGTAAGAACTGTATCCGACAGAATTTATCCCCGGAAATTTTTACTTCACTTCTGCCGAGATAATCTGCTTAAATTTAACATTAATGTAGAAACTCCACATACTTTTGATGTATTGGATGCCTTGCAGTATGATATCTCTGGACTTGTACTATTAAAATTGCAAGTTATATAGCTGACTCAAAGCAACAACAGGATGTCACCAGAACCAGATGTTCAAACAACAACAACAATAGAATGAGATTGCAGTCAATAAATGTATCACTACTGTATGTTCATTAAACTCACTTTCATTTTCTTCCATATTGCCTCTTCTGAATTTCCCACTGCTTAGCTTAACAGAACTGCTTTGCATGTACATAAGTCTCGTTTTGTTCTGGTTTTTTTTTTTTTCCCCAGCTCTGTGTAGTAATCTCCTGTTTAGACACATTCTGCATGGGTTGTAGGCGTTGTTAAAAAATGCCATGTACACCATCTGCTTGGGGAAACCACTACAGGGCCATATTTAGCCAACACTGATGATGTGTTGGTTGCTTTCTTCAACTGCAGCTACACAAAGAAGATTCTGATGCATATGTAGCAAAGACGTTACATAAACCCCGGGCTTTTAATCTGTTTCGTATCTGTCTGGCCATTTCTCTGGCCACAGTTGAAAAAAAAAAAAAAAAAAGAGAGAGAATGAAGGTTATTTGGGATAGTAACTGGATATACACTGTATCTAAGTGACTTTGTTTGCCAAGTCAGTGAGCAGGGGAAGGTGGCAGGGATCCTGTACAGTGTGTGTTGGAACAGAAGCTGTACAAACAAATTGGGTTCTCAGCAATATCAGGTTCTCGCTAAGAGTGAGGAATTTTCAGCTATCCATCACACTGTACGACATGTACTGTACTTTCTTATGATTATTATTCTGTAGAGAGTAGGGTAGAGCAAGGGTATTTAAAGCTTGTAGAGCCTAGCCAAACCTAACACCACTCAACTTTTCAATCTAAAGTCAGATGTATTTAGCATAAACCCACAGGCTAGAATGTCAGTTTGAGCATTTGCTGAAATTTATTCTTTAAAATACATTTTTATCTATGGATCCAGCCTTTCAGGCTACTCCATACCGTATATATCTCTGATCTGCCAACCTTTATGCACTTTGTGAAGAAGCTCATTGAAATGGACTCCAACTAGAAAAGATTTTTCATGATAAATACAGCAGACAAGCCAGTTAGGATTTGCGCAGGTGTAATGTAATGACTCATACTCACGGTGCTGATAAAGCGCCCTTGCTTTATATCAAGATAAATATAAAGTGTTTTGAGTTTCCCAAAAACGGTAAAAAAAAAAATATTGCACTTCATATTTCTGTTCGGAAAGCTGACATCCCTCCAAATTACGTTAAATCTAAAAGATCAAGCTCAAATATCCAAAGTACGGAATTCACTTACCGTGACTCATTACTTGGATTCTCAGTCAAATTTTGTTTGATCTTTCTGTTTTAGATGTACATTTACAAAAGCTCAGGAGCTCTCATAGGATACTTAGTTGTTGTTTGTCTCCAGGCTAGTTGGACGGTCTTGTATACATAACTCTTGTATACAGTAAATGCTCCTAGAAATAAATAAATCTAGAAGTGCTGCATAATTACTCGCAATAAAGGCGAAATTGCAATATGGACCTGTAAAATTATTTACTCACAAATAGCGGCAGTTTATTCCAGGTAATATACAGAGTCTGGAATTAATGTAGAATTTGTCAATAATTTAAGTATTTGATTTCCTTTATAATTTCGAGTGGAAAAATAACAATTGACAAACATCATCCTAATGAGATCATTTGTCCAATTATTTACTGTTAGCTTCAATAAACCATTGAATATTAACTGGGACATTTAATAGTTAAATATTGCAGTTTAAATCGCAATCACAATGTGATTATCAAATCGCTCAGCCCTAATATCAAGCTTAATTAATGCGTCCTAATAGATGTACTTTATCAGGACGGATCCTGCAAACAGTGCAATACAGACAGCATGAGGAATTTAAACTTGGATTAATTATTTTGAAGTGCTTACTATTAAAAGACAATGTAGCCTAATTAATGAGGATGACAATTTATGCACAATTAAAAGCAACCAGAGAAGTGTTTATCTGTTGTCCTCAGGGCCTTGCAGCTGGATCCACATTTAGACGTGCAACATCCTTGAGTTCCTGTTCGGTTGTTCAGCTTCATCTTTCCTGTGGCTTTGCAGCTGGATCAGCATTTCTGTATTAGTAGATTGAGTTTACTACAAGTGTACGCTGCAGTTCGTTTTTAGGCTAAAATCAGCAAAAAATCTTCAAGGTTACTTGGCAGCAGTGGAAGTAAATAATGGATCTTACATCCATGTAATTCTAGGACATCTTACTTATTTATGGAGGAAATACGTCTGGGAAGCTATTGCAAGAGAGGTTTTTTTTTATTTATTTATTTATTTATTTATTTTTTAAGTAAGCGCGTGTATACCGTAAATTCTGAGGATTGTTCAAATATCTTTGAAAACATGTCTCTTCCCCTCCTCAGTAAAATGCACTTTTCAAATGGCAAGTACAATTACCTTCATCACTCCTCCTTATTCTCCCAGTCCTTGTTTGAATTTCAATGAAACCACATGAATAGAGATTTTCACAGACAGGCTCAAAAAGCCCATCAGGGTTCATTAGCCGGCTACACATACATCTTCGTTATTAAAACTAACCCAACCTTTGGTGCTAGAGCTACATCATTATGTGCCTTGGGATTAATAATGAGCAGAATTTCATTGCACTTCACCTGATAAAATACCCCTAAATGTACTGTGCTAAATAGTCTCCAGCTTTATAACCGACTATATCAGTACAGTAAACTGTTCTTGTTATATAAAGTGATGATCTCCATGTCAGGTATAATGAAGGTGAGACAGTGTATAGTTGATGCTCCTGAAATGAATATCCTGGTTTAGATAGAAGACCAGGCAAATTTCGAGTGCTTGTTGGCCCTTTCTGCTTTGCACTGAGACTCTATTTGACCGTAGTCTCATTACAAGCTCTGCCGGAAAGCTTCTCCGCTGCTAAGTACTTTGAAGAATAATTTTAATTTGTGCTATTCTCTATCCAATTAGCACCACAAATGATTTACGCATGTTGTTGGCCCTGGTGATGTAATATATTATGTGATGTTAAGGTACAAATGAATTCATTGATTAGGGCCCGAGGCAGAACTGTGTTCAAGTCATCGATCAGGCAACCTCCTGAACGGCCTTGAGTGAATTATTTATTTAGAATTTTTAGGGATTTGTTTGTACTCTGTTCAATGAACATATTTCAAGGTGTGAAAGTTTGTCAATACTGCTTTCACTTACATCTCTTTCATTTTAATCCTCTCAGTCCGCATCTCTCCATTTTCCTCTCTCTTGCCGCTGGCTTTCCGTCTCATTAATTACTTATTCCTCCTTCTGTGTTGCTTCTAAACATCCGGATGTTCAAATGCCGCCGACTGTACTTTCAGCTTGGAAAGTTTCTCAATTTTTCTAAAACTGTCATGATGCTCCGGGAAAGAAAAGCAGGAAAAGATTTAGGCATTTCACTCATTTGTATACTTTTCCTCCAGGTTGTGTCTTTGAAATGCTTTTGATACTTAATCCACACTATGCTAGGGTGCAGAAAATCTGATGGTGCAATTTGTCTGGGTGGATTTGTGTCTCTAGGTTGCTGACTTCATTCACTCTCTCCCAGGCTGTGAGGAACAAGCTAAGCAGTTTAGAGAGGAGGTAAGTGTGAGCGTGACATGACTTGGGGTCTGTTTCCAGTTTCCTTCTCATGGTAGCCTGCATTCCACATACAGTGTTGAATTCACTACTTCTGCTTCTGAATTAGTGTGTACATTTTGTTATCATATAATGTAGTACCAGTCGAAAGTTTGGACACACTTTCTAATTCTAATGTTTTATGTTTAATGATTTATTTTCTGCATTCTAGAACAATACTGGGGAATTCAAAACTGAAATGACACATGTAGCATTAGGTACTGTAGTTACGTAACAACAACAACAGAAATCAGTTGTCATTTTAAGACATGAAGGTCAGCTGTTCTGGAACAGTTCTTGCAAGAACAGTATTGTCAAGTGCATTTTCAAAACCCATCAAGCACCATGATGAAACTGGCTCTCATTAAGACAATCCCAGGAATGCAAGACTAAAACTTACTGCACAAGTTCATTTAGTGTTACCAGCCTCAAAAATCAACAATTAACAACCAGCACCTCAGATTAGAGCTGTTATGAAGGCTTTACGGAGCATGAGTAACAGACACATCTCAATATCCACTGTTTAGAGGATATTATTGCATATTTTGCATTTTGCATATTAAAGGGTATGTCCAAACTTTTCACTTGTACTGTACATTGTACTTGTATTGTTTTATCTTTATTAAGTGGAATAGATAACAGTTGCAATAGTCTTTTGCAGCTACTCACTCTGAGTGTAAATGTTTTGGAGCCAGAGTAGGAAATAGGCTCTTTTTGTGGCTACTAATGGCCCATGCTCTGTTCAATTAAAGATGAATGCATAATCTGAATCAGAACTGTACCTATTAGTATGCAGGGCATAATGTGTAAATTAAAGAAACTGGATCTCCTTTGCAGTGCAGATTTTTAGTGTAAACTGATCAAAAGTATTTCAGTTATATAATTAAGAGATGGTATTCATGAAATTCACCGAGGCAATAAGCATTTTGTTCTTGTGAAAGAAACGGGCAAGTAGTGTTATGTTTTTTTGTGTGTGTGTGTCAGAACACTCGTTATGAAGCAAGACAAAGGAGATACTTGCTGTCTGTCTAAACGTTTTAGTATTTTTCCAGACAAAATAATCGTATCTCCTGCTTGTTCCTTCGCTAGCAAATCGACGGCAAGGCGTTCCTCCTCCTCACCCAGCGGGACATTGTGAAGATCATGAGTGTTAAGCTTGGCCCTGCTCTCAAAATCTACAATTCCATCCTAATGTTCAAGCACGCTGAAGACAACCAGTCAGCAAGCAGCGATACCAATACATGAAGCCCAGCCAAATCTGACCCACTCCATCATTTTCAAGCTTACGTGAATCTAGATGTGTACTGTATCGATGCATTCCAACCTCCCAACTTCCAGTCCCTTTCCTAGACTTAGAGGTATCTATAAAGACTGTCTCTTCAGGTTTGATTTCCTCAAACCTCTAACTTTCAGGTTCTAGTGTCTGTCCTCTGTTTGCTGACTTTCAAATCTGCCTTTAAATGTTTTGCCATGGTATTAAAGTAAAGTTTAACAAAGCCATGGACAAGTACACTTTTCCTCCTAGGCCTTACCCATCTCTCTTCTCCTCCAGTAGCTTTCCCCTGACATACAAATGAACTGACAATCAACCAATTCAAATAAGAAACAGCATACCCAACTTTGGCGACAGGGTTTTCTTGGTGAAGGTGCTATTTAATACAACCCACTAACAGCCATTGATATGTAGGTTTCATTGATCATGTCTAGTGGTTTAAAACCTGGGACAGGCCCTTTGTGCTTATTTTAGTATCTATTTTGTATAGATGATATCTAATTTTCTCTTTTCCTGCTGATTTACGATCTTTATTTATTGTGCAAAGACAATTGTGCAAAGTTGAAGGAATTAATATATTGTATATTATGAATTTAAAAAAAAATGCCAAAAGGATTTTTTTTTTCTTCAGTTTTTTAAGAATTGAAAATGTTTATTTTTGTGGATGTATTGCGTGATATCCTGATGACTTTGAGTGGTTATCCCAGACCTTTTGGATGAGTGTTCAAATGAATCTAAATTGCTATTGAGGTTTTAATTTAAAGTAGTAGCTGCAATACTTTGAGGGCCATTTCTGTAATAAGGGCATTCATGCTCTCATAAAGTAAACTATATGCTTGGTAGGCTTATCAGCTTTAATTCCGGGTCAGTTACGCTAATGAGACGACTTCTTCAAGCCTTTTATAAACTTGTATGAAAGATCAAATCAGGGAGATTTCTGGTAACTCAAAGCCTCTTTTAAAACAAATCTTCATATTCATTATACATTTCTGAAGTGAGTGAAAATTAAGGTAATAAATCGCATCTTGCCGAGTTCAGTTCAAGTGTTAAGCCGTGTAATTCAGTTTTCCTGCCTTTGTCATGCTTTAATGTCTGCTTCTATTTCCTTTGGGTCAGCTCAGCTGCAGAACACCAGGTATTTTGTTCCTATACAATATTTTCTCAAGACTGCTTTTGACTGGTGCAGTGCTACAGTAAGCTGGTTCCACATCCAGCCTCCAGTAACCAATTGCTTCTGAAATGTACTGTAAATATTTCTTAATCCCATTTCTTACAATGAATTTCCTCTTTCTACAACAAAAATACATTCACAAGCGCACAACCCAAATAAATTGCAAATTTCCTCTTGTCTCTCTCCAGTACTTTATCTTTACGTACACGTGTTCGTCACTGCACAACCTTATATATTTTTTTAGGCAAGCTTTAGGCTTAAAGCTGTTAGAAAGCAGAAATTATTTCTGCTGTGATCTCTGAGCTAGGGTAGAAGTTTGACTCCTTAAGCGAGCTTTTTTTCTTCGAATGAGTAGTAATTACTGAGAGGCATGAAGCTCTCGGGGGGGAAGAGGAACATCAGTGAGTGTTGAGTGTTTTTGCCACATCCTCTATGCGATTGCTGTCTTGCATCTCTTCATTGTGAGTCATTTGAGTCTAACAGGCTTTGTGGATGAGGCACCCAGCAGTGCTGATTCTCCTTAAAAGCCAAGTACAGCTCAGTCTCCGGGCGTTTCCCAAACACTAAGAGGAGAGAAGATTATAAACTCCAATGTTTTTTTTGTTTTGTTTTGTTTTTGTTTTTTTGGAGGTGTTGGGGTAAAGGGAGTATCAGCCACTCATAAAAAGTACTCAGTGGGCCCTAAGAATTGCTTAGATATTACAAGGATGAGTCGAAAATCATCTGCACTCTGGCTTTGGGCATTCTTGCACACTTTTTCACAACAAAAAATAACAGCACCAGGTATACTCTCAGACCACAAAAAAACAGTTAGTGCACACTGCTCTTCTTTTGTGCAAATCACAAGTGGGTTATCCATTTTCGCACTACAGTTACACCTGCACAGAAGTCACAGTAAAGATAAGTGCGGCCAACAGAAGTTTTAATGTAACCTGGATGCAGATCATTTTTGACTCACCCTTGTATATGAGGGAAAATGTAAAATTCAGATTGATTAGAGCTGCTCTATAGATTCCATATGCTTTATATACTGTATATTTAATATATTATATTGTGTGCTAGTTAAAATAATGATTAATGATGAGATTCTAATCTTGGTCAAATGCCATTATTGATGCAAATTATGTGTTTTGTTAATACTGGAGGGAAGATCTAAATGAATTTCTTTGATTCAACAAACCACCAGAAACAAGTTCCACAAATGATGCCTGTATATCTTTACAGGTAGAGGGATAT
>JAOVVA010000048.1:13735487-13748961 GCA_028565275.1 Leiocassis micropogon
AAAATCCAGTGAAACCAATTGCCTTCAGAAGTCACCTAATTAGTAAATAGAGTCCACCTGTGTGTAATTTAATCTCAATATAAATACAGCTGTTCTGAGGAACTGTAAGTGGTTGTTAGAGAACATTAGTGAAAAAAACAGCATCAGGAAGCCAAAGGAACACACCAGGCAGGTCAGGGATAAAGTTGTGGAGAAGTTTAAAGAAGAGTTAGGTTATGAAAAAATATCCCAAGCTTTAAACATCTCACAGAGCACTGTTCAATCCATCATCTGAAAATGTAAAGAGTATTGCACAACTGCAACCCTACCAAGACATGGCCGTCCACCTAAACTGACAGGCTGGGCAAGGGGAGCATTAATCAGAGAAGCAGCCAAGAGGCCCATGGTGACTGTGGAGGGGTTGCAGAGATCCACAGCTCAGGTGGGAGAATCTGTCTACAGGACAACTATTAGTTGTGTACTCCTCAAATCTGGACTTTATGAAAGAGCAACAAGAAGAAAGCCATTGTTGAACGCAAGCCATTCCTTTTTGGAGTTCCACATGGTCTGTCGCAAGATGCACTACGTATGGTTTTCTTTCAAATCTTCCTAACTATTTGTTTCTTTGGGACAGATCACCTTCAGGTTGACCAACAATCTTGAACCTCATTGAATAACAGAAATGTATTTGGAATTAGTCTATTCGAACCTGAAAAGAAGGAAACAAATAGTAGTCAGAACATTTGGATGCATATATTGTTTTTAAATATATATAAGACTATGGGTGTCCATTTACGTCTTGCATGTCTACACTATAGATGTGTGACCTGCTTTGTTCTTCCATTACCCAAAGTACCTCCCAGTTGCTTTTATGTGTAAAATACCTGCTGGCCTTTTTTTTTTTTTTTTTTTTTTAAAGCTGCATGTATTAACTCTCTCTCTCTCTCTCTCTCTCCTGATACGGTGGTATCATAGCAACAACAGCCGCGAATCAGCGCAACATCAGCATCCCGCCATCATGAGCGCTGGACCATGAGCGCAGTGTTGCCTTATCAGCTTCTCTGTGTATAATCCGATTGCGCTCGGAAAGATTTGCCTTAGGCTGGTGGCTGGTGAGATTTATAGACTACAGTTGGCTTGGTGTAAAGCCTGATGAAAGGTTGGGTGGGTTTTTAAAGCATATAACTGGAGTGCACTTACTCCAATCTGGCAACCCCGCCTGACGGTGAACTCTCCGTTTCGGACTGGGCGCAGCGCAGCGCCGTGGTGACGAGTTGATGTGATGGACGGATAGACGGGGAGGCGAGCAGCACGAGGAAGGAAGGAAGGAAGGAGAATGGATGCACGCGCTGCTGCTGCTGCCGCCGCTGCGCGTGAGGAGCGAATGGAGCCGAGCAGTTTCCCGGGCTCATGCGGAATTACGCGCGGGTTTCCCCGTTTTTCCTCACTGCGCAAAATGATCTCGGCGGACAGAAACTTTTGTTGATCATCACCAAAATCCGGCTATGACACTGATGCACATTTCTCACTCGGTAAGTTCCTGTATAAATGCAGATGTCATTTCTGTATCACACACCGATCGTATTTTTTTCCCCTTCCAACCATGGATACTGTCACGACGCAGGAGCACAATTCTCTGTTTATTATTATTATTTATTTATTTATTTTACAATTTTTTTTGTTACATATTATCAATCATTCGGGTTTTTTTTTTATATCATAATGAACCATTTAGATTTTAGACATGCTTCCATTCATGACTGTAAATGTGCATGTCAACACCAGGATAGTGAGCTCTGGTCCATACGTTTCCACACACAATTTCCACAATTGCTGAAACCATGCTCTGACTACTTACCTCCAGATTTTCTCTCAAAAGCAATGAATTAGATTGGAAACATGCTTACATGGCTTAGCTGTGAAAATACCAGGCTGATCCATGAAAGATGAAACAATAACCGATGTTTATAGAACCCTCTGGTTTTGTGCATATATGTATATCATCATCATCATCATTTCTGCACAGTGTTGGAGTCCTGTAGTTCACCAGTGCAGAGTAAATGCAGAGGGATGGTCATCATAAGCAGCAATACACATTCTGAATGACTTTATAGACATAGATCATTATATCTGGATATTTATCCAAAGTACATCATCACCTTTTTTTTTATGCATTGCTCGTTTGTGATCATGTCCCATCAGACCACAGCAGCAGGATCACAGTCATCTTCGGTGTAGGAGAACATGCAGTGCTGTAATTGTGTTGTGCACTCATGGTCTTTGTCAAGGCTTAAGGAGCCACAGATCCAGGTCACTAAATGGTGGAGAAGAGCAAGGACCTCACAGGACTTTTTATGCATCAGATCAGAGGCTATTAGAACATTTTTAACAATAAAGAATAGACAGTTTTAAGGCAACATAACCCTCTTATAATGTATATATATATATATATATATTAAGAATTGTGAGCCACAAAGGAGGGGTTTATGCTGTTCTGACAGAAGTGTTATGAAAACTATCTTGCAACAGAATCTCTTTACCTTCTCACGGCAGAGAACCAGGTAAACATATTTTCTTACCCAATCTGCATCAGAACTGATACTAATCTAAAACACTTAATCAATGCAGGATGAGATCCGACATTTGTTCCTTTTTATTACACTGGCATATGTTATCCTGTGAATTCTTATCATGTTGCTTGATATGGCACAGGTCATGCACGTGAATACAGGATACAATCTGTCTTACAGCATGCATCACTGCATCTGTGATGTTTTATAAAGCCTAGCAATAGAAGCTTGAACAAATGTAAAAAACAGAGCTCTGGTTACTATATCATATAGAAAATAAAAGTGCGGCATTTTTTTCCGATCTAGTCTCTCTTTAAAATGTCCTTTTTTAAAATTGCATACTTTAGACATTTTAAGGTCAAAAATTCAAGAGAAAACTGAACAGTGAAAGGCATGGTTCTTGGCAGCAGTAGTTGATCCCTGTAACCACCTGAGGTTGATTTTTTTCTGAGGGGTGATGGATTGTTTTGTGCTGGAAGAATTATGGCATGGTTTTATTCTTCACAATGCATCATTCCCATTCTTCACTATGCAGTAAAGAAAAGAAGAGGAACCCTTTCTCTGCCAAACATTTGATTATTTTAAGTGTGTTTCAAATATATAAGTCTTGACTTGTATAGAAAAGCTATATACAGTATAAGCTGAATCACAGATTGCTGCATATATGGCTACATAGCCGCAGATAAGTCAGAGTACACATGCTGACTCCTGTCCATCACTGAAATCCCCTGCAATGGGTACGTAAACAACAGAACTGGTCTACGGAACAATGGAAGAAGGTGGCCTGGTTTGAAGAATCATGTATTTTTTTACATCATGTGGATGGCTGGATGCTGGCAGTGACAGTTTGATGCTCTAACCAATGTTTTGCTGGCAAGCTGGTGATTGTTACTTCGACACATACTGTACCACCTTCCAAAACATTGTTGCAGAACAGGTACATGGCAACAGTATTAATACCCTTAATGCCAGTCGCCAGTTACAGTACATCAGGACCATGTGCTCTGCCACACTGCAAAGGTTGTTCAGGAATGGTTTGTGGAACACGACTAAGAGTTCCAGGTGAATCTGATTGCGCAGCTATTGGATGTGCTGGACAAACAAGTTTGATCCACAGAGGCTCTCCTCGCAGCTTACAGGATTAAAAGGATCTGCTGCTAATGACTTCGGGCCAGATACCACAGCGCACCTTCAGAGGTCTTGTAGAGGTCACGACTTGATGGGTTAGGGCTGTTTTGGCAGAACAAGGGAGACCTACTCAATATTAAACAGGTTGTTAATAGAGTTTAATATATAGCTAAACAAACTGGGTTAAATATCCTTTGCTAGGGCACAGTGGGTTTGACCCTATCAAGAAAAATGGAATTCATAGGCTCATAAATAACCTACAGCAGCATGGTTGTTTGTTTGCTTAGCAACATCACATTTGAGTTATATTGAGACTTCTACTCATACCTACTGTATGATATGATATCATACCATGCCATATAATCGACTGTTGAATGTTGATTCTTCAAGAGGTTCTTAGCTTCCTATAGGTCTTCTGCTTAAAAATCCCTTCTAAATGGTAATCATGTTGTTACAGATGACTGATTAATTAAAATAAACAAATATATATATATATATATATATATATATATAAGATAAGAGACAGCCACCTTAGCAGCATCAGTGCACCTTGGCATATTTTCTATATCTTTTCCATATACTTATATACACTGATCAGCCATAACATTAACTCCACATAACATTAACCTTGATTATCGTGACAGGGTCGTAGGCACGCAGGGCTCACCCATGGCTGCTGTCGACCAAAGGCTAGCCTATCCAGGCTTTTCCATCTCATACCATCTCCTTGGAACAGTCCCTTTGGGATGCTCATTAGGCTTCTAGACTGTATCTGCTTTGGGACTATTTGCTGTTAAATGTGCTATACAAATAACACAGAAGAAAATATAATTGAAGGGGTGTGAACATCCATTTCTATAGCCATCAGCTTGAGTGAATAAATCGTTAAACTTATCTTCCATCACGTTCATTGTTTCTCTTATAACTTGAATGCCACATGAAGTACAGTAATGCAGCAGCCCCTTATAGTTTATTCAAGGGGTTGAGTGATAATTTATACTTTACCATTTTGGTAGACCATTTAATTTCCTGATTTATTCATCCATGCTGACAGCGTATCAAAGTAACAGTTCACGCTGCGACAACTCAAGGACATGCACTTGTTCATGGCTAATGACTCACTGTAATAAAATGTATCATAATAACAACATTCACCCTCTGTGTCTGTGGAGAAAGTTAGCTATCTGCTGCATCCTCCTCGTGGGTGCTGAGTGCATAGATTCTGTGTTTAGAATGGGTAAAATGAGGGTAATTGTTAGTTTAATGATCGTGTTCTTCACTGGGGCATATTTCACTGCTCATTAAACTCTATATAAGCTTATCGCTGGGCCATGTGGAGCTGCCTCATTATAAGAATGCACATAGGTGAAGGGTGTGGAATATTAAGGTTGTATTTAGTTTTGCTTAATTTAATTAAAACGTGTCTGGACATATAGTGGAGTCACGGAATGCTTTACAGATGTACATTTGCCTTTTATGGATGACATATTTCTCGTATCCTAACAAATAACACAATCAGTGCTGACAGTTAGGGCTGATATCACAACTTATTTGTTTTGTGCTGTTTCTCAGCCTCAATGATGTTTACCTCCATTATCTATAATGTGCCACTTGGGAATATTTTCACTCTGCCTCCATCGATTTGGTGGACTGTAATTGTTACAGTCATTTCAGGGTTATTACAGCATAACCTTAGCAGCTCCTTCTCTATCATTTTATCTCTTCTCATGAATTTGAGTAAACACTTCATTAGATTCCTCTCACTGCTTGGTTGCCTGCTCTTCTTTAGCGTCAGATGTGCACGCTTATAGGTTCATGCTGTGCATGGCTCATCGTCTGACCTATAAATCTCTGTCACTGACCTCAGGAACAACTGTGAATTCATGCGTCATGCTCCCAGACACTTTTCATCACCTTGTTTACACTTGTTTGCTGCTGTTTGCTTTGAGGAGGGGTAGATATCGACTAGGGTGTCAAACATAAGTCCCACTGGCTCATACTCGCCTAATAAAGGTTTTAATCCGACCCAGCGCATGAAATTTTAAACTGCGTCTGGAATTGAAATCACCTTGTGAGCTATAAATAAATGGAAAGTTTTGGAAAAAGAGCTCATCTGAATAAGTTTATAAGGGGGCATTATACAGTACACTACCATCACATTGGTAACATTTGGATGGATAATCTTGAACTGTCAGCTTTGTCGAAGCATAAAATCATGAATGAGTTCATGAATTGAGATCTAGTCAAGTTGCATCATAAGAAAGATCCTCTGTAGGAATCACAGCTATGTTTAATAGTGTGAGTAAGAGCATTTGCGTATACGCAATATGGCGAGAAATGGATTGGAACTTGACAGCTGTATGTTCATAAGAAAACCACTTGTTAGTGAAGCTAATCCGAGAAAAGTCTTCAATTTGCTAAGGAGCATTAAGATTAGACTTTGGAGCAATGGAAAAAGGTGGCTTAATGAATCTAGACTAACCCTATTCAAGAGTAAAGGGTGCATTAGGGTAAGAAGGGCAGCACATACAGTAAAGCGATGCACCCATCATGCATAGTGGCCACTGTACAAGCCTCCGAAGGTATTATGATCTGGGGTTGCTTCAGTTGGTCAGGTATAGGCTCAGTAATGTTGTGTGGCAATAAAATGAAATTAGCTGATGACCTGAATGTCCTTAATGACCAGGGTATCCCATCAGTAGATGTTTTCTTACCTGACGGCAGGGGAATATTACGGTCTAATTGTGAAAGAGTGGTTCTGGGAGTATGAGGAATCATATTCATACATGAATTGGCCAACATATTGCACACCGTAATCAAAGTTAAAGGCAGTCGAATAATTCGAATGTGCAGCTTTTCTTTTCTTTCTTATGTATAATCCTGCAGCCTTTGGAGCTGCAAATATACAGTAGGTGGGACAGCAGCAGCACTTCTATTCCCTGATACTACACTAGTACAGGTTCGTCAGTTTGAGAGGGCCAGGTTTAAATTACTGTTTCCCGTCAATTTCCTCTGCTGCTCAAATGAACTGCCTGTAGGAGTTGCAATAATGTTGTGATATTGCTACTGTACAACACAGCTCATGCTGAGGTGCAGAAAAGTATTCTATTTAAACTTGCTATTTTTCAGGTCTGGAAATTTAGAAAGCATTTCTGTAAAAAAACAAAAACAAAAAAAAAAACAAAAGTACAGTTAAGTCAAGTTAAGACGTGAAGATTCCACCCATTTCTTTTTAGACATTTGGTTATTCAGTTTTTTTTGTTTTGTTTTTTGCAGTAATGCATCCTTTCTAGATTCACTGATGGCACATTTCATGTTTTTTTTTCTTTAGTGCCCTTTCTGGAAAGAAAGGTAAATATATAAAAATCTGGACGGTTTGAAATAAACAGGAAAGAACCTGGTATAAGCTTAATATCTAAAGAATTACAGTACGTTATTAGCTTTGAAGTGAGGAATTCCACATCTTGCTTTATCCATAAATGACATGGCAGTCTATTCAGTATATAAATGGTACAGAAAGCTTGGGTTTTAGAGGGATACTAGCTTGGTTTTATCTTTAACAGCTATAAGAGTTTTCTGTCAAGATGCATTTGATGTCATGCATGGCTTTAAGCATCGTTTTCCACATCTCCTCTTTGCTAGGGAAGCATAGGGGTGATACATTGTGAGAAATAAAAGCGTGCCATAATTCCTCCAGTACAAAGCAATCTATCAGCCATGCCCGGGAGATCAACCTCAGGTGGTGTGAGGGATTCTCTCTCTCTTTCTCTCTCTCTCTCTCTGAGAGTGTGTGTGTGTGTGTGTGTGTGAGAGAGAGAGAGAGAGTAAGTGTGTGTTTATCTTTCTCTCCAGACCACAGCTGTAAGGGAAAAATGCTGGGGAGGAGTACCCAAAAGACATGGTAGACTATGTTCTTGAAATGACCATATTTGGATCTAACAGAAGATGAAATTATATAACCTGTTGGCCTTTGTTTTGAAGTTTTCCACCATTCTGGGGGAAAGGATTTTAATGACCGTTGCACTGTGGCAGTAGATTCATCACTACAAATTAAGAAAAATGACCATTGTATTCCCAGAAGGGAGCAATTGTAATAGTGCCTCTGCATGTCGCCCTGCTGCTTCAGGATTGATGGATCCTGCTTGTGGAAAGCCAAGTCAGAATGCTGGGTACCCTGTAGAACACTCTACTCAAAGATTTCAGTTTTGCAGTTTAACCATCAAAATGAATATAGCCTTTAAGAATGCACAGAAGATTAAATGAAATGGAGGACGGATATTGTGTATGAGAAGACAACCGTAGAAAACATACAAGACAACAGGAAAGGCGTGTGAATACAGTGACCCATGTCATTCTCTTGAACTGATTAGAATAGGAATGTGTATACAGTTAGAAGTGACAACAATGTCTTAGTAAAGTTTTGAGGCACATTTAATCAAAAGAACAGCTTGGCATAGACTCTGCAAGTCTCTGGAACAGGACCGGAGAGATGGAGACTATACAGTACTTCCAAAAATCCCTTGTGCTTTAATGACGCCGCTCCAAATTCATCCATTGGTTTTCAGTTGGCTTAAGATCAGATTACGAATTTCTTTAACTTAATTTTCATCTTGAGGTATGTAAATATTTATACTTATATGTCTGTATGAAAGTTAGTCTCTGTTCCATGTAATTTTGCAAAACATATCTGATCAATGCCTGCACAGTGTTGTTCTGTTTACTCACAGAGAGATGAAATTGCTCCTCTGAGCCACTGTGTGATCCAAGCTGTCTGTTATCATTAGCAAGATCTCCAGGTATCTTTTCAGCCATCTGTTTGTCAAACAGATGTTATTTAAGAAAAGCTCATTTATCTATCCTCTGTGTGTTTCAGATAAAAATTCATTAAATTCACACTGATAGATCTGTATACTGCGAGGCCTAAGAAGATACACACTATAGTATTTTGTTGGATCTCCTTTAGGGTTGATTACTGGTGCATTTCCTGTGGCATCGTTTTCCTTATGTAACCTTACATCACCTCATTTGTTTTCATCCAGAGTTACATGAGATTTTAACCAAGCTTTTGTATTGATGATGGGAGAGTCGAACTACTCTGTGGAGTCTGCTCCAGCACATTGAGAAGACTTTCAGTGGGGTTAAGGTCAGGTCTCTGTGGTGGGCAGATCATGTGTGAAAATGATTCCTCGTGCTCCCAGAACCACTCTTCAACAACTTGAGTCCTGGATTATTCCTGTGCCATCAGGGAGGGGAAAATGCGTTGATGTGTTAAGCTGTCATTCAGTACATTCAGGTCGTCAGCTGACTTCATTATTGCCACATAACGTTGCTGTGCCTAGGCCTTTTTGTGTGTTTGTGTGTGTGTGTGTGTGTGTGTGTGTGTGTGTGTGTGTAAATGCTCCTACTTTCATTATTACTCAAATGTAGCTTTTACGTATTTATATTATGTTTATGTTACTAAAATAAATAAAGTTTGTAATCGATTTAGTTTAAAATAAATATACTAAACTAATCTAAACAATTTTTACCATTACCATTTTTGTATCAACTTACATATTTTAATTGAGTGGTAATTCTGTCCTTAATTTACATATGCTGGTATGTGAATCTTTTTTTTAGTATAATCTCTGATCATGGTCACTTCTGATTGAAGGTTCAGCACTATCTTTCCAGGTTTTAATAATGCATCGGGCAATTCTTAACCTACTCCAGTAATTTCAGAAATCTCCTTAGTTGTTGTCTTTGCTTGTTGCATGGCAATAATAAATGTTAACCTTTATACAAAAGTTACTCACTGTATCAGTTAAGGTTAAAAGTATAGCTGACAGATGAAACAAATTATTAACCTCGGTAATTATTAAATCAAAGACTTTTATATATTTATTTATTTATTTAAATACAAATACAAACTTCTTTTGCACAGGCAGTGAAAATTTCACATTAGAAGATTTAACAGATATAACCTGATTTTTTTGCACAAGAAAATCAAGATTAACAGGATAATGACATTTATTTAACGCAAGATGTAAATGTAAATGACACAAACTCTACAGACTGCACTCCAGGTTTCTGTCTTGGAATTACTCCAAAAGCAGATTTTTATCCTGTCTGTAATTCCTTATGACGATATAAGAGAAGCATGCTGGAGGACAAGACATGGTTAGCAAAACAAAAAGATGAATTTAAGCCAAACCTTTATTCGTCACATACTGTATACATTACTGCAAAGTAAAGTTCCTTATTCTTCACATACCCCAGCTTGGTTAGGAGGCTGGGGTAAGAGCTCAGGGTCAGCCATTAGACCGCAGTAATGGAGCAAACAGGGTTAACGGCCTTGCACAAGGGTCCAACAGTGGCAACTTGGTCCAACAGTGGCAACTCACCAACCTTCTCATCAGTAACTTATTACCTTAACATGCTGATCTACCACTGATTTACTGTAATATGACAATTATGACAAGCTGACTAGCAAAGAAAAAAGGAAAAAATACATTAAACATTTAACATTTAATAAAATTTAATGCACTTCAATACAGACCTTTTAGCCCTTAGATATCAACTACACATTAATAAGCCCGCATTAATAAAATAGCATCTTTTCCCTCTGGGTTATTATGCACTTATTAAAGGGTTATGTGTAGTGTTATTTTGAGAACTTGAGCTATCTACATCTCTGTGCTTGGTCAATCACAGATTACTGATGTAGATCATTAGCGTTAGAACTTCACCCTAGAGGTGATAAATGAGAACAGTCAGGTTGGATGATGCTGATGTGACATTACTTGGCAATCTGTGTTGCAAGGTTCCTAGAAAGGCAGTACAAAGCTCTATTCTTCTATCTGTTTTCTCTTAGTGATGCCAAGATTCTGTTTCCACTGCCTTTTGCCAGCTTTGTTTTTGTTTAGTCAATCTTAAATACATTCTCTTTTAAGCATCATTCTTATAAGCTATTATAATTATATTATAATACTGCCTGTTTGGCTGGGGTGGTTGGTTAGAGTCTCCTGGTGGCCTTTTTTTTCTTCAGGCTATATTTTTATGCATTATTTGATGCTGTAATGACAGTTTTATTTTTTTACTAATTTGTATGGATAAAGGCGGATCTCTCCCACTTGTACCCAAATGCTATTTTCATGGTCAAGAGAAATGATTGTGTATGCTGTAGCATGGGTGGAGTGGCACAACAGGGATGTGACATTCTCAATTCACTGGTGCAGTGATATTTTTAAATTTAGTTTGAGATCATTCAGTTTAAAATGTTGACATGACATTATACAGAGGACATATAATTAATAGAATGAATAAAATGTCCAACAATACAAAAAAACCAAGACAAAAAAGTACAATTTAGAGTAGTCACACATGAATGAAGAGTCAAACAACCACACAAGAAGACCTTCTTTTTTTTTTTAATAGCAAGTGAACATGATTGATTGTAATTGGGTATCATAGCAGCAAGTCTAACCGTAACTCCTATACAGTATATGTCTATTTCTTTAAGAAGGTGACCCAAGTCTCAAAATGTGTCTGTTAATGCTCCAGCTGAAAAACCCCTCAGATAATGATTTTTCTATACCTTAAACTACTTCTGTTTTGTTTTGTCTCTGGGGAGGAAACCTTATATGAGGTCACATCAGGCTGAAAAATTTAAATGGCTTGTTTAAGTCACAGCCAATGCAAAAATGATAAAAAGAACAAAAAGAGCAGTGAACATTTTTTTCCACACTGGAGACCCATCTGAATCTCAGAATCGCTGAAAACTGAATTTTGCACAATAGGCAACCTTTAAACCAACCTCCGTATATAATGTGGAGGAATTTTTTATATACAGTACTGTGCAAAAGTCTGGAGCCCCAATATCCTTATATTTTGCTTCTAAAGAGCCAGACTGTCTTGTATTTTTATGTTTGGCTTGACAAATAGTTCTCCAGGCTTCCTGAAGGAATTTTTGTCTCTTATTTTTGGCTTTTTTTTTTTTTTGGCATTTGTTTTTCATTCCAGTCAGACCAGTTTCAGAAGAATGTTTTTTGTTTAATAGGCCACACAGTGACCTATGAATCATTTAAGAATAAAAAAACGTCTAAATTAAGGCATGAACTAGTGCAGATGATGACAGATGTTCAGGATTAGTACTGTATACTGGTGATGCTGGATGCTGAGTAGTTGGAACAGACAACAGTTTGCTGCATAGACAATCAGTTTGTAAATTGTATCTTTAGGCACTTTGCAGCCTGTCACAGTAAAAATAAATAAATCAATCAATTCTTTCATTTCATTAATTTAATTTAATGTATTCCTCTGCTGCTGTAATCCATCCGCTTCAAGGTTCAGCATGTTATGCAGGTGCAGATGTTACTTATCAAAGGTGCCAGAAGAACACAAAGGCAATAAAGGTTAAATGAAAGTTCCTGCCTAAAATGTATTCCACTACTGTACAAGCAGAAGTAACATTTTTTCCCCTCAAGTACGAATACTAAGTTTGTGCTCTAAAATGTACAAAATTACTAAGTACTCCAGAAAGAAACTGATATGATTTTCTAGATATTTATCTGTCCGTAGTCATAAATTAATAATGAATAAATAAATGTACAGTTCATTATTATTATTATTTTAAATGTTGGTTTAATTTGTTTTAATGTTGGTTTAAAAATGTAATTTTTTTTTATTGGTTTAGACATGGCTGGACAGAGAGAAGTGAACACTGGATACGTTTTTAGGCAAAAGTAATGTTGAATATATTTCAGCATTGGTGAGTTTTATGGATAAAGAAGAGACCACGTTACAACAGTGCGGGTAGTTGCTCTGTCATGCTTGTAGTTTTATTTCAAGGGAGCAGTGGCTTTTTAGATGATAAAAAGAAAAATTGGTTTCAGCTTTCAGTTTCTAAATGCCAGTGCTGTAGTGGTGGCAATAGGCCTTAAAAAAAGGCAATTTTTCACAAAGGCAGATGATAAAATGATAACTAAGAGATTATTAAGTTACTGAAGCTAATGGACAGGATGCCCTGGACATGATGCCATGACTTGTTAATAGCGACAAGATTTTATTTATTAAACGAATGGTGAGCAGGATTGTTAGCACCTTTCATTAATTTGGTAGTTAAACTAGCCATTGTTTACCCTTCCACCCCTATATAATGGGAATAATCTACACAGTTAAACACATTCATAATGCAAGCATACAGAATACAATAAAGTTAAAGGATGCACCAAACTTTATAAGCTTGGTATAAACTTTTTTTTGTTTTTAAAGACATCGCACCAGTTGCACTTCAATCGTTCGAGACGCTTGAAGAAGGATCCGGAAGAATCCGCATCTCAGAAATAAAATGGAATGGGCGGTACCCGTGGCCCAGATAATCATCAATCATATTGGTGCGTTAACCAATCTGCGTTTTCATCAACATGCCAGTCATTTCTGTAAACTAGGATAGGAGGAATTGTTTGGTTTCTCTCCTTCTTACATGAGGTAGCTTCGGTCACATGGTATGTGAGTGACAGTGTAAACGTTTATGAATGCAGTTTGCGTGCTCCTCATCTGAAAAGTAACCTCTATTTAAGATGAAGGGAGTAAAAGTACAGGTTTTTCATTAAAAGATTTACAGAGTAGAAGTAAAAAGTATCACATACACAAAATACTCAAGTAAAGTAAATATAGATGTAAAAAATACCTAAGTACAGTAACGTACACTACCGTTCAAAAGTTTGGGGTCACTTGCAAATTTATTTTCTACATTCTACAACAATACTGGAGATTTCAAAACTATAAAATAACACATATGGAATTAGGTAATTACG
>JAOVVA010000048.1:13758699-13769089 GCA_028565275.1 Leiocassis micropogon
TGGATTAACTGTGATTATGCATGGTACAATAGATGTTTATGCAACATTCCTACTTCACCATCCTCTGCATGTGATAAAAGAAAATGAGAGTACTATAAAGAGTATTAAAAATGACATGCCCTTTAAGGTTATGTTTTTAAGTGCTGTGACAAGAAATGAGAGACTGTATTATTTCGCTCACATTAACCATATCTGTCATATACAGTATATCAACAACAATTGCATTTCCTCTTCAGTCATATACTAATGTCAGTTATTCTTCATGTATATTGAGCTCCGTATTCGTACCTGCTATAGGTTTTGTTTAAACTCAGGCCACATCTGTGTAGGAATTTCTCTTAATCAAAGTCAATGTACAGTTACTGCCACTTTCATTACAAATGTTGATTAGTTTTTCTTGGACACGTCTGTCTTTTCCTGTGAGGGCCTCTTCGCCCCACTAGCTGATGTCACATTTTCAGAGCAAAAGTAAATAATAAAAGGTACTAATCAATATTTAATTACTGCATTTGACTGAAATGAAACTCGTGACATAACCAGGACACATCAGGACCTATTGCGTTGTAAAATCATTTATTTCTGCATGCGTAAGTATAAAAATAACTCACACATTTCCATGTTCTAAGTACTGCAAACCCAGTGACCATGTAAAATGAAAATCTGATGTGATATAATTAAAACATGATCATAAATGAATGTGTAACAGATGTGTTCAATAGATCTTTAATATAAATTTTGCACCAGGTTTAAATCATTAATAAACAACTGAAGGTGTTGTACCACAAATACTGAACAGAAAAACACAGGACAGGGACAGGTGACTTGCAGTATCTATTAGCTCTCATCTTTGGGGGTCTGTAATTTATTCACTATTACTCCTCATTTGGCAGCTAGATGTCTGTGTCAGGGATCATGGAAGCCAGTCTCTGAAAAGAGAGCTTTGAAGACTGAAAGCAAACACCTTCCATAGTGCATTTCCTCTCTCTTGGAGTGTAGGCAACGCTGAGGTTTAGGAGTATTTTGATAAACAGAATATGTAATGAATGATTTGGCATGCAGATGCATGGACACTCTTAAGCTGGTATAACAGAGCTTGTATTACGTTTCCAGTTCATGCTGGGCAGTCATGCTCCATGATTGGACGAATGCAACCAGTGTATGTTGATGTATTATTGATGAAATCCAAGGTCATCAACATGGCTCTTCACATTGATGTATAGCGCCTTGCGTAAATATTAACTCCCTTAAACCTTCCCCAACGGACTGAACTGAACTTCATTAAGATTCTACACTCAATGGCCACTTCATTAGATATACATAGCTAATACTGGTTTGGACCACTTTTGCCTTCACAATCGCAGTCATGCATCATGCAGTTGCTTCAAATACTGTATGTCGTCCGCAAAGCCATGCAAATCTTCTGTTCCACAACATTCCAAATGTACTCTCCTAGATAGAGATTTGGTGCCTGTGGAGGCCATTCGACAGTGACTTTATTGTCATGTTCAGGAAAGGAGTTTGAGATGATTTAGCTTTGTGACATGGTGCAACTGTATATTATGTGGTCAAAACAACAATATTCAGGCATGCTGTGGCATTTAAATGATGCTCACTTGGTACTAAGAGGCCCAAGGTGTGCCAAGGAAATATCTCCCACCACCACCACCAGATCGAAGCGTTTATACAAGGCTGGATGTATCCATGCTTTCATGTTCTTTACACCAATTCTGACCCTACCATCTGAATGTCACACCAGAAATCGAGACTCATCAGACCAAGGAATGTTTTTCTAATCTTCTACATGTCTGTAAACTTTAGATATAGCTGTGCAGGAAAATCCCAGTAGATCACAAGTTTCTGAAATATTCAGACCAGCTGCTTGGCACCAACAACCATGCAACTTTCAAAGTCATTTAATGATCTTTCTTCCCCATTCTTGACGCTCAGTTTAAACTTTGGGTAGATCATCTCGATCATGTCTACATGCTGAAATGCATTGAGTTGCTGTGCTGCCAAGCAGACTATTACCCATAGTGACTATACTGTAGATACACAATGGTCTGAAGATATTATTTAAAGCATAAAGTCTTGCTTTAACTGTCCTGTTCTATATTAGAGCCTATGTTTGTAAAAGCATTGGCCACTAGGTGGCAAGATTGTAATACTTTCTGCTTATGTCTAAGGACGAAAAAGAACACCACTCTCATGAGCAATAGATAGATAGACATAAGATAGATATACTGTATAGATACATAGATCGGCTGAGATCATCTCAATTTTTCTTCCTCCTTACCTCCATTAAGATTTTTCCTAATGCAGGTAAGGAGGTGTCCTCCTTGGTTTCTTATGGGGTGTTAAAGGACTGATGTACTCAGTTTAAATAAGCTGAGATTGTCCATCAGAAATTTCAGGGCACAAAGTAGGGGACATCTGAAAGGGGCCATCTCAATGCAGGGCACACACCCACATTCTCCGGGCAATTTGGAAATGACATTGAGGCCACAGTACATTACATGTCTTTAGACTGTGAAAGAAACCAGTGGAAACCCACCAAGCATGGGGAAAAACATATAAAGTACAAATAAAGTACATGCACACTGGACAACAGGTGTTCAAGATCAAATCCAGTGCTAACCACCATAAACCACCATGCTACCTGCTGAGTTTTATTGTAAAATGTTGAATTTTCCTCTTTTTAAAAAACGTCCTCATTAGATATTGACTCTTCCCAGAAGAGTAGTTATGACAGGCCTGAATGTAAATCAGGATTAAGACTTAATGAGTCAGAATCCACATGTTATCACCCTGTAAAGAGTGGTGGAAACATATCAAGGTATTCCATATACAGTATATATTTACTTTGCTTTGTGCACTGGTACGCAGTCATGTTGGAACAGGAAGGGGCCATCCCCAAACTGTTTCCACAAAGTTGGGAACATGAAAATGTCCAAAATCTCTTGGTTTGCTGAAGCTTTAAGAGTTCCTTTCACTGGAACTAAAGGGCCGAGCCCAACTCCTGAAAAACAAACCCACAACAGTTCCAACATGACTGCGCACCAGTGCACAAAGAAAAGTCCATAAAGACATGGGTGGGCCAGTCTGGTGTGGAAGAAATTGACTGGCCTGCGCAGAGAGAAAGAGAAAGAGAGAAAGAGAGAGAGAGAGATCAGATCAGCATGGGTACTTCCTTATGTGGTTCGGTTTTATGAGTTGCCATATCTGCTTACCTGTGGTGATCTCTCTCTCCCTTTTATTCCCCTGTGTATTTAAATAAGTTATTTCAGATCCATTTATGCACAATCAATAGAGATTTTGTAACCGGAGGAATCATGAAAATAACCTGGAGAATATGGAGTTAACCAAAATAGTGCCAGTTTGCCAAGTGCCCTTCCAACACCTGTCTGTAATTTTCACAGGAACATTAGCACAAAGATCCAATAGTACATTAATAAAACTATTTGTGTAATGTCCTGCCCGTACATTTGCTGAAATAAAGTAATGTTAAAGCTGCTTATTTAGGTTTCACCTATCTGTGAAAATAATCTATGTGTAATCAATAAAAAATTGAAAAATTATCCTGGTGTAAAGTACAGGTTTTATGACTGATCTCCGTTTTCAGTATGCCTAATGGAAAACCAACCCATTGTCCTTTATGCATGCTGAAATAACATAACATAAGTGCATAATTATCATGCCAGTGTTGCACAAAATAATCCAGTTATCATGATGCACAACCAAAGCACGTCAAGCTCATCAGGAAAATTCCTACTCTTGTCAATTTAAAGAGCATTACTCATTGACACATTTGGAGTAATGAAAGCAGGCAGGCGCATTAATAATGATGCATTATGCATGTTGGGCAGAGGGGAAGACGTGACCTCAGTCAGAGCAGAAAGTCAGTAGAGTGTCTCTGGGTAAGTAACCTTCCCTGTGCATTATTGTAGTTATTTGTAATTTTCTCACAAGATGCTTTTGCATTTTAATGACCTCTATTCATCCTTTTGATCAAGCTGGCAGCATGGCAGACCTGTGTGCCTGCTCTGTGGACTGAGGTTTGTGAGAGTCCCTGATTCCCTGTGCTGTCTGTCTGTGAAATTGCATCTGATGGTATGAAGTTAGAAATTTTAAAATAAGCATATAATCAGCATATAATCAGCAAATACACTTTTATTCGCCTGTTGCCCATGGTGTTCCTATTGATCCTGCAAGAGCCCTGCTTTGCTTCATTTGCAGCTTGGCTGGGAGCCTGGAGTTAGTGACGATCTGAATATGGCAGTAAGAAAATCAGATTGAATTTACTTTTCAATATGCTCCATTTGTAATAAGCAAATCAGTCATATAAACTTATAATGTTTCAAAAATTGATTTTCAAAATAAAACTTTAGATTTAAACCCAGTTAAACCCAAGATACCAGGGGTATCTTACAGGTGTACACAGATGCTGTGTGTCAGTTTTATTATTATCGGAATCATAAGATGAGGAAACAAAGATAATTACTATCGACTAAATTAAATCTATCATGGCTGCTATAACTATGCACACTACTGAAGTCTAGTAATCAGTACCAGAGCAACGCAGCAGCTTGTTCATGCAGGCTGTCAGACTCATAAATAATCACCTCACTCTACCGATACCACCTTCATTTTCTTCTTTCACATTCTGATTTTCTGAAGTCGAAATCTATAGACTATCAAAGATTGCACCAGCATATTGCACATTGCCTTAATAGTAGATTATATTCATGAAACATATATAAAAAAAATAAAATATGCGCTGCAATCAGAAGGGTGTCTATGATACGTATTCTCTACAGAAAAAGATTCTTGACTGCAGACGTTTTGAGAAACTTAAAAGCAGTTAAATGTCTCATCTTAGCCAAGCAAAAGCTGTGGGTGTAGCAGGAGTTTGCCTCAGGTTATTGCATCATATCTGATTCAAGTGATGCTGTCATGAGTAACAGAGGAGGGTTTTGGTGTGTAGTAAAGACAGACTGTGTACCAACTTCGTTCTGATCCACCGAGGTAAAATCCCCCATGGTCACGCAGCTTTCAGTGTTTAGTTTTCAAAGTCTGGGAGAAGAAGACTATATCTTTATTTCAGGTGATAGATTTACTCAGAATAATCCATCAAATAGCAACAGAAGTACAATAGCTTCAAAAGAAGACAGCTCTGGCATGGCGTCCGTTTGCCTGCAGCAAAGTTGTCCCGATAAACCCAGCTTAAGATTTGTATTCCCCTCTAGATATCTTTCTAGTCTTATATTATTTTTAGCATCTGCCCCTGTGAATTTTCATTTACATGGCATGGATGTACACTAGTAAGTCTCATGGATCAGATCATTTTTAAAGAAGTTATGCCTGAATCCCTCCAATGCACAAAACTCTCCTTTATTCGTACCTCACTCACTACGCCGACCACATGCTGCCCAGCCTGAGGCGTAAAGGCTGTTACTTCTGCCAGTCTGAGCCCCTTCAAGCTGTGGCTCGCTCTTCCTCTCTGTGACTGCTTACTGTCTCTTTTACTTTGGTCTAAAGATTCCAGTGATTACTACCATTGTTACTGCAAATTAAACACAAATACCATATAAAATGGGATTTTTAAAAACTCAATTCAATTAAATTTAATTTGTAAAACACTTCAGAAACAGCTTTAGAATAATTAATATTATGAATTAAAAATATGTGTATAAATTTAAATCTTTATCAGTTGGTCCCTAATCATCCGGCGTAAACCTGTGCCAACTTGTGTGTGGATTGAATGGTCCACTGTGGTGACCCCTTGACGGGAACAGCTGAAAGACTAATAACATTAGTTAGTCCCTAATGAGCCAGCAGTGGCTATGTGAGTATTTATTAGGAGACTTCCAGGCAGAGGCTAACTTTTACTTCTGTATTGTAACTCTCTATAGACACTCTACAGCATTAATATAATGTATTTTTTACAAAATATAACCAAATACCTGTTATTCAAAACAAATATTTTGAATGCGTTTGAAAAACCACAAATTATATTCTGTAATTCTGACCCAAAATGTACACTGTAAAAAATGAAAAACTTCACACACTCTAATATTTCATTCAATCAACTTTATTTTTTGGCTTGTAGTACACCATGTGGTGACAAGTTCATGTGTGAAAATTATTCCTCATGCTCCCAGAACCACTCTTCCACAGTTTAAGTTCTGGAATATGCCTGGGTCATCAGGGAAGAAAAACGCAATTGATGTGACAGCCTTGTCATGTAGTACATTCAGGTCATCAGCTGACTTCATTATTGTCACATAACGACCAACTTAAGCTATCCCAGATCATAACACTGCCTCATAACATCTGTTCTTACCCTGACATATCTGTCACTCTGAAATAGGGTCAGTTTGGACTCATCAAACTACATGACTTTTTTCCATTTCTCCAAAGTCCACTCTTTAATGTCTCAAATGTAAGTCTTTTTTTCTGATTAGTCTCACTAACAAGTAGTTTTCTTATGGCCACACAACTGTTTAGTCCCAATCCTGTGCATTCTCATTACATTGTGTGTGTGTATGGAAATGCTTTTATTTTCACTATTGATCATAGCTATGGCTTTTACTGTTGATTTTTTTTTTACCATGCAACTAATTGATCTCCGTTCAAACTTTTTTTTCCAACCACATTTTTTCTACACAGTTGACGGTACAGCACACTCCCTCAAGGTTTGGATAATATATTGAAGGGTTCTTTACGTATTTTCATTAAGTTTAAAATTTCCTTAGTTGTTTTCTTTGCTTGATGCTGATAAATTATTTGAGCCTTGTGAAATGGTGACTTTTTTGGCAGTATGTCTTCTTCGACATACTGTATCACTTTCTGTAATCAGTCTCAGTCGATGACATAACGATTATGACTATGATTATCAATGATTATATATTTCTATCTAGGAAAATTTAGCTATTGGATAAATTGTAGAGACAAAGAACAACACTCACTCATTGTCTATATTGCTTTATCCTGTATTCAGGGTCGCGGGGGCCTGGATCCTATCCCAGGAGGCTTAGGGCACGAGGCGGGGTACACTCTGGACAGCGTGCCAATCCATCGCCGGGCACACACATACTGTATACCCTCACACACTCATTCACACACTACAGGCAATTTGGGGATGCTAATTAGCCTAATCTGCATGTCTTTGCATTTTGGGAGGAAACCCACCAAGCACAGGGAGAACATGCAAACTCCATAGACACAGAGACGGGAATCGAACCCGGACCTTGGAGGTGCAAGGCGACAGTGCTAACCACTACACCACAAGCAACTTTATTTATTGAAGTATTTATTATTAATTAATATTATGTATCATTGTCAGATACTATGATTTTCCTGCAAGACGTTTTATTGAATTAACACCATTCCCCTGTACAAATTTAGATTAGATCATACAGCTAATGCACTAATTACTTCAACAAGATTTGTGAAAGCAGGTTAAGTTTGGAATGACACCTGAGTTGACCAATAGCGTTCCATTATAGCATGCCATATTACCATAAGTGGGCGTGGCTTGCACCGCTGTGCGCGTGAGGCTGTGTTTGAGAAAGGGGCGTGTTTTAGAAGGCAGGCTTCAGGATTCGGCATCTACATCACACTCACGAAGTATATGTCACTGTGTGTATGTGTGCGCGTACGGGTGCATGTGTACAAGTCCGCGGCTCTCAGGTCTGCGTGTTGGATAGCTTCCTTCTGATTTCCGCTCGGGGTTTATTTGGAGTAGAAACTGAATTTCTGAACAGGTATGTGGGTCTTTGAAATGCGACTCGTCCCATATAGCGGCTTCGCGGTCTAACATCTGTTTGTACCTGAACCTTACACTAATAGGTAGCCTGCATGCTAGCGCAACATTCAAATATAATGCGGTGGCATTCCGTTAGTTTGTTACCGTTTCTTTCTTTATTTGTGTATATATCTGTTGTTGCAATTCAGTTTGAATGCACTGCATCTGATCACGCTGCTCTGGATGTTTATCTGTTTTTTACAGGGTTTGTTTTAGCTTTACAGAATAAATAACTGTTGAATTAATTTCTAGAGGAATGTATAAAGGATGGGGTTTTCATTGACCCACTAGCTCTAGTCTATCAGAAACAAACAAACAAACAAAAAAGTGTCTCCTTATGGTATTATATTAAAAGCATATTTATAACATGTCTGTATTTCACTGTGTGTTTGGTGTGTTTTCAAATTTTCCCAGTAACACCCTTACAGTATTTTAAGTAATACCTGAAACTTTATTTATTTATTTTTTTTTCAAGCTAAGAAAATTCACCTGTATTTCCCAAGTTCTATCTCTTAATGCAGCTAAAATGTTTTTTTTTTTTTTTCAACTACTCAGTATAACATGTGCACAATTAAAGCTATATACACCTATAAAATCCAGGAATCATGGAATACATAATATATGTATATTTATTTATTTATGTATGTATGTATGTATGTATGTATATATGTATTATAATAATAATACATTGTCAATTGCTCAAAACCACTGATCCGTATCCAGTCAATCTAGAAGCTCAGCATTCAGTATAGCTTCCTATACAAGATCTGCACAGACTTTGGTTTGTTCCATCAAGCATTTTTTTTTGTTTTTTTTACAGGATTTATGCGCGATTATATCAATGTTATATGACAGTTAATAAAAAATTTTATGATTTAATTTCCCATCCCTTTCTATTGTAAACAATCCCGGATCTTCATCATAACGGATGGATCGACCCTGGATGTGCCGGATGCTCTACTATTGTGAGTACACGCATGAATCACCATGCTGTGTTTGGATAAAATCTGTATTGTCATGCCATACCTTCATTGCCTACAGTTTATGTGGTGGCATAAATCAGCGCACAGGCATTTCACACTTCAGGCCCATCTGGGCACCAGCGTACCCAGATAGTTTCCATTTTGGGAAGCATGCTCATTCACAAAACACAAATGAAATGGGAGTGACCAGTATGTGCAAATCATTAGCCTCTACATCTAACCGCTTTACTTCAGATCAGTCTTTAAATCTACAGCTAATTGTTGTTTACAGCTAGGATTATTTACCCCCCCCCCCCCCTTGTCCTGCAAAGCTGTATATCCCTTCAGTCAGCTGTGAGGACTGTGACATTTAGAAAAAAACTGCACCAGTCAAGAGAACGGTGCAGATTCTGTTTATTTTGTGTAAGACTTGCACAGAAATTGTTGGATTATCCAGGGCTTGTCTTTGGGATTCACAAATTTGCATGGTTTTTAATCTGCTAAACTCCAATGGGTTGGATTAAATGCAGCAAATTCTAAAGCCTTACAAATGGACATATATAAAATAAAACCTCACTATGACATCTAGCTATGTCTCCAGCGACTGTGCTGTTCATATTTTATTGTGCTTTACCTCATTGTCAAATGGCTTCCTTTCTTGGTTTTAAAATGCAGTATTGGTAGAGTGTTTAGGGAAACCTGCAGTGTTTTTCCATTGAGTAGAGTTAAATTTTATCCCAAGCCCAGGAAGGATGAGCTCTGCACAAAGCCAAATGATTACTATTGATCAGATGTAATAAATCACACTCCCCTCATTTACCATCAAGCTCTGTTACAAGAGGGACTGATTACACCTTGCCATTATTTTACACGGTTGCATACATTACTGAAAAATTATGAATTGCGTAGAGTGCTATGGTTGAAGGAATGCTGATAAGTCGGAGTAAATATTTTATGACTCATATACTGCACCTTGCAGTCTCTAGATGCTGGTTTTTGAGGGCTCTGTGTGCTGATGGAGCTTTGTCTGTTTGTGTTTGTGGTTGTGTTTGTTTGTGATTTAGGTGAATAATAATAATAACCTTTTTATATATTTTTTGTTGTTTTATGTTGTCATGTAAACCTTTTATGTATCATGTTTACTTATATTTACTTTTAAATATAAGTAAATATAGCGCTTTCTTATTCATTTGTGAATCCAGAAAAATTGCTCTGTATTATAGTTTCATTTCGGCGGCATGGTGGCTTAGTGGTTAGCCTTGCGCCTCCAGGGCCCGGGTTCGATTCACGCCTCTGGCTGCATCTAGTTTTCATGCTTCATGTTCTTCCCGTGCTTGGTCGGTTTCCTTCAGGTACTCCGGTTTCCTCCCACATTCCAAAGACATGCCAAAGTTTCCTGGGATAGCCTCCAGCCCCCTGTGACCCTGTATACAGGATAAAGCAGTATAGACAATGATGATACAGTTTAATTTCATTGCTATGGGGAAGTTTTAAATAAATATTTTTTTGATAGGAGTAAGATGTTCCTTTAAATTTTTCAAAACTGAGCCTCCGAGTGGCGCAGTGGTAAAGCGCTCGCCCTATCATCCGGGGAACGCTGGTTCGAACCCCGGGTGATGCTGTT
>JAOVVA010000048.1:13776748-13792671 GCA_028565275.1 Leiocassis micropogon
CTTTTCGAACTGCTTGCTCATGCACCGTTAGGGGCGGAGTAACACACTCGGAGGAAAGCGCTAGCCGCTCCTTCCGCATGCGTGAACTTACAGACGCCCCTGATTGGCTGTAGAGCCGTGATTAATGTGGGAGCACAAGGTATCTCTCATATCTCGGCCAATCAGCTCTCTTTAGGCCTCCGGTTGTGAGAGGTAACAGCATCACCCGGGGTTCGAACCAGCGATCCCGGATGATAGGGCGAGCACTTTACCACTGCGCCACTCGGAGGACCACGTCCGCCCTCCTTGTAGTGGTTGTCTACCACCAGTACAGCTCGTATTCAGTGTCCTTCAGTAGTGAGTTCAGACATTTACTGAGCTAACACAATATTAAAGAGATGCAGACTCATCAGCATGCACAGCAAAGACTATGCCAAGATGACAGGGGACTCAGGTTAGGGAGAGTGGATAATTATTGAAGAAAGAAAAGGACAGAAAGTGAGTAAGGTAAGGAACTTGAGGGTTATTAAAAGAGAAACAGGAAAAATTGTGCCATTCTTAAAATAGTAGAGCAGGGGGGAAGATTGGAAAGATAGACAGGATGAGAGATATTGGGACAGAGACAGAGAGCATGTGGAAGAGTGCAGGATTAAAAATGTCAGTGGAACAAAGAGATGTCTTGGCGCAGTGTACAGCTGAATACTGCAACACTTGTAATTACTAAGCAGCACATCTTTATTACTGCAGCTGAGCCTAAGCCATAGTTTATGAGAGTGTGGAATGACGACATTTTTTCAGACAGAATATAATACTTTCAGTTACTTTTAAAAGTACACAATAACAGTCCAGTCCATTTTTTAAATACTTAATTTTGGTCATTTAAAATAAAGAATGCCTGAGTTTGCTTTTATCTAATATCAGTGCAATTAACCTTGTTCATGGCCTTTTGTATTTTTAGATTGGTTGAAAAGGGAGTAAGAGCGATGGTAAAATTTAGTCTGCTTTTAAATCATCTTGCGTGTCCTTGTGTAGGATACAAACCGTATTTCCTTACTTATTTCTATTCTCATTTAGTCGTTAACCGTTCTTTTTGGGGTATTTGTCATTAAGGAAACCAAAATACTAGTTTAAAAAATATAATAAAACAAACCCCTAAAAAGCCATAATTGTGATTACTTTTTTATGCTGTAATTAGATTAAAGCCCATTGAATGTTATACATTATTGACTTTATTGTTTCCATTTTTGTAACCTGAAATGTATAGACATACAGATGATCTTCAGGTGACGGTTTTGAATTTCTTTATGAATTAAAATATAATGGCTGACCAAAAAAGTTGCACACAATAAGATTTCTTTTAAACTCCTTTATTTTTTAAGATGACAGATTCAGGTCATCCGCTGATTTCATTTACTACCGCATAAAGTTGTTGAGCCAAGACCTGGCCAACCACATGATCATAACACTGCCTCCAGAGGTTTGTACAGTGGGCACTATGTATGATGGGTGCATCGATTCTTGCACTTCCATTCTTACTCTGATTTTCCTGTCGCTCTGCATTAGGGTCAATGTGAAGTCATCAGAACATATAACCTTTTTCCATTACCCCAAAGTCCAATCTTCATGCTCCTTAGCAAATTGAAATCTTTTTTCATTAGTCTCACTAACAAGTGGTTTTCTTATGGGCTCACAGTTGTTTAGTCCTAATCATTTGCGTGCTCTTCATTTTGTGTTTATGGAAATGCTCTTACTTTCACTATTAAACCAATTCGCTAGCTGTTTTAATGTTTAAAAATTTAAAAAATGAGAGCCCCTCATACTGCCAAGGCTGAATAAAAATTCCTGAATGCTAGTGCAAATTTATGACCTTTCTGTAGTGACAGGTGTTTAGAAATACCTCTTTACATGCTTTGCTGGATGTACAGTAGGTGGCCCACATTTCTGTTATTATTTCAGAGTATATTTCTCTTTTGTATTGACTGGAATGCACATTAATCCATATTATTATCTGTGTGATTGCTCAGTTAAATTTTTTGGCATCAGTTCAGGAAAGGTCACTGTTATTTTATTTCAGTGTTAAGCATCATAAATGCAACAAGGTTAATAATGACTCCATAATGTGAGAGGAATGTGAGAATACCAGTGCTGTGACCTGGGGATGCAAGTGAATACACAAGCTTATTAAGACTGAAAGATACAAATAGCAGGTCAAATATTTGGAAGTGGGCATTTTTGATTTTGTTTGGGAGTGAATAATATTGAGATATTAAACTGACAGAACAGAGAAAGACTTCAATTACAACTTACAGGGCATTAAAATGCATTTAATTCTATTTTATTTAATTTCAATTGTATATCACTTTCCAAGTTTCAGATTATACAGTGTGGGCCAAAAGTTTGTATTATCTAGATTGTAGACCAATATCGAAGACATTGAAACTGTTCAATTTAATTTAATTAAATTTTATTT
This sequence comes from Leiocassis micropogon, assembly GCA_028565275.1. Taxonomy (NCBI): domain Eukaryota; kingdom Metazoa; phylum Chordata; class Actinopteri; order Siluriformes; family Bagridae; genus Leiocassis; species Leiocassis micropogon. The sequence goes on from JAOVVA010000048.1 coordinate 13,779,198, forward strand.
GTATAGCGCATTAAATAGTTGTCATTGTCACAAAGCAGCTTTACACAATCAAAAGAAAATTATGAAAATTTGTATGAGATGTGAAAAATGTGTATGAATCAACATGATTTACATTGTCCCTGATAAGCAAGCTAAGAGCGACGGTGGCAAGGAAAAAAAACCCTGAGATGGCAATAGGATGAAAGCTTGAGAGGAACCAGACTTCACAGGGAACCCATCCTCATTTGGGTGAAACGGATAGCAGGAATTGTTTTGCAGTCATACTGTGTATTAGGAGGCTGGAAGTTTGATGCCTTTACAGTAAGTTAATATGGAGTCGATTTTGTTATTGGAGGCTCAGGTAGACTGTAGGAAATTCCAGTCCTGAACTATTGAGTGACTACAGTCACAAGTCCTCAGAGAACAGCTCTCTGCTTCAGCAGAGGCCAGGACCGTCTTCATGGTAAAGTGGAACCGTCCCCAGTCACCACACGCATCCCAGTGGGGCACCAGAATGAGTCAGACAGGTCCAGAGGGCAGAGGAGGTCTGGATCACTGGCAGCTCAGGAGCGGCATGTGTAGCTTGACAGAGAGAAACAGGGAGGGAGAGAGAGTAGAAAAGAGGAGAGAGGAGAAGAGATAAGTTATGCATGGTCACAGTCACTTAATGTACAGTACAGTACAGTAAAGTGAATGGATATTTAGTGCAGAGTGCAATCAGGGAGTCTGGCAGGACTAACTATGACAGCATAACTAAAAGGGAGAGCCAGAAGGAAAGAAACACAGACGTAAGGGCTCCCTGTGATGTAAAGAAACCAATCACGTCACCATCAACAAACCTGTGTGATCAATGAGAGTGGGGAAGAATAGATTTACATACCGGTTCACCATAGTACTCTACGTCCATGAGTTCCCCAGATCTGCCCCTTTACCTGAGGCAAATCTATTCACAAAATGCTTTGTTAAATAAATAGGTTTTTAGCTTGGACTTTAACAGTGAGACTGAAACTATGATATTATACAAACAGACTCATGCAATTAACTAAAGAGAAACAACAGTCTGTTTTACGTAGGACTTTAGGCCATTTGGAAATTAGTTTTTAAGCGCAGTCACAAAAACCATCAAATGCTATGATGTAACCAGGCTCTCATGAGACCCAGCCCAGGAAAGCAGGCCAAGATCTAACTCGGTGGTTGCACTCCTGCAGTAATTAAGTTAATTTAGAGTTACCAATTAACAGCACCTTAGATGAATGCTTCACAAAGCTCAAGTCAAGACACATCTTAACATCAACTTTCCAGAGGAGATGAGGAGGAGGATGATTCATTGTTATGCCTGTGTGCTATGTAATCAAAAAGTGCAACTGTGTAACCAGGAAATTTATTTTTGTCAATTTATTGTATTTTGCTGGCATTGTCAACCATTCACTGATGCTAAAACTGTTTGTGGCAGTTAAAGTCCTAAACCTATCATGGGAACTGTAGTCTTAAGCAATTATAGGATAAATGTTTAAATAAATTGTGATCCAAAGCCATCTTCATGGCTTCATTTATCTTAAGGATTTATATATTGGGCCCTCCTCAGCAACTGTAAGTGGTGATCTTCCAAGTGATCACAACCGCAACCAGAATTAGGGAATCAGAAAGAGTTACAGCATCTTCATTAACTGCCTAACCAAGAACATCATAGTTTAAAGTAATGTAAGGTTTTATAATATAATGTGAACTTTCCCATGCCTCTATGCCCATAAAATGACCCCCTCAATTTGGTTCCTGACTCCTTGCAGTATGTGGTAATTCTTTCTATAGCCTGTGTCCAGGCCGAACTTACAGTACATGCAAATACAGTAACTCATGGCTGCTGGGACCTAGAAAATGTATTTCTTCCTATCGTCTGTCTGTCTCCAGGTCTCTCTATGACATGTTAATAACTGGTTCTTTTGATTTACAGCATATATGTAACAGAGGGCACTTGGCCAAAAGCTTAAATATGCTCTCTTTGCTGATAATAAACGGAGAACTTCAGACACCTCATATTTGTGTGGAAAGGGACTGATTTCCTTTGTTAATAAGAAAGAGGAGGACCTGAGGCCCTTTATGGATTATAAAGCCTTCAACACTACAACCCAAGACCAAGTCTTATGAGTTCGGGCACCTCATGTCTCTCCCCCAATTCCGGGCCCGGTCAGTAACTATCGAGGTGCAGTGGACACAACAAGCAATATTTTTAAAATTATATTTAAATTTATCTTAAAAATTTACAATTTTGACACTATTCAAGACCATGCTTGACAGTACTGGCATCTATGTTTCCTGGAATTAGGGTGTGGTGAATATTTGAAAAAACACTTTACAGTTAGGATCACACCCAAATTTGGTTTATCTACAGATACAGATACTGTGGTATCTTGGCATCTGATTTTAATCCATTCCAGAACCGAGTTCTTAAGGCAAAATATCCTATTGCAAACCACATTTATCCCATGAGAAAATATTGTAAATGCAGATAATCCGTTTCAGCCACCCACAAATATTACCATTATTACCAACTTCCAACATTATAATCATATTTTTGAATATGAAAGCAATCAAAACATCTGGAAAAGACATGTAAATGAAGTAAAATATGAAATAAATAGACATTAAACTTCACTTAACCTTAATTTATGATTTCTCTTGGCATTGGCTGCTTTATAAACGAAGCTGAAAGTGGCTCCCTATGCTTCTTGCTACTCTATAGTACCTACTGGCTAACGTACTTGCTAACATTCTTGGAACGCATGGTGCTATGTCTTTACTAAATCATGAACAAAATGCAAAATAAAACATGCTTTGCTTGGCTTTCCACTGGCGCAAACAAGTTTTAAATGGCTCCCGTATGTACGCGCTTAACACCAGCTAACTTGCGTGAGCCGTTCACGTCATTGGAAAGCCAAGAAATGTGAGTATGCCGCGAGTATGCTGAAAATGCTTCGTATGCCGAGGCAAATTTCTTGCAAAATTTTAGTTCTTAAGGTGAAAATTTGTAAGGCAGGGCGTTTGTATGCTGAGGTACCACTGAAAGGATGTTTGAATACTAAAAAGCGTAACATTGCCTTACGCATCTACTTTGAATGAATATTTTAACAAAATTTCACAAAAAAGTCTGCTATCAGTTAAACCTTTTTTAAAACATAAAACTCATCACTTAGGTTAATAAATATCCTAATAGTCGACTTCTTTAACTGTTTGATTCGTTTAAAAAAAAAAAATCTCTTGACATGACATGGTACAGTGATGTAGCAGGCACACATTAAGCTCTGTTGTAGTGACTCAGCTGATTGATTTAACTTCCTGATTGCCAAATAGTACAATTAAACAGAGTGTTGTACAAGTTCAGTAGATGATGGAATTGATTGCGTGTATGATTCGGATTTGTTAAGTTAGTTGATGAGGGGGAAAAAAAAAAAAAAAACAGGCAAGAATCAAAGGATCTGTAGAGGCTCTGCTCTTCCAGCATGCTGCGCTGTCCCTGTGTGTGTGTGTGTGTGTGTGTGAGACCAGTGAGTTGGGCTGCTTCTGTGAGCAGAGAGAACACGAGGAGGCTGAGCACCGGGAAACCGCATCACATCACGGCGTTCACTTGAATAACCGGTAAATATGAGGATTCCGCTGTTTTATTCCTCCAGCAGTGTGTGGATGCAGGAAAGCGCGGTTAAAATGCGCGGAAAGAGCAAAGTGAGAGCTTAGCATCCCTGTCTAGTGTACAGCAGCCTAGACTAGTGTATAAGCGTTTTTAGAGGAATAAAAACATACAGTAAGGAAGGTTATTGTGTTCAGGAAATTAGCAAAGGGTGTGAATAAGATACAGAACAGCGCATCGGTTTTATTTCATTCGCGATCGGGCGGAGGAGGCGATGTGTGTGTGTGTGTGTGTGTGTGTGTGTAGCACCGGGAAGGTTAAAATAAGGCATGGTCATTTTGAACAACCCTGAGATGGAGATTTCAGGTGTGTTTAGACGAGATGCTCGATTAGCATGAGGATGTGCTTTAGGCCGGTTACTGTACACACTTTCCCCCGTGCTGTAGTGCCTGATGCTGGGACAGCTGATGACTTGCGTTAAGTTGCCGGCCTCCTTCCTTCCCCTTTGCTTCTGCATTGCGGCGGGTGTGGTTTATGGTTTACAGCACTCTGTGCTTACACACTGTACATCTGCCCTCAGTTACCCCGACTGCTACTAGCCTCCTCAGATCTTCCCCGTGGTTTCTCCATGTCACTGGTTGTAAATCCTTTAGATGCCAGAGATCTGCAGTGACACTCAGGTGTTGATTTATAGGCTCAGAAAGGCCCTGCTTCTCTTTACAGACAGAGCAGAAACACAGCTCATTCAGCACCCATTATTCACCTTCATGTACAGTACCTACTTCGCTTAACTTCATTTCTAGCCTTATCCCTTTAGCTTTGAATAGGAATGTGAATATAAATTATTACTATTTATTTATAATCAGTGTCATTGAAATCTACCCAACCCTGGTGCAGTCGATTGTGTCTCCTGTATCACAATTCCAGGTAACACAAATGCAAAAATGATGTCTTTTCTGAGCTTTTTCTTTGAGATAAATGTTAGTAGACACCACATGGGAGATTTTTTCGAACTGAATACAGAATAAATGCTTTCATTTAAATGTCTTCATGTAGCCTGTCTACACATATCTTTGTTTAGATTTACTATAATCAGTCTATTTTTTTTTTTTCTTTTATGTTCCTGGAATATTGTCAGTTGGGAACAAAGACACGCCCTACTACATGACTCAGAAGAATCACCGGCATTAGCATTAGCCCTACTGTAGTGAAGACTAATTCAGCCAGGGGAGGTAGCATTTCTTACTGTATGCTGATTGTAATGACTTAATTACTTAATAGAGTTATGAACAAAAAAAAAAGATCAAAGAATATTTGATCTACGGTTAAGGATTGAAGTCTGTCATGTTTTTATATTCAATCTTCTCAGAAGTCATGGGATTTATCGCTGTGCATAAATGATCTGATAAACCTGTGCAGTTTGCAGTGTGCGCTAGTGTTTAGTCTGGGAATTATTGTTCTATATCATTCACAACTAACCCCTGGACAAGCAGCTGTTACTTCACGTTTATGGCTACTCGAATCAACTTTTTAAAGGTAAAAACACCAAGACAGAGAGAAACAGATTGTTTTAATTTGTCAGATCACATTTAGAGTGTGTCCTCAAAGCTTTATGGACATAATTTACAATAATATAATTGCAATAACCTCATTGAAATTCCCTACCTGGAAAATTGCAATGAAATTCCTATTAATGTTTAAGACAGCAAAATAACATTTATTTAGTGATATATAAACATATTAATACTGCTTACCTATAGTCGTACAATCTGCTTCTTAATGACTTGCCTTACAGTATATTTGAGTTTATAGTTCTGCCTCCGAAAGTAATGAGTACATGAATGTAATATTCAGTTGCTGCTTTGTGTAAGGAATTGGCCTAAAGCTGCATGGTTCAGTTCCTGTATGTAAGAATGATAACTCTCACAAAAAGCCTTCTTTTATTATCAGTATTATTCGGGATTGAAATTTTTTTTTGTTTGTTTAAAGTTTCCCCTTGACAAACACCCAAATTAATTCTACTGTACCCTCGAATTTCACTGGCAATTAGCGACTAAATGACAAGACGGGCAGATACTGTAGATCTCCACAGATTTATCTACATCTGTGCTTTGCCATGTCCCTGGAAAACTGTTGAGTCACTGTGCTGAATATGAAGCTTCTATTTTATATGACAAACACTTAAAAGCAAGAATTGGTCATTAAAATTAGATTTAGTTTCAAGAAGCCTATTTGTGACATTTCTGAAGGGCAGACACACCAGATATGTGCCCTGTCTACAGGCTAACTTAATCAGCTACAACATTGAGCTGGCATTGTTCTGTACAACAAATTGAGCTTTCACTTTCATGGATGTTTCTGCTGAATCTCATCCTGCTCATTTGATCAGTTCAGTAGCTGATGGTGATTAGAATAGAGAGTTCAAACTGAGTACCTTCAAGGACTTTCAATTTCAGATGATGACATTCTCAGGAAGTGCCACCTTACAAATAAATTACTTAATGCACCAGCTGCTGCAGTATGTTCCAGCTTTCTTTATACCACTTGTTTTTACAGTAAGTACAGACATTGAACCCATTTTCCCATGTTCGTTTTAACAGATTAATAGCCAGTATGTTTGTCAGCTGGGGAAACCTTTCACTTGGACTAAATTTCTGCTGAAGTGGAATATGGGCTATAATGGCACACCCATCGATTTCTGTCATAGAATGCTGCCATCAGGTGGTTGTTGTTCTTACAATTTCATCACATAACAACGCAACCTTAAATGAACAATGACAGAAAATAGTTTCATATGTCCGTATTGTATGTGATAGAGAATTCCTTGATTGAAGATGGGCATCCTCATACACCCCACATCATTGTAAAAGTGTTATAATACAGTGCCTGTCCATAATTTGCAAACAGTTGCACACACTAATACTTTATTGGCTTGCATTTAGCATTAAATAGGGCATACTGTTACCAAAGCATTGCTTCAGCAACTTTGTTTAATGTCATCACATTTATTTCCATCCAGAGTTGCACAAATTTTTTTTATCTTGTATTGATGATGGGAGAGTCTAACCAATCCATAAAGTCTTCTCCAGCACATCCCAAAGACTTTAATTGGGTTAAGGTCAGGGCAGTATGGAGGCCTATTCACAGCTGAAAATGATTTCTCATGCACCCAGAGTCATTCTCACAATTTGAGCCCAATAACAATTGACATTTTCATCCTGGAATATGCCCATGCTATCAGGGAAGAAAATCCATATATGTGATAACCTGGTCATTCAGTACATTCTGGTCATCAGCTAACTTATTTTTATCGCCACATATCAGTTCTTTACCTAGACCTGACCAACTGAAGCAACCCTAGCCTCATAACACTGCCTCCAGAGGGTAGTACAGTGGGCACTATGCATGATGGGTATTTCCCTTCGTACCCTCATTTCACACTGTATGTGTGGAAATGCTCTTACTTTAAACATAGCTGTAATTTCTGAAACTTCACCAAATGTTTAAGGAATCTCTGCTCATGACCATGGTTGACCACATTTCTTCTGTAAAGTTGGTGGTCCACCACTATCCTAATAATGCATGGGTCAGTTCATTATTCTTTGCTTGATTCAGGCCAATGATTTGAATGGTTTAAGATACAGTGTCCAACATAACACTGTAACTTAACAATGTAACTTAAATAACTCACTTTATCTGTTAGGGTTAGAAGAATTGTTGCCTGTTATATCACTGCATTAATTATCCAGTCAAAGACTTTTATTTGTGTATTTACTGTACAGATCTCAGGGGTAAAATAACCAAACTGTCAGAGTTTATTTTTTAATTAAACATAAACCTTTCTCTTTTACAACATTAACTAATTAAAATTTTACTTGATGATTATGACTAAATCGTTGTCATAATCATAATACCACATAATCATAATTACCATCAATTCTGAAAGCTACAAACCTTCCTAAACTGAAATATCATTTCCCTTCACATATATCTCAACTAGGCATAACATGTTCGTTTTATATTGTAGTTACCCCAAAACTGGGAAATTAAAGTCTAACCCAATTCCATTTTCATCTGAGCCCCTGTCATCCTCTATATCTGTAACCTAATGTACTCATGGAAAAATTACATTACTGCCAAATTCTAACAATTACAAGAGAACTGAGTAATCACTATACGCTTTATCAGCAAAATCCACCAGTCTTACCATGTAAGCTCAAATTTACTTGCAGTATTTAAACACAAGGCTCATCATTGCCTTTTTATTCAGTTGATCACATAATAATATGAAATTATTCTGTAAGTACAGTATATAATTCACTGATTAATTCCATGAGTTCTCTATTACTTTTTTGTAATTACCGTCTTTGTATTAGTTATTTAAACTTTTTTTAAACGTCTGCCTTCATTTCTATGTAGTGTGTAAGCATTCTTCTCTGTTTTGATGATGATGTGACTATGCAGAAGCCCCTCAGACATTTTAGCAGCAGGTACCTGATTACACACTGATTACGTTTGGCTTGGCTTTTGCATGTTACTATCCAACATTTTGAACCAATCATGAGAAAAGCACACTTGGCTAACAAGTTTTAAACATACTGCACTTGGGCAAAATGATTACATTCACCAGTGTGTTTGATAATCTGGTGCAACATTAGTAAGCGGTTTCTATTTTTAGACTCTTTAAATAGATATAAATGATATATGCATTTAAAATTTTAACCATTTGTCTGCCATGTTTTCCCAGATTGCCTTGCATTTATTGTTAGTAGAAGGTTTTTGTTAGAAGTGCTCGACAGAAGTTTTTTAAAATTTTCAGTTGCATTCAGATTGACCAGTTCATATGTAAAATTAATGCATGCCATGAATAAAACAAACTCTAAAACAACATCCATATAGGATACACCTGGGATGAATCAGAGATGCTATTAGGAACCTCTCAATTTCCTGGTCATGATCCAAAGAGCCAAATCTGACTTAGGAAAGTAGTCTATCAAGCAGTGGCAGTGGTAAGCAGATTTGGTTTTTATTCCTTTTTGTGTAATCCTAAATTGTGAAATCATTATGTAGCATATGCTGTCGATGAGAACAGATAGGGAAGTTGTTTGTTTGTTATCGCTTATATGAATTCCCATGGTGCATAATTATGTGTCAGAGTCAATGCAATGTTAATAACATTAATTAAAAATATATCACTCTTGTAAATTGTTTATACACTTTGCCGTCATGTTCATTCATGTTTTTATAGATCAGAATTTAATGACTTCTTCAGCCTTGTTATATCTTATTTACTTTGCATCAAACTGACATCTAGCCAGATTTTTATTGTTGGTGCACAAAATAAATCAATTTAAAACATGGCACGACAAAGACATCAAACATTTTTATAATTTGTGTGAAGATGGAGTCTTTAAAAGTTTAAAAGTTCTTGGAGTATGGGCTGCCTGCAGCTCCTTTCTATTGTTACCTACAAGTTCACAACTTTGTATCCAAATGTTTTCCCAATTTTCCTTCTACAGTATACGTGGGACAGCCTGGTCACATTTAATCCACATCAGTGACGTGTGATTTAGGGGATATATCATTTTATCTTATTGGTTAGTAATTGTAAAATCACCAAAACCAGGACTGCTTAGGAAAATGGACTGGGTTTGCTGTTGAGAGAGGAATGCTGGGAGAAAGCCATAGACAGGATACGCTCCAGCACTTCCCTCGTCCGCCTCAGTCTTATTCAGTTAAAGATTTTGCACAGGCTCCATTTTTCCAAAAACAGGCTGGCGGAAATCTATCCTGATGTTTAGGACAGATGTGACGGGTGTCATGCCTCTCCCCAAATTTCCCAAATTTACACAAGATCTGGACAGGTTTTTTTAGTATCATGTCAACTGTACTTGGAGTACTGTCGATATGATATCCATTACAGTAAATGCTGTATTTGGTACTCCAGATGATTCAGTTCCATTGAGTTTTGCACATAAAGATGTTATAGTTTTCTCATCTTTTTTGGCCAGACTTTCATATTTTTACATTGGAAGTCCCTCCATTTCTCAGTGGACTAAAGATTTATTACTTTTTTTTAGGCTGAAGAAGATTAAATATACACTGAAAGGTTCAACTGAGACATTCTTTTGCAAACGGCATAATCGGTCATTCCTTCTTTTTTTTTTTTACGAATTTACAGGTATTGCCTTGACTATTTGAACTAGGTCATGCATCCCCGCAATGTGTGTATGACCTGTCTAATGCACACAGGCCTGTGTGTCATCCGTCTGAGCCAGGGGACTGTGGGGTCTTTCTGTTTGTGTGTGTTTTTGCTTGTGCTCTTGGGATCCTTTACATTTTTGTTCTCTGTGGTTATATAAAAATAATATACTTTATTCAGAGATTTCCTTGATATTTTTCTATAAACAGTAATGACTGTTCTCTAAAAATAATTTGAAAAGAAAAAAAGAATTTAAAACAAGTTATTAGTAAGCTAAACCAAGGATCGGTTGAAATCTCTGATCAGATTGATCATAATGTATTGACCAGTTTTATGTCAGCAGCTCAAACATTAGTGCCAGCTGTTATAAATTAAAAGGAGTGCCTAGATATACACGTGTAATTTACCTGTAATTAATTTTTTCAGGTGGCACTGACTATCTACATTTAAATTTATTTATTGAGAAGTTAATTCATTTTTCAACTAATCCTTAACATCCTTCAATGCTTAACCTTTCCTTTTCTGTAAATTAATCTTATCATTATTTAGTATCTCTATGTATCTACATTATTTATACAGCAGTACTGTTCTTATTTTTCCATTTTGTATCTAGCTAATACATGGGAAAAATGGCAGTACGTATGTTTTATGTGCTGTCAGAGGGCCGAAAATCCCCTTCCTTGGGTTAAGAAAACAGTTTTATGATGTGTAGGATAGCTAAGTTAAGCAATTTTTCTTGTTTGTGATCGCCTCAAGGTCATGACCCTGACCAAGATCATATTCACATCCTTCTTTTTTTTTCGAACTTGACAAAAACTAGTCTCACTGTTTAACTTTAAAAAAAAAACTCAGAGTTCATTGACATAGAAAAGAACTCTTAGTTATGAGCTATTGTATTTTTGCTTGACATATGTATTGCTTAATTTAAAACTCTCCACCTGCAATACCTTTATGCTTTCAAGAATGTGTTATGAAATGTTCCAGTTTATAGCTGGAATTGCCAAACATGCTTTAAGGCAGGCTTAACTTTAATTGAACTTCAATTTATTTTGTACTATTTTTAGCTTGTATCAGTAACTATTCCTCGCAGTAAATCATATTAATCTGCACATTAATACATCTTGAGGCTGTATTTTCTTTACACTCAGCTTTCAAATCTAATGGAATCACATACGTCAGTGGAACGGTACAACGAAAAAAAAACACTGCTTAGTATACAAGCCAGTGCATTCACTGCTTTAACTGGGCCTCATCAATGCAAACAAGCTTAAAATTTAAATTTAAAAGAATAAGCCTTAATTATGAAAGAAAGAAGCATCATGTCTACGAGTTCAGCAGTACAACCGTTAATGTTTTTGGTTTTAAACTCAAATGATCATGCTGTTGTAAGTCTTTTACCTTAACTCCTGTTGATGTATGAGTTGTTCCAACCTTCACTTAAGTGGACTCTTTAGTCTCCACAGGAGGTACTCTTCATTTCCTCTAGACTGAAAGGGGCACATGAGGCACATTTAAAGAGAGACCAGATGCAGTATGGTTTCGTGGGTAATTGGTTGAAGCACGTCCAAGCTCAGTCTGGTCTTGGCTTTGTCTTTAAATAAAAGCTTACAGGGAGAGAGACGTTTAAAATAAGATCTTTGGCACTAAGCAGCCTGGTGTCTTTTTTGAAAATAAAATATGTGCATTCTGGTGTAAAGTGGTGAGGTAACAAGATGGAATTGTATTAAGAAGAAATTGCAGTTTGCATGAATGAATTTAATCTGAGCATCAACATAAAACAATTATTATGTGATATTTCTGGAAGCATGTAGGTGTATGTTTCACATGTCATTCATTTTACACTGCAATATGTTGTTAATTAGAAATTCATTATTTTTCCTAAGGAGTATCTAAAGCTAATGTAAAAGCGAGGAAAATCAATTTTCAAGTGCACACTAAAATTAATAAAATCTGAAATTAATTAATTGGTATGCAATTATATAATATAATATGCATATGTTTGGCTATATCACTATAAACATTTATAGAACATTTATTTTAACCAGACATTGCCTGAAGAACAATGTACCGTCAGATCAGCCTAGTTTGGGAATTGACATTAATTAGCACCTCATGACTGGTAGTACAGAACCGCAGTTATACGAGCTGGCTGGGACTTGTCACTAAGCTGCTCAAATTAGCTGTGCAATTACCTTAAGGATCTGTCTTCTGACACATCCATTTACATACCCAAGGTTTTTCCACCAGATACAGGATTAAAGTGTTAATCAAATTAAACTAATCAAATTTATAGGGAGTAACTGAAAGTACATGTGTGGTAGTATGTATTGGATCCATGTATTGTATTTATTGCTTTGACTACTTTTTGAATGTACTTTTTGTACTTTTTTTTTGTATTTTTAAAATATTTTATATCACATACAATTTAAATCAGTTTTAAGTCCAGTATCACACAACAGAGCATAAATCCTCCCAGAACAGGAACCATTACCTTATACACAGTATAATATATTGTGCAGCCCTGGTTCAACAGTTCACACTGGATGAGTTTTACATGCACAGGGTTTTGACTGTGAGCTATTTATATGAGCATGAGTGTATGTTTTCCATGAAGACTGCAAAGCACTTCAGTACGTCATTCTGGATCAGGGCTACAAATGTGCAGCGCATATAAGAGAATTTGATCTGTGCTGCATAATTAGAAAATTTGCTGTGGGACTACCGCTGTATACGATCAATATTAGGAACCATAACAGGAAATAAATTATTGGTTTTTGTACAGTTTGTAGGTATAAGCTATAACCTACAGTATGTTGCTCATAAGCAAGTAGAAAAAATGTTTACTTGATGTGGGTGGAGAAAACTAATTGCCAACAAAAAGTATACTTATTGATTAACTATAGTCTCTACACAATCACCAGCCACAATATTAGGAACAACTGTAGTGCATAAAAGCGTGCAGGTAAGGAGCTTCAGTAAATGCACAGATTTTAGCAATAGAGAAAGCATGTGATCTCTGTGTCTATGCTTGATTATTTTAGAACCCCTTAATCTTCTGCCATTTTCACATTTTCTCTAGGGTCAACACAGAGTTGTATAAATCACAAAATAAATCCTTCGATCGCCAATTCTGTGAGATCTTGTTAATGAGCAGACGTGGAAACCCCCAGCTTCAGAAAGTAGAATTCCTGTTACATATTTGTTCCATCCATTAACTAAAATGGAAATAGATATGGTTAGAGCTGCATTACAATTGAAATTGATGTTTAGCTCAATTCACTTTTATATATATAGCGGTTTTAACAGTGGTCAGTAACAGTGCCGCAAACCAGCTTTAAAGATTCCAGTGTTGACAATCAATATGTTCCAGTGCAATTATCTTGCACAAAAGGGTGCAATTTATTATACTGTAGGTAATATACGCATAGTCAGGAATTTATGTAGGACTTGTCAGTAATTTAAGCATTTTTTTTTTTTATCCCCCCTTTTCCGAATTTTTCCGATTTTCTCCCCTAATTTAGCAGTGTCCAATTCCACCCAGTCACTGGAGGCTCCCACATTAAGCTTCTACCGCCAATCAGTCGGATAGAAGCGACCCACGTGTTTCCTCCGATCCACGTGGCGTCACCGACCATCTTTTCGAACTGCTTGCTCACGCACCGTTGGGGGCG
>JAOVVA010000048.1:13800198-13813370 GCA_028565275.1 Leiocassis micropogon
CAGCATCACCCGGGGTTCGAACCAGCGATCCCCGGATGATAGGGCGAGCGCTTTACCACTGCGCCACTCGGAGGCTATTTCTGTACACTTTTACATAAAAACCAGCATTATTCACTTAGATTGCTACACGACAGAGCAAAACGTGCAAAAAGCATGATTTTCTACTGAAGCGTCCTCACCAGTTGTCTGACAACAAGCACATGATATGACATCACTTATCATCTGAAAATTACTCACATTTTTTTCTAATGCTAGTCTCGCCTCCAAAGTGTTTGTCTGAGTCAGAGATCAGAGTCATGTGATGATGTGTCAGTGAGGCAAACATATGTCAAAATGCATTATTAAAAAAAAGCTATAAAAGCTACTGCTGGTAAAATTATTGGCTTACTGTATAGGAGCACTTTGTGCCAATTATTGTTAAAAAACAGTATTCATTATTTATTTTTAAATTACAAGGGGAGTCCAAGTCAAATATCGACTTTTGATTGTGCTGAAAAACAGAACACAGTTATGAGAGTAATAACTACCTTTATTTCTCTGTATAATCCCCTGCTGCACTAATGCACTTATCCCAGCATTTCACTAGTGCTTTTCTACTTGACATACAGTACAAACTTTTCTCAGTATGCCGGAGCCATGATCAGACTGCCTGCATCACACCTGAAAAGCTGGCTTCCCAGGAACTTCTTTTAATAGACCAAACATGTGGAAATTGCTTGGAGAAAGGTCAGGACTGTACAGGGGATGTGGCAATAACTTCCATCCGAGTTCCTGTAATGTGCAAGTGGTGTTCATGAACAATTGTGTGTACAGTTCCCACAAAAAAGTAATTTGATGATTTTCACAGAACAAGCGCTCCACTCGCTGAACGACTACGGAATTTATTGCAGCTAACAGTATTATCACCATACTCTGATTTAAGTCTTCACAAGCAATTTCACCATGAGTCCCGGTTTGACTTGAACACCCGTCATAAAATATGCCCTTTGCTTCTAATTTTTTCCCCCATATAGTTTAAAGACAATTAACATGTGATGTTTAGTTTTTGTTATTTAGATGAGATTTGGCAGTGGAGCATTTTTTCCAAGAAAGAAAATATTAAAAAGCACTTTACTCACTCTGTGTCATCACGTGACACTGTATGTGTATGCACTGCTGTGCAAGTCGTATTACAAATAATTGTAATAAGTGTTAAACATGCAATGCACAGTAACCAGGAATGTTGAAATGATTTTAAATATCTCCCTCTACTGCCTGTTATGTTACTCACTGCATAAGGAGTACTATTTTTAGCTCTTTTTTTCCAGCTTTGCACATATTTTAGGAGGTACATATGGCATTTACTGGCGGGCTACACCAACCAGCCACCTGAGTCCCTATTGGCTTCTTGACCATTTATTATTTAATATTTTTGGGTCAATGGGTTAACAGATGTGATTTTACTGCAGGGCTACACCAACCAGCCACCTGAGTCCCAACTGGCTTTCTGACCATTTGCAGTGCTGTGAAAAAGTATTTGCCCCCTTGGATTGCCCTCTTTTTTTGCATATTTGTCACACACATTGAGATCATCAAACAAATTTTAATATTACACAAAGATAACTCGAGTAAATACAAAATGCAGTCTTTAAATTATGATTTCATTCATTAAGGGAAAAAAAGCTGTCCAAATCTACACAGCCCTATGTTTAAAATGAATTGGACAGCTTTCTTTCCCTTTAATAAATGAAATGAATCAAATTATGTAATATTAAAATTAGTTTGATCTGAATCAGGTGTGATAAATATGCAAAAGAAAATCAGGAAGGGGGGAATTCTTTTTTAAAGCACTGTACTGTATTATTTATCTGTAAGGATTCTCATTCATCCAGGTGAGGTTACCTGGAAGTTGAGTCATGTCAACTGGACTACTTCTTAGTTTAGTAGGAATGTTTCACTTCTCATCCAAGTAACCTCCAGACGGTATTATTTAGTATTTCTTAGGCGGCGGGTTAACAGATTTTAAGGCACCAGTCCCAGGGCCATGCTGTTGTATTCCCTGCAGTGTAAAGTGTTGCAGGCCAGTTAGGACTATGTTACTCTACACGTCACACACCCAACAGCCACCATAAGTCTAATCCCTTAAAATAGATCACAGAGGCACAGGTCATGCCAACATATCATTTTACACAGTGATCATTCCTCCCATGCTGCACTACTCTGCACACAGATGAAATGTATTTAAAAACAAGTGCAACAATTTTTATGCACAGTGTAGCGTGTGTAATCATCTCAAATGCTGCAAATTGTTTTGAAGATTCTGAAAGTACCTGGTAGTTGATGGACATCATGTACTGTATGCAATCACATGAATAAAAATATGCCATTACCAAATGAATTATTGACCTTATTATATAGGAATTTTTTTTTGTGTGTGTGGATGTTTTAACATTTCTCTTTGTCTCATAATATCTCTTTTTGATGTTTAGCATTCATTATTTGGTAATCAGTTTTGGTTAAAAATTTAACATCAACCCTCCCTTGTTTTTCCAGAAGGACACTGTTTTAGAAGGAATTCGTATGTCTTGAATCTATGTTTTCACTTATTACCATTGTAGAAAGAGGTTTTGGTTTCAGTGTGTGCTCGCTGTCACACTGGGAAATAACTGTTGTGCTTGAGAAGTAAACCTATCCAAGTGAAAATAAATTGATGTGAATTTTTCAGTGTCTATTTATGAGTTGTTTTCCATTTTATTGCCAGTATATATTTTTTTTATTATTTGCATCACAAAATGTGAGAATGCCGTGATGTTTGAGTAAATATGTCAGATTTATCTTTTATGATCATGTTTTATAAGTATTACTTTTTTGCCACTGAGCAGTCAGATCAGTGTTGTGAACACCATCCTAACGCATGGTGTAATGATCTTGGTTACCATGTGTGCTGTCAATCTATTTTTTTTTTTCATTGCATCAGTAATGCTTGTCCATGTACGTATCACATAGTACTGTCTGTCAGCTACGGGTGGATTTGCAGCTGTTTGTAACAACCATAAATTCAGAGCATGAAGAAGTTGCAATTTTAGAGGAGCTCCAGAGTTGTAGCTTCACATTCCCTAATCACAACATCTCTGCTGAATGTTGTAGTGTCTCAAGCTGCACTGCCGGTGTTTAGTGCATTGAGTTCTCATTTTTATGGAAATGTTTCTTACAAAGATGTCTCATCATTAATTATAGTGTATTTGCATGTACACTATATTTGTTAATTACCCTGTTATTGTTTTAATTACAGTGTGATTTACCATGACGACAGAGACGAATTCAGAGTTAGAAGGCAAGCCGGAGCAGCAGGGGGCAGGTTCGGCTCCGCCCCACGCAGCTCCACCCATCGACGACCAGCTTCCACCGGCAGCTGCGCACAGCACGCCAGTTAAAAAAGAGCAGGTAGCATCTCGTTTCTCAATCCAAGGCATGCTATATGGGTATTTTGTATTAAATTAATCTTACGTAATAAATCAATAACCTTTTGAAAACTCATGGTATGTTGGTAATATACATGTTCTTAAATCTTCTGGACTATTTAACATGTATCAGATGGGAATAAGATTAGAGAGAGGGAATTATGGACCTTAGGAAAACCCTTTTTCTCTGTGACATATCTAAACAAACATAATGAAAACAGCTTATTTAATATCAGTCCTTGGTTTAGAACTTGAATATCTCCATACACACATCTACATACCGTTAAGGTTTAGAGAAATAAGGTGTAGAAAAATATGCTTCTTACCCATTACCAGCACCAGTTTAAAGTCTGTTTGGTCTATAAGTGTTCGTGAGGTTTAGGAGATTGAACCGTTTTCTTTTTTCTGTTCCCTCCTGAGCAGAACGGGGCAAGAGAGGCAGGAGGTGTTGCACAGGGGAAAACCGATCAGCAGTCGACTGAGGACGAGTCCACCCCCTACAAGTCCTCCTCCAGCAAGCTCTCCAAGTCTCCCATCAAAGTGACCAAGAAGCCCAAAAACATGCAGTGCAAAGTCACACTTCTGGATGGCACGGACTACACCTGTGTGGTGGAAGTGAGTGAAGTTTCTCAGTTATAATCCTTTTTTTCTAGTTGTAAGAACTAGCCATTATAATTTACTCATGATCATATTTAATCCTGTTGTTGTGTTCACTATTTGTCACACTGACCAAGCACATCACTTATGTTTTTAAAGTAGGGTTTTTGTAGATTTGAATCCACAGTTTACTTTAACAAAAAAACAAGGCATTCGTAGCTTTTATGAACTGCGTATACTGCAAAGCAGTTTTGCGCAGGTGTTGGAATCCAGTCTTTGAATTCAAGTAAACAAGATAATAAATTGGTCTAAAATGTACCAACCAAATAATGTCCAGACCAACAGTAATAATCACATTCATAAAATAACTGATAACCACAGGATCACATATTGCTCCATGCTTATATGGCATATATTGCTTTTGTCAATCTATTCCTGGTTGTGACACAGCCCTAGCAGGAGACAATCAGAAAGCGTTCTTCTAAGGTGCTCATACCAGTGTTGATTTGAAAGAGACTGTGAAGGTCCTCATTCTGAGGTCCAAGTAGTTCCCTATTACCTGCTGTCTGTGATCTTATTCTTCCCATCCCATAACTTGTAACCACTGGTTAGAATAGGGATGTAGATCTGCGTTTCTCAATCTCTTATTCTTCCTTCACTTTTTTTTTCTAAGAGAAGCATGGAATTGAATTTGGAGTTGCTGATTTTAATCCAAGTTGCTTTGCACTTCTGTATTAGAACGTCTAAGTTCATATCAGAGGTCCTTATAGAATTATGCCAAGAGAACATCATCCACCAATGAAAGTATTAAAAATAATCGATAAAGAAATAACATTTTTCAATTTAGTTTTGTTTATATAGTTCTTTTCAAAATGGTCATTGTGGCAATGCAGCTTTACAGAATCGAAAAGAAAATTATGGAAATGAGTTGGAAATGAGTGAGGAAATATATACAGTATATAGTAAATTGTAATTGTCAGATGAGCAAGCTGAGAGTGACGATGGCAAGGTGATGGCAATAAGAAACCTTGAGAGGAACCAGACTCAACAGGGAACCCATCCTCATTTGGTTGATATCGGATAGCAGGGATTGATTTGCAGTCATACTGTGTGTTAGGAGGTGGGAAGTGTTTAAGTTAGTAGGGAGTCCACTTTCATCATTAGAGGCTTGTGTACAAAACTGCTGGGGGATTCCAGTCCTGGGCTATTGAGTGACTGCAGTCATAGTTAATATGTATACATTGACTCTAGCTCTCACTCAGAGTGAGAGCTCTAAAAAGCAGAAGTCTATTTGGAGGTTAGAGCCAAATTTGTCGCTTACAGATTCTACCAAGCAATTCTGTTTTAGGGTTTACCACATGCTGTCCTGTGCAACAAATTTAACTAAACGCCAAGCAGTGATCAGTTGACTCTGGTCCTGTTTTTACCCAAGCATACAGAACATATGACCTCAACTTAACGTTTGGGCAGTGTGCTCTTAAACTGTGAACTTGAAAACAGTCCAAAATTTATTTGAAATTAGAATGAAAGCAGAACATAGAGCATCTGGAATAACTTACAAAATTATCTGAGGAAAAAATATAGAAATAAAGCATTATAGAAAAATACTGCAGTATGTGGATACAACAAATTTCATCTACTTCTATCAAAAATGATCATAACACAAATTGTTGCTATAATTTCTCTCTCCCCGTGATGTTTCCTAATTGCCCTTTTCAATCACATAAAGAGTCTCCTTGAACATTTCTAGATGACCTACTGCTTTTTCAGGCTTGAATCCCTTTTGTCAGCCTGTATAAATCTGCCAAGCTGTATTTATTTACTATGCCTATGACAGTGCTGAGTGCTAAATGACCTCTGCCAAGAACAAGAATCCAAACCCACAATCAATGCAATTTAAACTTTTTCTACTGGATTTGGCTGGATTAGTATATGTACTCCCATTGGAAAAATGATCGATTTTCCTTGATTTTAAAATGCAATGTAAAGTTAAGTTTAGTTTTATTTTTGATAGTGTAGCCTGTTTTCTGAGCTGAAACCTTATTACATATAGAACATTTCAGGCAAAATCTTAAGTATGTTAAAAAATATATATATATATATATATAAGTACGAAAATAGTTAAACAACACACAAACAAACAAAAAGACAAAAAAAAGACGAAAAACCGTAAGCATTTATCTTCCACAGTGTATGGACGGTCAATGTACTAGGACTTAAAAAAGCCTATAAAACCCCTTGTAACAACCCACATGTAACATTACATCTGTAATTTAAATCTAATATAATCAAAAACAATTCTCCCAAGGCTGTATCAGGTGACATGGTGCTTAAGTAGTTAACTGATTTCTTACTGTACTGCACCACACAGCTGCGTACAGATAATGCATGATAAATCACCGGTTGTTATGTTGAAGCAGCAACCGTTTGTAGCTTATCTGTCTAACGCTCACCACAGACACAAATTGCTATATGAAATGCAGCAAGAATTCTCAGTTTTTGGTTTGTGGCACCATTTGATTAATTAATTAATTAATTAATTAATTAATTTGTTTTCCCACTGGCATAAAAGTACTACACAGTAACCTGTTAGCAGTGAGACAGATGGTTACTCAGGTTCTTATTACGTATATACTTGTCTGTTAAACACTAAGCATTACTGTATATTGCAGTTAAACTGTCTATATGATATGGTGATGATATCCACATGCCAGTTGGCCAGTGTCTGCTTAGACAAGGCAGCCTCTCATGTCTTATCTCTGGGATATAAACTGAGGATAATATGGCCAATGTCTAGTCTTACATAGTATACTATGGTATACCTGTCATGTCAAGGAATGCTTCGAGTTTTGTCTATTAAGGTACACCAATGAGTAATGCCACAAAATTGTGTTAAAGGCACAATCTATGTAAAGTGATATATTATCAAAGCATGCAGTTGTCAAACTCTATTAGCTTTAAGTGAAGTTTATCATCACAATAAGGCAGTTTTTGAGACATCAATTTCAGATCAGCATCTTGCCTAATCTAGTAAAGAGTGGTTTTAAGGGCACCTAGCACAAGAGGGAAATCCTATACCGGGCTCTAGGTGCCCATTTCAGAAAGGCCCCAAAGGGATGCATTCCAAAATCCATTGATTTCCTGCAATGGCTACCATATGCACCAGTAGCATGGATGGAGTCTTACCCAAGCAGTCTATGATATCGAAATAAGCAAGACAAGTACTGGAAAACAAGGTCATTTTAGGTTATAGCCACAGGTATGACCACAATGATCAGCAAAGCAACATTCAGACATGAGCTTAGGAGTCTACCAGTGTCTTGCAAAACATTGAGACACAGTAGAGTAGAGACTTCATTTCCCTTCAGGTCCAGGAGAAAAAATATCCTAAATATATTATTTTCACAACATTTTCAACAAATAGTAATATCTCAGGTATGATCAGAAAAACGTGATATTTAGATGGACTCCTCAATTCTAGTTGATTCGTGTGTTCAAATCTCACCCCATAGGATCATATGCGCCTGTGCTTCTCTGGCACTACACTGCTCCAGAGCCATTAAAAAAGGTGTTTGAATGTCTCTTCCGAATGGGATACCTCCCCCAAGCAGACCCCATTCCTTAAAAAGCCAAGCTTTAGACTGTGCCCCTATGACTGAGATGAGGACAAGCGTTTGTTTGTAGTATTTGGAGACTAGCCATAGACTAATAACCCAATTCCGAGTAGCTTTTAGTTCCATCAGTCCCAAGGGAACTACTATGCAATTCCAACATCCTTGACACGAGCCAGTACTGCACTTTGCCACCTGGCAGAATATGACTGGCAAATGCAATAATTATTGTCTCAATGGGTCTATTGTGTAGCCCATTTCACTGTCGAGGAGATCTTTTCTGAGATCAACATGAGATAATTGCTGCAGTGTGTACAAAATGGTTGGACATATTTCAAATGTCCTGCTTGTTGGTGGAGGTGAATGGTATGGAACTGGAGAACAATGCCACAATGCTAGTTATCAGAGGCTGTTGGTTGGTTAGAGCAACAGAGCACGTTTGTAAAGCTAATGGCCAACCTATTGTAACAGCACCAGCTACTATAAAACATGAACAAATGGCCAGCTACTAGGGCTGAAGTAGCACATATACTGTAAAACATGTGAGCTCATGTAAAATAGAATATTATCTGCATTATCTCATGTTGTCGTCTATCTATTCTAAAATAAATCATTGCAGCTTTGCCTCAATGGTTCTTGAGCATGGATATAAAATATCATAAGGCTTTAAATCTCCTGGCTCCTGGACAATGGGTGTGGCAGATCAAGCTCTTAAAGGTAGGAAATACCACCCATTTCAAGATTTCTTCCGTGTTTATTAACATTTTATAAAATGTTATTCAAGAGGGTCCAGTGATTTAGAAAAAGAAGCATTGTGAATTCACAAGAGAGCCTGTCCTTTTACTTGAAGTCATCCATTTTTTAGATGACTCTCTCTTTCTCATCTCTCTCCTCTCTCGATTTCCCTCCCTCTCGTTTTCTGCTCATGTTCTATTTTTTTTCCAGACTCCACTGCCATTACACACTGTTGTGAACCCATTAGCTTGTATCTTAATGAGGTCTTTGTTCCAAGTGCCTGCAGTGTGCTTCTGCTGCATAGGAAATGGTCTACAGTTCTCAGGATGAACCTCAAAACACTTAAAGAACTAGAGATTGTTTCTGCTGGAAAAGCTTCATGTTTCTTAGTTAACTATAGGAACAGAGTTATTGAGGTGAATTGTTGATCCTACTGATATTAATATGTATATTCTATTGAAGTGAAGACAAAATGTAGACCCAGAGTAAAATGTTAGATTTCCCTTGAATAATATCTGCTGCATTCTTACTTTGGTTCCTTCACTCAAGGAATCAGGTTGGATCAGTGGTTTATATGTCCTGGCTGATTACTGGCTTATCAGTGCTTTATCACAACAAACAATGGAGAAACATCTGTGGTGAATCTGATATCAGTCTGTAACACTACTTTGATGTCATTTTAAATCATTTTATTATTGATTTCAGTCTATTTATTTGTTTTAGGGCAGGAATGCCCTGGACACTGACGGACACGATGCAGAGATCATGCATAAGGACATGATGCAAACTGTCTTGAAGTGCTCAGGCCTCATCTCTTGTTGTTTAGCTTAACTTAAGCGTTTCTTACTTTCTGTATTTTAGTATCAGGTTATATTCTACTAAGCCACTAAAGGGACATAAAAGAAAAAAAACGCATAAAAGGGAAAAAAAAATTCTTACAAAATTATGTAAAAAAGAAAAAGAAAAAAAAGAAGTAGTGTCGGCACAGTGCCGTAGTGATTAGCACTGTCGCCTTGCACCTCCAGTGTCCAGGTTCGATTCCCGTCTCTGTCTGCATGGAGTTTGTATGTTCTCCCTGTGTTTGGTGGGTTTCTTCCAGGTCCTCCGGTTTCCTCCTACAGTCCAAAGACATGGAGATTGGCGTTCCCAAATTGCCCGCAGTGTGTGAGTGTGTGTATGTGTGTGTGCTCTGCGATGGATTGGCACCCTGTCCAGAGTGTACCCTGACTCGTGCCCTAAGCCTCCTGGGATAGGCTCCAGGTCCCCCGCGACTATCCTGAATACAGGATAAAGCGGTATAGAAGATGAGTGAGTGAGTAAAAAAAAAAAAAGTTTTGGCACGGTGCCGTAGTGATTAGCAATGTCGCCTTGTACCTTCAGGTTCAATTCCTGCCTCGGGTCTGTGTGCATGGAGTTTGCATGTTCTCCCCATGCTTGGTGAGTTTCATCTGAGTACTCTGGTTTCCTCCCACAGTCCAAAGACATGCAGATTAGGCTAAATGGAATTCCCAAAATGCCCCTAGTGAATGAATGAGCGTGTGAGTATGTGAGTATGTGTACTGTATGTGTGTGTACCCTGCGATGGATTGGCACCCCGTCCAGGGTGTACCTCGCCTTGTGCCCTAAGTCTCTACAGGGTCTTCTATACCTCTATACAGCAGTACAGAGGATGAGATAAAAAGACATGAGATGATGATAAAAAAAAAAACAGTAGTCCTTTTATTGCAAGATCTCACAAAACCCTGAACACAATTTATGTCCCACCTTCATTCTCTAGGATTCTAACCAATAATACCAATCATAATGTAGAAGATGGCATTTGCAAATTTTTTGTAATCTTCTTGTTTATTATTTCCATAATCATTATCATTTATTTATGAATCATTTAATTATACATAAATATGGTTTAGACTGACACTGAGATTTAATAATTAACAAACATTGTGTTAAATTGGGCTGAAAAGATAATGATGTTCCTATTATGGAGCTTTACTGTACAGTATGTCTCAAACAATCATAGATGAGACAGAATTCTTCTAAACAATCATAACAAAGAAGACAAAGAAGAAGGATTTCTGAACCTTACATAGAGGCTTGCTCACAGTTTAGCATTTTAAAATTATTTTGTAATTAACAAAAACAAAGAGTACTTGTCTAACAGTGACCTTGCTTTGCTTGTTTTTTGTTTTTTCCTTCTATGTATTTTCTTTCTCCTGTTATGTCTTTTTCATATTTGCTCAGTCCCTTGCGGGGTCATTAATATTCAGAGCTCTGATATCGATATCGTGTTTAAAATGTAAATGTCAACTTTTGCAACCATATACAAGAGCTTTTGGTGGTAAATTTGATCAGAGATTGAGGACTTGGGGTCATCATTCATAACCTAGCTAGAAAAGACATGTTGCAAAAAAATTAGCAAGTGTGAAATAAAAAAAAAAGAAAGAAGAACAAAGTAACATTTAATAATTAGAGGCGTTGGAATCCTACGACTTGTAGGAAAAATGAGGCATTATTACTAGGTGCTAATGGCTGTGAATAATAACAGTTTATGCTAGGGCTTGTTTGTGGCCGCTGGCCTTTTTAACACGCACTGAGCATCTGATGTCCATTATTATGTTGGATAGAAAAGGGAGGATAAAAGGAGCAGCGAAAAGGAGAAGAGTGGAAGCCTGTCTCCCATTTACTGCCTGTTATGTGCCTCAAACTGTCTCGGGGTGAGGAGTACTTTCACACAAATGCTTTCCCCTGTGCCAGACAGTAACGCAACGGGCTCCACCTGACACAAAAAGGCTACAAAATGGCTCTCCCATTAACTACTGCTTTTCAGGAGAGTGGTCAGTATAAAACAGGAATTCAGTGCTTGATTCTTTGTGTAGTACTGTTGAGTGAAATATGAAGAAAATAAGACTTTTTAATTGTTCGATGCAGATGTATTAAATCCGGGTAAAGGCAATGCTTGGAGTACAACCTTGTTTCATTCGTTTTTTTATAGAATAACACATTTTAACATGAAAAGAAATGTTTTATTTTGCAAATACATAACCTACAGATATCAACTTTGTGATCAATCTTGATGAATTGGTAATTACATTTATGTGGTTCTTTAAGCAATGTATGAAGCACTAGTCATGTTTACATCAAATAGCATTCTTCATAGTGTTCTGAGATCACTATGTGGACTTGATTTCTGTAGAATTTCTCAGGGTTGGTTGTGTTTGTCACATGAAAGATATTGGATTACATTCATTAATTATGCTGAGCACTAAGCAATCGTGGTATCAGCAGGAAAATCAGTACTGGCACAACTTGATTTTCAATACTTTGAACATGCAAAATACATGATCTTTTCAGAGTTGGGCAATATGTTAAGTGCACAATGGATATAATACGATATGTACTATGATGGGGGGGGGTGGTACTTTCCCTTATTCTTTCCTAATTTATGTTGAAATTAATTGAAATTGTCACCACTAGTTCCCACCAGACAGCTACAAACTAGTAGGGAAGTCTGTAATGTGCTTTCAGACAGTTGAAACTGTGGAAGTCACTATCCACTGAGTTTCACATGCATGAGCTCAAAGAAACCCATGAATGCTGTCTGTAATTGTTAGGGAAGAAATAGTATGCAATCACTCTCAACCAAATAGCATGGACAATTTTGCATGTCCGGACTCACATCTGTGGTTCCATCAGGATATTAACCTGTGATCTTCAGTCGGTCAATACGGTGAACACATGTATCACTTCTGTTGCACCACTTAGGAGCTTGATGATGCTGTGCTTAACTGCATTTTGAGAATTTTAACGCAGTCAGAAACAATTATTGATTCAAAACCAGGTAATGAATGTATACGACTAGTGCATAATGTATGAGGATGGAGCTGACTCAGGATTCTTCTCTCCACAGAAACGAGACAAAGGCCAGGTGCTTCTTGACAAAGTCTGTGAGCATCTTAACCTTCTGGAAAGAGACTACTTTGGTATCACATTCCGTGATGTAGAAAATCAAAAGGTATGCACTTATTTTATTTGGGGATTTAAAAAACAGACAAAAACCCTTTGTGGGGAAAAATACTGAATGTTCTGAATTTTTTTTTATATATATATTCACAGAACTGGTTAGATCCAGCCAAAGACATGAAGAAGCAAGTCAGGGGTGAGTGCTTACCATGTGGCAGTTTTAAGTATTACTTTTATGTGCAATATGTAGATAATCAGCTTACATTATATTCAGATGGGTTTTTTTGTTTGTTTGTTTTTAGTGAGACTTTTTTGTTACTTTTAGTTGAGATTTAAAAAAAAACAAAAAAAAACTAATGACTAATCAGTGCCATTGTTTTTGTGGGAATGTTCATTTACAGAGTCTTTATTAAGCGTCAGACCGTATATATTCAGCATGTCGTAATTTTCTTCATTCAATACATCTTCCAAAGTTAGGGTGTGCAGAGCAGACAGCTTTGAATGCTGACAAACCAATCGCTGAAATACTAGATGTTATTAAATCTTTCCCGGGTGGGAAGGCACCCGGCCCAGATGGGTTCGGTATTGAATTTTATAAAAAATTTGCACAGACGCTCTCCCCTTTGCTGTTGAGAATGTTTAACCACTCATCTGGTAAACATCAGCTTCCTCAGTCCTTGTATGAGGCAAATATCTCCTTAATTTTAAAAAAAGGTAAAGAAGAAACAAATCCATCATCATATCGACCCATGTCTCTTTTGAACTCTGATCTTAAAATCTTCACTAAGATTCTTGCCAACAGACTAAATAATTGTATTGGGAAAATTGT
>JAOVVA010000048.1:13813470-13823852 GCA_028565275.1 Leiocassis micropogon
CAGCATCTTAACAATGCTTTCCGAGTGCCTATACAGTATGGTATGATGATCGCAAAAAAATCTATTCTTTGCATGTGAAAGAATAAGTCAAGGCCACTGATCAAGATTTGGTTGTCTGAACTTTCCTCCAACCTTCATGTAGAGAGGCTTAGATATAGTATGGAAATATAGTCTGGAAATATAGATCCATTTGAAGTTTCCTGGAGGCCTCTTTTCTATCACCTGTTAAAAAATTCCGATAACCGCAAAACTACTTGAAACCTTGTAATCGTAGTGTCGGTGTTAATACACCATTTCTTTTTGTCGTTTACGATCTTAATCTCTTGTTAATACTGCCGATAGTGCTGATACTTGCAAATTTATTTGTTCTCTGTTTTTATTATTTTTTTCACTTCCCCTGTCACTCTTGCTTTACCTAGGTGATTATATATTAATATTTGTATTTTTATTGTCACTATTATTCATAATGTCATATTGAGTAAAAATCTGTTTTTGACCTTTTTTGCCTTTACACAGTGAAGTGGTTGACTGAAGGAGATGCTGTGTTTTTTTTGTTTTGTTTTTTACACTTGTGTAGGTGTGTTTTGTTTGGTTTTGTGATTGTGTTCTTTTTGTATGTCTGAAAATCAAAAAATTATCTCAATAAATATAATTTTAAAAAAAAAATTTTATATATATATTTAGCATGTCGTAAACAAACTAGGGAGCTTAAGACATAATTATGAAGGTTTATGATCAGGCTGAATAAAGCAGCTATTTATTTAAATAGCCATTATAACCTAAATTTACAGGAATTCATTTTGTACAAAGCGATTATCAATAGAAAATGGAAAATGTCACAAGAGCAGATTATAATTATTAAATATCAGTTGTGCATAAATATTGTGGCACCGCGACTACATTTATTTATTAAGCACAAATGAATATGAGGACTACAATACAGTTAGAATGATGTGGACTGTAAGCAGCTTTAAGCCGCTTTGTGGTTTGCCAAATTCCTTATTCTGAACATAGTTGTTAAGTAATTAATTTGTTTTCATTTTTATTGTATAGTCTTAGTCTTTCTTTTCCCTTTGCATCTCTGTTTTTACACCTCAAGACCTGCTGTCTCAGACTCTTGCTTTCAACTTCTTAGACTGGTTTAACAAAAAAAAAAACAGGCAAATGAAATGATTCATAATAGCATTCAGTTGTGAAAGAGTTTTATTGAGGCAGCCTTCATGTAGCTCTGTCTGAATTATTTTGTGTTCTTTTTTTTTTTTTTTTTTTTTTTTAGGAGTTGCCTGGAATTTTTCCTTCAATGTGAAGTTTTATCCTCCGGACCCTGCTCAGCTCTCTGAGGACATCACAAGGTCAGAACAATTCATTGCACCGCGATCAAAAAAACACTCAAACGGACAAACTGAATAAATCAGACCATGATCATTCCATGTGACTTTGTTCTTTCTGATATTTTCAATTGTAATGACATAAGTGCTCAATAAGGTTATGCCTCTTTGTGTTTCTCTTTGTATCTCAGGTATTTCCTGTGTCTGCAGTTGAGAGATGATGTGGTGTCTGGCCGTCTTCCCTGCTCCTTTGCGACACACTCGGTGCTCGGTTCATACACAGTCCAGTCAGAGATAGGAGATTACGATCCAGATGAGTGCAGCACCGACTACGTCAGTGAGTTCCGCTTTGCTCCAAACCAAACCAAGGAACTCGAGGAGAAGGTCATGGAGCTCCACAAGACCTACAAGTGCGCTTTACATAATATATAAGATGATTATATAACGAGAGTTGCATATTTTGTGTGTGATTTATCTTAATTTAATATTTGACATCTTAGCTTTAGTGAGAAAGTTCATGACTCTAATGCACTCAGTATGGTGTTTTGTAATGTCCATCTTCCATCAGAGGGATGATGCCAGCTGAAGCGGAAATGCACTTCCTAGAGAATGTCAAAAAGCTGTCGATGTATGGAGTGGACCTTCATCATGCCAAGGTAAAGAACCCATCTTCATCTTTATGTACTGTCAAAGTAATTATAATTATAATCTTTTCTAGTCCTTTACATATTGATATAATGTCTGCTTTATTAGATAA
Organism: Leiocassis micropogon; assembly: GCA_028565275.1. Lineage (NCBI taxonomy): Eukaryota > Metazoa > Chordata > Actinopteri > Siluriformes > Bagridae > Leiocassis > Leiocassis micropogon. The sequence continues at coordinate 13,815,556 of JAOVVA010000048.1, forward strand.
GTAAGTTTGTCACATTGTATAATTATGTGTAATGAGTTTAACATAAATCTCCTTATTTGAGTGGAAATGATGGGTAAAGCAGTCATTTAGTGGCATGCAGAATGACTCTGCTTTGACTCCTTTTCTGTTTTTTTTCCCATGTTATTTCAAAGAAATTCTGTTAATTTTTTCCATTAATACATTTGGAAATACCAGGAAACAGGAAAAAAACATACAAAAACAGGAGGTCATCCTAATTTCTGTTTATACATGTGGTGGCCTCGGAAAACATGTCAGATTTCACTCTGGCTGAATTCTAACAAACAAGCCAGAAAAAAACAGGTTTTGATTATTATTATGGATTTTTTTTTTTGCCAACGGTATGCTATGAATTTGAAGCATAAATATATTTCACCAGAATTATATGAAAAATGGCAAAGATCATCTTGGATAAAGATTAACCAATCCAAAAAAAAAAATGAAAATGAAGCTGTGCTTTTCTCACACAGGTAATGTCAGGCTTTGATCAATTTGTAAATTGATATTGAAATTAATATCTGCTTGCTGTAGTAAAAAGATGTAAGCCTAATTAATTCAGTGCATAGATAAAAATATTTCGAAGGTCTGCAATGTTCCTGAGTCACAGTCAGCGTTCTCTTGTCTCCTAAAGATCTGACGGATATTTATTTCTAGTTGAGATCTACGCAAAAGCAAAATGTTTTATTTTAGCCTATAATTTTCTGAACTATATACTGTATATTACAATTTCTTACCATGTGAATAATTGTTTCCAGGCTGCACACGTTTTGTGACGCTTCATGTCTCCTAAATCATATATAATTTATTAAAGCCTCCAAAGTGTATCTATGTTTTCCATCACACTGTTAACCATTTATGTTTCTTTAACTTCAACTTTTTTTTTAACTGACATCTTTTTTATGTTAAGTGTTGTTGTTTTGTGTGTTTTGCTGCATTTGTTTGTCTGAATTGCAGTAGCAAGGAGTTAAGAATAATCACCTCTAGCAGCACAATTTGCCAATTGTCCAGTACAGTATATAGCAAATTCATTCGCTTACTGTTGCTGTAAAGCTGAGGTGTTTTTACTACATGACAGGGTCAAAGAGTTCGTAGAATATCAGAAATAACTTAAGCAGATTCCAACACCGTTACGCTAATGCGACAGAAAGTTTTACCTTTTCCAAAGTAAGTAAAACTTTATAACATCATTAAGAAACTGCTATCGCCTTATCCAATTCTCTAATACTTCACTATGTGCAAGCAATGCAAGTTTCATTAGACAGCAGTCGTTAAAACAAATGTAATTCTTATTGGAAAGAAATGGTAGTTTAGATGTGCAATTTGATATAATGACACTCCCCTTAGGGCTGAGTAGGCAATTACAAGGTAAACATTCTCAATCTCTCAAACTAATTTCATACCGAGCGCCTTTCAATATATTCTGTCAGTTTGAAGCATATTAGGTCATCGTTCATATTGCATATTACTTTTATCAATATACTTAATTACATTTGCTTATTAAAAACATCTGTTTCATTTACATAATAAAGAGGATGAAGCATTGATGGTTGTTTCATTACAGGCTAATTTTAAAACAAGTGGGAACATACAGTACAGTAGAAAGCTTTATCAACATTCATAACACTGCTAGTCTCAGTGATTTTCTTTAACACATCTTCAGCTGATGATGTGTTAAAGTTGAGTCTCACATATCATCCTGTAAATGGTCATTGAGCGGCCTCGTCTGAAATAACAAGCAATGATGAGCATGGAAATTGTCCCTCAGTTTGGTCAGATCAGCCCTCTTCTTTGTTCCCTTTTCTTACTGAATGGCCTAGTTGGTAGGAAGCTACTTTGAGTGCTTGTCTCCAGCTAAAGGAGAGGTAAGGCTGCATTCGTGCATCTGTCTGTCCTTGTATGTGTGTGTATGCTTCTTCCGTCTGACCCTAGTATTCGTGCATGACCATGGAGTGAAGAATCCCATTGTCTGAGCTGCAGCTGATTCGGCCACAATACGTGCACTATTGTGGCCCACTGCCTATTCTCAGTATGCCTGTGTACAGCGGTTACATTCCCCCAGATATACTGTAGATCTTCTCATAGTTCCACATGTTTCACATGTTACTACAGAGACACATTGTTCAGTCCCAGGATAATAATGTACAAGCTATCATTTCCATCAGCTCTTTAAACCATTCATTAGATGGGGAAACATTTTTAAAAGGGCTCCATCATTACCAAGTAAACACCACATTAACAAAAAGCATTAGTCACATCAGGATGTTTCAAACACCCACTTGTATTTGACATCCATTATCTTCCCCTGAAAATTTCCTGAAAGATTGTTGTAGTATAAATTTTTGTGTGTGTGTGTCTGCAAAGTGGATTTAATATTCCTAATAATGAATGGGTGCAAAGCCTAAACAACTGTGAATGTGTACCCTAGGTGTTGCTTTGAGGCAATAGCACCAACAATGTTTTGTTCAGCATCTGTCAGCTGTGAAATTTGTACCCATCTTTGAAAGGCTTTTTCATTTTTTTTTATTTTATTTTGATGTCATATTCTGAATGCCCCCCCAAAACAAATCTGAGTAATCCACATTGTGAGAACCCATCGCATGGATGAGAAACACAATTGCATTCGTTTGTGTGCAGTCATTTGAAACGGACCTGTCAGAGGAATCGTATGCTGTGCTAGTACAGCACACGATTGAAGCATATGGACATGTGGGGCTGACCAATGACATTTACACAGCCCAAAAAGAAGCCGATTAGTCTCTGCATTGCCTGCTGTATGTCTAGTGCATTTTTTTTTCCCCTCTCGCAGGGGCCTTACCTCATCTCTACACTCAACAAGATGTTTTTGCAGTGCTACTCTGATTCCAAGTCATTTTACATTTTGTTCAGTCATTCAGTCAGATTAAAAAAAAAAAAAAAAAAAAAGCTTTTCTGACAGGCTTGATACCGAGCCAGCGATTTTGGCTACCAGCAGTTCTCTACTGAAAGGAATTTTCTTTTATGTCAAAAATTTGACATCTTACTATGGAGCCACTCAGAAAACTTGTTTGCCTTATGATTGTTGTCTCTTTGGTCATGATGCATTGTACCAACCTTTCCTGTCTAAAATCATTCCCCAGGACTCGGAAGGGGTGGAGATAATGCTAGGAGTGTGCTCATCTGGCCTCCTCATCTACCGAGACCGGCTGCGCATCAACAGATTCGCTTGGCCAAAAGTCCTCAAGATCTCCTACAAGAGGAATAACTTCTACATCAAAATCCGACCTGGAGAGGTGAATTCAGAGCAACTTGGTTACCCTTAACACTAGTTCTTGGATGACCCTTTTAATAAGATATTATTGACAATTTTATGTGTTTTGTGTGTATGCTATTAATGTCTAGTTTGAGCAGTTTGAAAGCACAATCGGCTTTAAACTTCCCAATCATAGAGCAGCTAAGAGACTCTGGAAGGTTTGCGTGGAGCACCACACCTTTTTCAGGTGAGAATTATTAGAGTCTGAGGAGAATTAGACATTGAGGATTTCTAGTAATTTTGCAAACATTGACCATGATTTTGGAATAGGTGTTTGGTAAAGAACACAAATGCACATGCTTCTGAAGGAAAATAAGGGTGGCGTGATGTTGAATGACAGTACCATGCTAAAGCTGATTATTTTTCTATAAAAGCATTTCCCAGGGTGTTTAATTCTTCCTGCACCTTAGCAATTTGCCAAAGAGATTTTATTAAAGAATGATCTAATGTTTCTATGAATATATTGTTACTTTTTTGTGAAATATTTATGAAATGTTTGTTGCTGGTGTCAAAATTAAGCTTTTTTTTTTTTTGTTTACAATGTGGTCAGAGACAAAATAGTAATTTGATGGGGGGGAAATATTAAAAAATTAATTACTTAAGACTAAGATTCTCACATTGACTTTATGTTCTACGTTTTTATGTTATTTGCTTTCGCATTGAAGGAAACTCTCATGCTTTAAAGATTCTCAGGCTTGCAATTTAAACATGTGGGAAGTTGAAATCAGTTTTAAGTGTAACGCTTTAGTATTTGTCAGACTGTATTTGCGTAGAACCACATTTTAGAGATTTGTTTAGTAATGTGAGAACCCCAAAGCACTGAACTGACTTATGAGCACTTTATAGCAGCAGGTAACCCAAGCATATGAACATTATTTATCAGGCTGGTATCTCCAGAAACTCCACCTAAGAAGTTCCTGACTCTTGGTTCCAAGTTCCGCTACAGCGGCCGAACCCAAGTCCAAACAAGACGGGCCAGTTCACAAATAGTTCGCCCAGCTCCCTTCTTTGAGCGCTCAACCAGCAAACGCTACATCATGTCCCGCAGTCTGGATGGAGGTTGGTTTCAATATTTATTCGATATTTCTGTAATTCATGGTAAGTGTTGATTTACTGAAGCTAGCTTTATTTCATATGCATGTTAAATTTTGATGTTATACAGATTACATACATACAGTTATATGGACTTCACGGTAGAAAAAAAATCTTATTAATTGTGCCACTGATTTTTAAAACACGCCTTTAAGTATTGTGGCGGAATGTGGTGGCTCAGGCGGCTAAAGCGCTAGGTTGTTGGTTTGGGGATCTGAGGTTCTGGATTCAAGCCACGCCATCGGTAATTGCCACACCCCGTACTACCCAGTCAGTGCATGCAGTGCCGGTCCCAAGCCCAGATAAAAATGGGAGAGTTGCATCAGGAAGGGTATCCGGCATAAAACCTGTGCCAAAGTTGTGTGTGGATTCGATGGTCTGCTGTGGCGACCTCTTGACAGGAGCCAAAAGAAAGTTTACTATTTAATATTGAAAAAACTTGAGCCTAATTGGATTGCATTATTTAAATTTATCTTTTATAATTATAACTATAACTATTCCACAAGCCCAAAGAGCAAAATTTATACATTAATGTACGATAAAATGTGTCTCTAATTTGAAGATCGTATTTTAATCTTTATTCAAGCCCTAATGAGGGCAGAACTGTTGTACTATTCAATATTATTATTAAAACATTATTTTATCTAATCAGGCATTCTTAAAGCAATGCCTGTCACCAATTCCAGTCCTTTTATTCAATTACTATAGGACAGCTTCTCGAGTAGAGTAAATTATTAAAGTAACTGTAATAAAATTGTAACTGTAATATCTTCAGATATATATTAATGGAAACATTAGCTTAATTGGCATTTATGAACTTTGTTTAGTGGCATTGTTTTTCTTTAAACCTTACTTGGCCAAGAGCTCACACACTTTAGGAGTCCAGACTGTTTCTCACAATGATGCAAACATGGTTTTGTGCCTCTGCGAATGGCAGCATGTCAGTCAGCCTCACTGGAGTTTGTGTTTTAGTTATTCTTTGCGTTCACATCACCTATTTCACCCAGCATGGCCTTCTGTCTCTACCCACTGTTTTTATCAGCTGGTACCAGACTTTCATGTCTTCCAAGTTGCTTTGTGGTGTCTTTGCTGAAAAGCGCTTGTTGCTGTGCTGGGGCAGCTCTTCTAATGGAGTCTTTTTTTTCCGCTTTTGAAACATATTGAAGCAAGGGGATTTTTTTCTGCTTCTAAATGCACACTTACACTTGTCTTTATTCCCCTTGTTCCTAATTAATGGGATAAATTGCTCCCCGAGAGCTTGCGGAAGCCAACAAACGTTTGATTTTGCCTCTCAGCATTAATGCTGTGGTGTTGAGAACTAATGTTGTTGTTCTGGATTTAGTGATTTCCCTTGATGTGGACAGTAATTCACAAATGAAATGATCCTGAAATGAAACTATTGATTTGAACAATGTAAGCCTAATTTGCCAGTGTGAGTTCCAATTAATTGCGTTGTCTGTAATTACCTCTTGTATGTGAGAGGGCTGGGGTTAAACTTCCTTTGCCCCAGTCCCAGTATATTAAAGGCTCAGCAAATATTTTTTTCTTCCATAAAAATAACAATAGGACATACTGACCTATAGAGTGAATAGAAACAGTGTTTCCTGCATATAGTCTACGTATAGGGCTGAAACGACAAAATCAACTTCTTGTTGATGTAGAGAAGCATGGATGTATAAAAAGGTTTACTTTTAACATTCAAGAGAACCATTAGGAAAACAATGTGCACTTGCTCCTGACAAAAGATTTTTACAAAATGCTATACTCTGTAGATGTAACAGAGAGATTTTTTTCTTCTTTTGTCCACCCAATACTTTTCACCTTTTTAGGGCTTTGTTAAAATGTAATCCCTAAACTAATCACTTATTGTGGCATCACATGGCTTTTTAGATTAACTTCATTCAGGCAGCATGGTTAACACTGTGGCCTCGCACCTCCAGGGCCAAGGATTCGATTCCCACCTTGGGTCTGTGCGTGTGGAGTTTGCATGCTCTTCCTGTGCTTGGTGGGTTTCCACAGGGTACTCCGGTTTTCTCCCAGAGTCCATGCAGATTAGGTTAATTGGATTGTCCAAAATCACCTTAGTGTGTGTGTGCTTGCATGCCCTGCAATGGACGTCCAGGGTGTACCCCGCCAAGTGCCCGAGTCCCCTGAGATAAGCCCTAAGAAAATGAGTGAGTGAGTGAGTGAGTCAATAGTTTTTTCTGTCTTCTGCAAAAGCTCTTCTTAGTTTGCCATTGGAAAATGAACACATGTAGCTAGTGGTTAAACTTGTACACTTTGTATGCTGTCTTTTAGAGAAAAAAAAAGTAGGAAAATCAAGTGAATTTCAGGCCCATCAAATTTAATTAAAAGTCTAAGACAAAGCAGAGACAAAGCTGTTTTACTGTATAATTTATTAGTTGCTCCCAAGTGGTGCAACAAAAAGATGTCTATATTATTGCAAACTTATTGTAAGTTTGATCACAAGACAAAAACTAGTTGAGCTCTCGGACTTTCTCCTGATTTTTTACCCAGTGGCTAATCATGGGGCTTTATAAGTTAATGTATATGGAAGAGGGCACAGAGATGCCTTGTGACATACTATAGCAGGAGCAGCATTTTAAAAAATGTGGTGGCTTTGGGAATGGTGTTTTTAAGATTTCTTTAGGTCTTCTTATTTGAGAGAAATTATTGAAAGCCACTAACTACTGTACACTTTAAACACTTCAGACATCTGCAAGATTTTATTCTTGTATAGATAGTTATGTTAATCTATATAAATCAATATAAATCAAATAAATATTACTATGTAAAAAAAAAGTCAGCAAGTCTTCTTGTGGTGTTGACTTTCTCCTCAGCTCAGCGGAGCATCCCCCAAATGACAGCGACTGTAGTCCCAGGATCTAAACCACTTATCACTATGAATGGCACTAAACCAGCAGGTATTATGTGCATCTACAACCCCCAGCCTAGATCTTAAGTTAGAGCTTACTAGTTTGGAAGGACATGTGGTGCGATCGATTCCCTATTAGCAATCTGCTGCAATCCTCTGGCCAGCTCTGCATGCTCCTGACTGTCTATGCTGTTAGCCTAGCATGTACAAACTCACTGCTAGCTACAGTCTCCTGTTTGCTTAGCTTCCTATTTATTTATGGGTTGTTTTTTTTTGGCTTCTGGGTATATTTGTCAGCATAGCTCATATCACTGGCTGTTATTTTTAAACTAATCTCATTGACTACATTTCAGAACACTCCTGAGGGTAAATTAAGGACAATAAGCTTTTGTGTCGCACAGAGATTAAGGATAAATTGAATTTCTAGTCTGAACAAATTCATGCATAGCTACCGTTATTTAAAAATGAATATTGTACGGTATTCTTAGCCAGACATAAGAATGTAGGGATGTTATTGTGTATACTCATCATTCTATTACATTTGTGTAATTTGTGAGCTTAGTCGTTGGCCCTGCCTGTTAACTACATACTGTGTGTGACTAATGACAGCAAAGTGGTAGATAGATCATAGATCTATACCACTACCATAGATCTTATTTTCAATTCATAAATTCAAAACATCCTTGGTGTCCTGGGACAGAATTTTAGGGCACGTCATCAGTGGCTTTTTCAAATAGGAAACATATTGAGGAGTAGACCCTGGCAAAACTTTATGAAGTGAAAAGGGGGATGAGGACTGTCAGTCATTTCGATAATCCCATCTGATTTTTTATTTTTGTGAAAATAGACTGTGCTTTTGCCATATTATTGAGTTGCAATTTGTTCTGGTGTACACCTGTGTTAAAAAGTGGCGCTCCAGCCTCCGAGTGGCGCAGTGGTAAAGCGATCGCCCTATCATCTGGGGAGCGCTGGTTCGAACCCCGGGTGATGCTGTTTTCCTCTCACAGCCGGAGGCACAGAGAG
>JAOVVA010000048.1:13825940-13842291 GCA_028565275.1 Leiocassis micropogon
GGGTCTTTTGTGTATGTAGAAAATGTTACAGATCTTTGAGTTTAGCTCATGAAAAATGGGAGCAAAAATAAAAGTGTGACGGTTAAAGTCACAGATAAACATTACTTGCATTACCTGAAGTTCTTGACCTGTATGTGCATGATTTTTTGCACTGTGCTGCTGGCACATGACTGGCTGAGTAGATAACTGCATGATTATGCAGGTGTACCAGTGTTTCTAAATAAGTAGATAGTGGGTCTATAGTCTAATGGTAGAATCACCCAAAGATTTTTTTTTTAAATGAACACTGGAATGAAATAGTTACTAGGCTTTGACTATGACTTTGTATTGCAACAAATACACAACAGAATCATTATTGTGCTATTTGGACATTGCTTTTTATTCCTGCCATAGATCAAGGCTAATATCTGGAAATGAGGGCTGTATTTTTGTGTTTCTGGTATGTTAATTTTGCCTTTGCTTTGATGCTGTTCTCGCAGTCCCTGTAGGTTTGAAAATGAATGCAGGATGGCTTTGCTCATTTAGATTGCAGTGTCATGACATCAGCATCCAAGCTTCGAACATACTGCATACTACAATTATTATGCAATGAATGAAAAGCTGTGTGTGTGTGTGTGTTGTAGAGATGGGCACAGCATTGTACGGTGCTGCAAAGGGCATTGCCATGAGTGACCTCATCACCACAATTACACCAGAGAAAAAGGCAGAGGAGAAGCGATCAGAGGAAGAGGGATTGGTGCTCGTAGAAAATATAGTTGTGGAAGAAGAGGACGAGATAACCAAGACTACAGAAGTGTCCCAGCCAAGTCCACCAACTCCTGTCCGACAAGACACAAGGGTACGAAACCTTTAATTAACAATGCCTTTAATTACAATGTCATATACTTTACAGTTCTTAATTTATGCGTAAGATATACGAGAATTAAGATGAATTTCTTCCTTTGCATGCTTTCGAATGGATGTGTGCCTGTTTGCACATTACAGACTGATTTTACAGACACTGCTATTGATGGTGAATTGACAGCGACAGAGGTTTGTAATATAGGTTGAAGTTCCTGACCTTTTCACACATAAAGTCGACCCAATAAATATTTCAACAGGGACACTTTTTTTGTAATTTTCCCTCTGTGTACTACCACAATGGATTTTAAAAGTAATCGTAAAGTGTAAACGATAAAGAAAAAATTCAGTTTACAAATTACAGACTTTTTTGTTCAAAATCTTTCCATTTTCACACGCTCAAATAACATAATAATAAATATTGGAATTATTTTTAATGATGGATGCAAAACATTTGCAGTCAATGACTGCCTAAAGTCTATCCATGGTTGTCACAAAATGCTGTTTCCTCCATTGAGCTCCTTGTCAGGCCTTTACAGCAGCTGCTTACCTTCTGCTTTATTGTGTGAGTTTCTGCCTTCTGATTTGTCTTATATTATAATATATATATTGCTTTCCGAAGCTCTTGAGTTCTTTTGCAATACATTTTGGATTCATCTGTACTGTGAGGTGCTGTCTTCCCAGTTTTGCAGTATTAGATTGAATATGAGCAGTATGTCTAGCTCTATGCACTTCAAGAGTTTATCCTGCTACTTCTATCACCAGTCATCCAGTTCCGGTGGTACCTATACATGCCCATGCCCATGCCAAAACACTACTTTTATAATTTTTGACAGATAATGTAGTATACTTTGGATCAGGAGCCTTTCCTTTCCTGTTTCTATCGTTCATTTGGCTTGGTGAAAAAGTCTTGTCTTACAGGGCTGTTTTTTTTTTTATTGTTTCTCCTCACATTTCAAGAGTGTTCTTGAGATCCCATTTATCCAGTTCCATTGGCAGCCATAGATACCCATTCCATAACCCTGCCTCACACTTTTTCTATGATGTGATATGCTTTGGATCAAGAGCCCTTTTTTCCCCTCTCCATACTTTTTTCTTCCATTAATTTAGGGTATTTTGTAAATTTTTTGCTTTTTTAGATGTTTTCTAGCTAAAATGGTTCCAACCTTTATGTTCTTGAGTAGTTTGCATCTTTGGGTTTGCATTTATATTCAAATCAGCTCTTGTGGACTTGTGGACAATGATATGCATACCTTCTCCAGAGTGTTCTTTACTTGGGAATGGTGTTTTTTCTTCAAGGAAAGGAAAGAATTCTGTCATTTTGTCATTATTTTGTCACAAAATGTTAGGAAACTGGCCACAACTGGAAATGAAACTGCTCATCATTGAGTTGTCCACTTACTTTTAAGCCTGGGATAAATTAAATTATCTCTTCTCAAATTAAACAATATTAAATCACTACACATTAATGACATCTTCGAATCTACTGTTGTGGTGTGCGGAGGCAAAAATATGAAAATTGTGTAACTGTCACTCATTTATTTATTTGTTTGTTTCATTTAGTATTTTATTTGAGTTTTTATGTAACAAAACATGGTTATCTCCAGATCACCCAGGCTTTTTAGCTTCCCAGTTCTGAGTTTAAGCTTTATGATTTACAGTCAAAATCTTTAATGCGTATTTATCCATATATCATCATATACTGTACACTGTACTATTTACCTCTTTCAGTAATTGTGCTTTCCATCTCATTAAATGACTGTTTTGACATTGTAGCTACATAGCACTAAATGTTAGGTATTTTATCCTTTTATGCCAGAGATTTACACTCAGCAGGGAAGCAGAATAAATGCTAAATGTAGTGAGCTTATTATTCCCACCTGTGGATCATCTAAGAACAATTCATTCTGTATGTTTTTTCCATTCATCATCATAATTTTCTTTTCACTGACACATTTGCTGCATTACCTCTCTGTTGTTATTTTACTGATATTGTGACATCTAATTTGGTGTATCTCTTATCGTCAGTCGGATCAGGACGACGAATCTGAAATAAAGATCCAGGTGAGAAGACTTTCTGAATACTTTATTGGTTTCATTGCAGAACAGATATCAGGATAGTTACATAAATTGTAAAAAAAAAATTATAATAATTAATTAATTTAAAAACTATTACTATTTTGAAGTATAGTCTAAAAATAAATAAAAATAAATAAAAATGTGTATGTGGTCAATATGCGATTTAGGATTCGTGATGATTCTCATGAAGGGTATGCAACATCTACGCTTCCTGCAAATTTATTGTACCAGAATGTTGACAAAACTAATCATCTGTGACAGTAAGAAGCTCCCAGTTGATAAATCGATTTCTCTTTCCCTCCGCAGCCCAGTTTTATAAGGAGAATTAAAGGGGAAAATGTGTTTATCAGACATAGTAAACTGATGCTGGAGGTTGGTAAGGAATGGAGGGACGTAGTGCATGCAGTGAAAACAAAACATTAACATCAGGTGTGTGTAGCATGGTAGACATGATCACTCAGCTTCAGGGTAATGATGAATTTGTCTAAAAGAGCAGTTATAAAGCATGTAATAGCTGTGACATTCTCTTAACATTTGCAGTCTCAAACTAAGTTTGTATCACTGCAAAGTGTTAATTGTGTCTTGCTGTTTTAATGTCAAGTGTGGTGAGTGCGGTTCAGCTTTAATGATGAAGTAAGGCTTGCTTTTTAACCTAAACTAAGAAATAACAACTGTATTCTATTAAAACTACATGGCAGCCACACTAACGATACAAAGGAACATCTTTGTGTTGTGGCTACTATTATTATTAATATTATTGTTATAATTATTATTATTATTATTATTATTATTATTATTATTAGTTGTAGTAGATTCACTAGTAATTATAACAATGTTCTTGTTTTCCCAGGAGGTCGATGCAACACCAGACCTGATCAAACACCAGACCAATATTAGTGAGCTGAAGAGGACTTTCCTGGAGGGAGGCACAAGTAAATCGGGTTTAACAGAGTGGGAGAAACGTCTCTCCTCATCCCCACTGCGATCCCCCCGACTGGACGAGGCTCCTATGATTGAACCCTTAGAGCCTGAGGATGTAAGTAAAGCCAGTCACTCAGCAATCATTTAGACAGGATTTTTTTTTTTTCTTCTTGGAAATAGTTGCCCATTTTAACTGCTTAAAAAGGTTACTGAATGTAAGTAGAAAAGGCTGAAATATTCCCAATGCTCGTAACCTTGAGACTTTAATGCTGTGACCGCCCCAGCTGACAGATGCTGTGAAGATGATTGGGGCTTGTTTAAGGGGAAAACTGGCTCTTTTGGGTTGAAGCTGAATGAATGCTTTAGATTAAATGAAAGAATGATTTACTGATTTTCCTGAAGATTGTCACATTGATTTTTTTTGCTACATGGCTGTAAATAAGGTTTCGTCAAATGGCTGACAGAAAGACAGTGAGATTGGAGGGAAAGATCTGCCGAGCAGATCTCAAGCAGCTTCGCATATCCTTTTCAGCTGCACACAGATATGATGTTACTGGTGCGGTCTGCGTATTTCCGTAGCACATAAAATGTAAACGTTCAAAACAAGTGATGTAGGAAAAAATGATGTATTAATCACACTTGTTATCGCGACCGTCGCAGCATGCGAGAATCAACAGATTGCAGACAAATTAGATTCTCAGTATGGCAGAGGGACATGCAGCCATGTAAGTGACAGCTGCTGTAAGGTTGCAAATTTATATAAACATTGCATGAGTGATTCTGAGAATATGGTGAAAACATGTCTCTTAAATTATCTGTCATACATTGATTAAAAAAGCCCAACTGGAATCCTTTTATAACTTTCAAGATTCCTAAGCAGAAAAATGATTTGATTCCTTTTGTTATCATCTTCATCTTTTTTTCAACGATTTGATTTAGTTGTAAATTCCCCCCATGTGGATAATTTAAATTATTATGCATTATTGTGTTTAGAATAAGTTATCGATGCTTGTTTGATTAATGTGCATGCCATTGTGTGCCATTCTAAAAAAATAAATCTTTAATAGACCTTTGTGTCTGGTTTTCCTGTCACTGGTGTAACAGCCTGTGATTATGAGCCTAGTGACATTTAAAAAAAACTCTTGTGATTTAAAATGATGGCACTATGTTGCAAAAAAAAGCATCTTAGCAAGTGAAAATATCATAAATGTAGTCACATTTATCTAGTGTTTCCTAGGATTACGATATATAAGGAACACTTGAAGCTAAGGCAATAAAGAATTTACTGTGGCTGCGTCAGATCCGGGACATTTTAGGACTAAATTATGCAGTATGTAATTGAAGATAACAGTGGAACATAAATGTCAGGTCGCTGGTACAATGTAGATCTCTCCGAGTCATGTTCCACAATGTTCCTTCTTAATGTTGCATTCTCTTTTTACACTTCGTGCAGACCAAAGAAGATTTGGAAACAGCGGCCGAGAAGGAGGAGGTTGCTATAGGTGCAGACGAACCGGACAGCCTGGATGACGGAAATGATGTGGTAGGTGCCGTTTTGTCTTTTTAACCGACAAGGACTTCCATTAAAGTCTGATTCATTGTGTTAGTTCTTTGTAAGCAGACAAAAATGTTTGATTAAGTTCAGTTTTAATAAATAGGTCTTTTTAAAGATCAGCATGTTTGAGTAGCTACTGACATGTTTGTTGGCTTTAAGTGTATCTTCCACTCCTCCTACAGAGGTGCCTAACATGCCTTTCTGTATCTTGTATGTAGGAGTCTGATGGTTGGGTAATTATAGACAAGGTCCCGCCTAAGGTACCTGAAAAGAAAAACGTAGTCAGCTACAAAGTAGTGGGCATTACTAACATTGTTACCGCTGACGAGGCTTTGGGAGACGTAGCTCTCAAAAAGGCATCAGCCATACAGGAGGAAGTCCGTGAAAAGACATACGCACTCGGCAAGTCTTATGACACTATGACAGGGAAGATCGTGACCACCACCAAAGAAGATGACTTTCCATCCCCGACTCTCACCGTAGAGCAGAGGAAGCTCTCTGATCAAACAAGCACCACAGCTGTAAAGATCATGCCAGTCTCTGTTGAGAAGCTTGAGCCTGCAATCCTGGCAACCACAGAAGTCATAACAGCACCAATGATCACAGTTAAGGAAGCAAGGACCCCTTCTCCCTCTGAACCTGCAGGCGTGGTGAAAATGGTGGTTGTCGTCGATTCCGGGGGGGAAACTGAAGAGGCGAAAAAGGATGAGCTGAAGCTGCTTACAGATTCTTCAATCACCCTTACGCCCAGGTCCCCTCTCCGGTCCCCGCTTCGGTCTCCACTCAAATCTCCATCGAAGTCAGTGGAATTGGGTGTGAGGCCCAGCCCTGGCACCTATCTAATCAAAACCTCTCCAACAGCCAGAGTGGTAGTATAACACAACACTGATAATTCCAGCACGTTGCTTCCCACGCGACACCCGCCAGCTTCCCCCGGCCTGGCTTTCCAAAACAATTCAAATGAACAAATTAATTAAAAGCCAGCGCTTTGCAGTCCTTTTTACATTATTACAAATGTTCTAAATGTATATTGTGTTCCTTTTGTCTTTATGTGTTTCTTTTAATTCCCGACTCAAATACCTCACTACGGAATTTGATGTCGCTCCTGCTTTTTCAACCCGAGCCAGCTGCTTTATGAGTCTAGCTTTGACGTTTTATTTTGCCTCAGAAATGAGCGCCTTATTTTTGTTTTTGTTTTTTTCACTTCCTTGTTTTTTAACCAGGCTTCTTGCTGCCAATCGCACATGAAATGTCTTTGGCTTCAGTCGCAGATCGAAAAGATGGCAGATTTCTTTTCCTTTTATGTTTCCTCTGATGTTTATGCTGCTTGATGTGGATTGATGAGGGCTCTGTTCATAAGAGGGTACAGAATCCCAATGGAAACTGATGTAACTCCACTTTTTTTAGGGCTGTTGTGGTCTGAAATTCATCAGGAACGAAAAAAGGCGAGTGACCAGAAAAGGCCATTAGTGCGGTCTCTGTAAGGGTTAAATGGGTTTTGGTCGTAGGTCTTAGAACTTAATTCTGGCTTTATAAAATTCACAGTAAAGATCTAGGACGAATGAGTGATTTGTAGTCAAACCTCGTAAGGTTTTCTAGATATGTGTCATTTGTAACAGGCAGTAAGATTGCTGGTGTATGTTTTTGAAAAATAACAAATGAATTGCCTCTCTTATGAATAACCCAAATAAAAATGCTAAATTTTGCCAAATGATGCAAAGCTTCATTCAGCGCAACTTTCTAGTCTGATAACTTTTTCCCCAGTCTCTATGTTCTGACAAATAGTGTCTCTGTGTCTGTGTTTGCGTGTGTGTGCTCACATGTTCATGTCTTCATTTTAACCCCTCACCTGTGTGCGTGTGTCTGGTTTTTGTGGGTATGTGCTCAGCCTAAGCCCACATTCGAGGAGATGTCTCCGGAGCTCACTGCTCTGTTAAAGTCCGCTCATGACCAGATCAGCACTCGCACCTGGTCCTCCTCCTCAACCGCTACTGGCCAAACTTGGGCCGTCCTCAAGGTGGACTACACTAGAGACAGCATTCTAATGTTTACAGCTTGGTACATCTGTTGCAAGCAGTCTTTTTTCAGAAGTATAGGACAGAATTACTACAGCTGCTTACATTATAATAATATTTAATGCTTTATGAATTGTAGCTATGATATATGATATAGTCTTATTTATAATCACAAAGCGTTTTTTTATTGCACCCTAGCATACTGCATGCTTTTATAGGCCACCGTGTCACCATGTCCTTGTAATGTTTTGTCTAAAAGCCATCTTGTGTCCTTTCATTACCTAGTGACAGATTTATTGCTTGGAGGACCATCAGGGTGTAGTAGAGGATGGTGTATTCAAAGTCACAACATTAGCAATATGTAATTCTTGCACTCCTAATGCCTTTTCAAATCTCCAATATTAATCTTTGAACCCGGTTGTGTACAGGATGTGCAATAACATTTATTTTAGTTTGCCATATAAATATATTTACACTTTAATGCATACATAAATTTTCCTCTGTGTGCATTAATGTACAAATACGTTTGTCTAAACATTTAATTAAAACACACTGACAGCACCAACAGCACCTTAGACCTTTCTTAGACGTGAGTTTTTCTTGAAAATCCTCAGTGTAATATAATGTTCAGTTTTAAGCGGTTTAAAACGGTGTTAATAAGCTTATAAGTTTAATATTGTGTAAGTATTTGTAATAATTTTTTAAACACAGTTTTTTTTTAACTGTGATCTCTGATCTTCATTATTTTATTTTTTTGTCATAGACATCTTCCGGTCCTGATGCTCTTCATCAGCCAGCAGATACACAGGAACTTCCAGAAAAAGACCAGCCAAGAGAAGAGGAGCAAGCAGCTGATCTACAACAGCATACCGTATCAGAACAGTCACAGGTAGAGGCCCTTATTTCTTCAGAACATCAGTTGGAGCCCAGCGTCTCTAAAATTAGCTATGATGAGCCTGGTAGCTCTGTGCATGTCTCAGACCAGAATACACCAGACCGTGACACAGACTCAGACGATTCAAGTAGCAGCAGTGATTCAAGCAGCAAGGCAACTGCTGAATTCACCAGGGTCGTGTCCTCTGTGGGTAATGCCCTCGTTGCCCCGACCACTCGGACCCTGTCGCCTAGTGACAGCGATTCTGGTGATGAGAGTTTTTCTCTGTCTGCTGATGATGAGCCAGTCCCAGGAGACGAGTCACTCAATTTGGCACTCTGCTCCCCTATCATCCCGTCTGAGCAGAGGGGAGATGCTGAGGGTCACAATGAGGAGGTAGAACTCAATTTTTAGTGGTGTCCCCTCCTTTGACCCCATAATCCACAAACCAATGCCCAGGCTTGTGCTTGAATTCCTCCCTGAAACACCTAATAATGTCCACGTGCTGTTATTTAAACCAGTAGTTCCAGTGTGCATCAGTGTTTGTGTGTGCATCAATAAGCTCCACTGGGATTTTTAAATGAGATTTGTTTGTTTCTTTATGGAAATTTTTTTTTAAGCGGAATAATATTGAGAATCTTGGAAACGAGCCATGCCTTACATGAGCCAGGCTGTGACCTCATCAGATTTGGAAATGTATGACAGTTTGTCCTGGGCGTTTAAGGACACTGATGCACACACACTCACAACTGCTCACAAATTAGAATTGTTCTTTGATTTCTTTTTCACTTTATTAATAATTTCCACTGAAATGTTAGTCAAAAACAGTTTTGCGTCACTCAAAAAGGTTAAATAATTAAGACATGAAAGTGCATGCTGTTTCGGAAATATAACAACAAAGGTTAGTCTGGGCAGAATGGTAGCATAGTGGTTAGCAGGTCAACAGGTCTGTGTGCGTGGAGTTTGCATGTTCTTCACGTGCTTGGTGGGTTTCTATAGATTATAGACCATGCAGACCATTTTATAGATAGACCATGTAGATTAGGTTAATTTACCTCCAAATACCCCATAGTGTTTGAGTGCATGTGATTATGTGCCCTGCGATGGATTGGCACCCCATCCAGGGTGTACCTCGCCTTGAACCAGTCATCCCACAGCCCTGCACAGGATAAGCAGTATAAAGAATGAGTGCGAGAGTGAGGTTAGACGGTTAAACTGTTTTCTTCAACAGCACATTCTGTCACCTTTTTTTCTTCTTATATAAAAGCACTGTGGCACAAATGCTAATATCTTATCAAAGCATTTTTCTTGTATTCCAACTCTTGGACAAGAACATTCAGACATTTATATTATCTCCTGTTTCTCTTTTTTATTTATTTTTTTAGGTTTCATCAGTGCTCCAGACAGCAGAGGTCATAACCTTTAGCAGTCCATTGTCAGGAGAGTCAGATAGCGTGGTGGCACAGGAAGTGCCAATGATCCACACGGAAATGAAGACTATAACATACGAGACTCAGCAGGTACGCTGAGGAATGAGAAAACACATCACCACATCTTTTAGCATGCAGGAATAGTGAATGTTATGGGGTTTCCATGCATTTGCTTTATGTGCGTGTGTGTGAGAGAGAGAGTCCACGGAGTATTATCAAGGGAAAGATGAGAAAAGCAGACTTAACAATACAGACGAGCTAAACGCTGCTATCAAAGCAACCTGGTCTTCACTAACACCTCAGCAGTGCAACAGGCTGATTGCCTCCATGCCATGACACATTGATGCAATAATTCATGTTAAAGTAACCCCAACTAAGTACTGCATGCATAATTAAATAATTTTTCAGAATTTTTGTAATTTTTCATTTTGATTTAATTAGTCTTGGATTTTTGATTGTATATATTGTATGTGTGTGTGTGTGTGTATAGTGAATACATGGAGGTGAATGCAGGTACCATCCATCATCACAGTTTGTTCAAAATAGCTTATAATATTGAGCAAATTATTATTATTCTTTATCAAAAAGGTAATGCATTGACAAAGGAAAAACAAAGCCAGATAAAAAGTCAGATTTAGCGTTTTGGATTTTTCTCAGATTTTCTCCCTAATTTAGTCGTGTCCAAATTCCTCCCCATCACTAGGGGGCTCCTACTACCAAGTATACCAAGGCTAGTACTACCACTCAGTCAGGAGGGCCGAAGACTATCACGTGTTTCCTCCGAACGCATCTTTTCGAACTGCTCACCGTTGGGGGCGGAGTAACACACTCGGAGGTCAGCGCTATCCGCTCCTTCCACTTGCGTGAGCTTACAGATGCCCCTAATTGGGTGTAAAGCCGTGATTAATGTGGGAGCACTAAGTACCTCTCATCCCTCCCCTCGGCCAGTCAGCTCTCTCTAGACCTCCGGCTGTGAGATGTTACAGCATCACCCGGGAATCGAACTCGCGATCTCCGGATAGGGCGAACAATTTACCACTGCGCCACTCGGAGGCCAGATTTAGTTTTTCTTTCTCTGATTGCATTGTGTGACTAAGCTGGTGTATAAATGCTAAGTAAATATTAACACTGTTTTTAAACGCTTTGATGTCTGTGCTGGACTGCTAATAATCTACTAAATAAAAACTATTAGATCACCATACTCATATCCCAGAGACTGTCACTGCATAAAAACAGATAAAAGCTGGTAATGTCAAATTGGCAAAAAAAAAAAATACCTGGGGATAAATGAATGAACAGGCTAGGTGTGTCTAATGAAGTGAAGTGTACACAATGTGTCAAACACCCACAGAGGTGTTACACATAATATACCTGTTCCAGAAGCATACCAACATTTCCATTCTGTTAGCGCTTCAGCGTCACCACTGAGCTGAGTGATTCACCACATAATTATTATCTGGTCCTGCTGTGGTCTCTTTTCATTAACTGAAGGCTGA
Organism: Leiocassis micropogon; assembly: GCA_028565275.1. NCBI lineage: Eukaryota > Metazoa > Chordata > Actinopteri > Siluriformes > Bagridae > Leiocassis > Leiocassis micropogon. The sequence goes on from JAOVVA010000048.1 coordinate 13,837,151, forward strand.
TACTGTCAGTCTGAGACAAACTACCATCAGCAATTGCAAAGACAGCAGCTATACCTTAGGCTGTGCACCACAGCAGGTAATTAGGAGCAGGTGAACCTTAGGAGGTCAGGATGAATTGTGAAGTCTAACATGGCATTGCTTTTCTCTTGGCGACAGGGTGATACGGGCGGTGACGCAGAGCCAGGGATTCTCATAGGTGCACAGACCATCACCTCCGAAACCACCAGTACAACCACCACCACACATATCACGAAGGTATACCCTGCTAATTCTGTCTCATGTTCTTCCTCTGCTTTCTAACGTTAACAGTTAATAATTTATTGTCCCTGGTGTACCATATAGAAATAAAAATATAGTCAATAAGTAGAAAGGCCATTGCTTGCTTGTGTCATTAGATTTGGACGTGTAGTGATGACGCACTCCCAGATTATGTGTCTTCTTGATGGATTACTGTGCATAAAACCAATCATGCTTGTTCATCTCAGCTGTGAAATATTATTCAGTTCAATTCAATTTCTTTCTGTAGCGCTTTTAACAATAGACCCTGTCACAAAGCTGCAGAAATCTGGATATAGCCCTAAATCCCTAATAAACAAACCAGAGGTGACAGTGAAAAGGAAAAACTCATTGACGAGAAAACTTGAGAGAAAGCAGTGTTACAAGACAACCAATAATTTTCTGATAATGGTTCCTGTAGAAATTTCTTTTGAAATTTTGAAAGGGTGTTTAGTCTGAGCAAATTGTGAAGAAGAGTCCTAGACTAAGCACTGGACACTCAGCAGTAGCAGTTCTGAAGATACACAGCCGTAGCATGGTCAGGAGCCAGGGATTTGTGCTGTCTGGTTGGAAGGGATAGCATACACTTCCTCCCCTGGCACCACAGCAACATCAGTGAGTGTGAGATTCATGTATGTAGAAGAGGTGAGATAGACAGTGATTTCCTCCAAGTTTGTTATGCTGCACAGTGAGATAGCATAAGCAGCTCTTCGAAAAAACACAGTTGGATGTCTTTCAGTGGAAGCACATGTTAGCATTTACCCTGCCCACGTGGTAGCTCATGTGTGATAGGTGAGAGCTGGGGTGCCAGGTTGGCTTAGTCGTTGGCACTGTGGCCTCACACCTCCAGCATTGGGCGGGAGTTGAATGTTGTCTCTAGTCTGTGCGTGGATTTCCTCTGGGTACTCCGGCTGCCCAAAGATATGCGGTGTAGGCGTTTTCAGGCGCCCATAGTGTGTGGTGAAGGTGAGTGTATGTGTATGCCGGTGCCCTGTGATGCACCCCACCTTATCTGACACAGGTCTAGAATATAGCATAATGACTGAATAATAGTAAGCTAATAATAGTTTAAACTAATTAGATTAACCAATTGTTAAAACCCACCTTTTTGGCTACAGACAGATGGGGCGAAAAAAATTTTTATTGAATATTTAAACACCCATCAGTTGTTTTTGGTTTATTATACATTTATTGATCTTTTTTGCTGTCAGACTGTGAAGGGAGGCGTTTCAGAAACCAGGATTGAGAAACGTATTGTCATCTCAGGGGACGCAGACATCGACCATGATGAGGTGAGAATCACACCATTAGTCTGTATTATACAGCTGTTGATACAATGCTTCTCCAGTAGCAACAGGAGTATGTCTAAAGAGTATGTCCTCTTTAATACTTACTCTGATCTAACAAGTATTATGAAAATATATACCTTTACCACTCATCTGTATTACCTGGTGACCTTCAGTTATGAGTTTTTGACTTAAAAGTAAGAGGAATTAAAATTTACTCTCTAGCTATTCATTTTCTACACGCACACAGTTTAAAATACTTCCACTTCACACCCATTATTTATTAAAGACATATTTCTCATTACTTGCATTCCTACACCTCTTTGTGTTGCCGTTATGGGGTGCCACTGGGGTCAGGCCCTGGCTCAGGCCATTAAGGAAGCCAAAGAGCAGCACCCTGACATGTCAGTGACCAAAGTAGTGGTCCACAAAGAGACTGAAATCACACCGGAAGATGGCGAGGAGTGATGCAGGTAAGGGAAGAGCCAATCCCCACGCTGTTTGGCTTGGCCGTCTGCGAACTAATGTACCGCTTTGCTAATGCTCCAAAGCTCTAGAAGCTGCCATTCTAACCCCCTGCTAGTTTTGTCCACATCTCATTCAGAGATGCCCTAAAGACTACTCTTATGTTTTCCCTCATAATGTTCATGCTGAACATTTTGAATCAACATATTTGTATATCTTTATTTTTTTATGTTGATTTTGCTTCATGTTGCTTTGACAATAAGCAATGGAATAAAAATGTCACTGTTGCTTTTGGGCTGCTGCTAAAGTAACCCCTTTTTCAGAGCGTTGTTTTTTATCAGCCAAGAGGTAGGGGTGCCCTCTGCTGGAAATAAATATTAGTACAGATTACTGCAGGTAATATTGGGGGATTGAGGGTGCCAAATTATTAAATGATTAATGTTTCCTTCAAAATACACTTTTATATATGTTCGAAATAAATCCATCAATAAATTAAATGATAATTGTTTCAATAATTGCTTCATTAAGTAACTTATTCAAACATTTAATTAATGATGATGAAGGATTGGGGGCACAGTCAGGTAGTGGTTAGCACTCTCCGGCTTAGGCCTCCAGGGTCAAGGGTTTAATTCCCGCCTCAGGTCTATGAGCGTGAAGTTCGCATACCCTCCCCGTGCTTAGTGAGTTTATTCGGGGTACTCTGGTTTCCTCCCAGAATCGAAAGACATACAGATTAGATTAATTGCCGTTGCCAAATTGTCCATTGTGTGTGTGTGTGGCCTGCAATGCTTTGGCACCCAGTCCAGGGTGTACCCCGCCTCATACCCAAAGTCTCCTGGGATAGACTCCAGGCACCTCACGACCCTGTACACATAAGTGGTATAGAAGATAAATGAATGAACAAAAGCTTAGTCTGTTTGCTTTTTAACCACTTGTGTGTTTCCTTACTTATTGTTTGCTTACTGTACTTACCCATGTGTTTTCGGGTATATATTGATGGATTTAATTATATATATTTTTTTATTTGGCCATGTATGTTTATTGCTTGTTATTGACATATACAAACTGGTTCTATTATTAGGACAAGCTTGCTGTATTTCTTATTGTCAAATATGGTGCAAGCATGTTTTAGAGACTAATTAATGTGATAATTTTGCATGGCATTTCCAATATATACAGTATGGCATTGTTGTATGCTTACATTCTCAATATGTTTAAACTTGTGCACACACACAGACACATGCTCTGGTGTTAATAATTGTTCAGGTCTGCTTTAGTTCTGTTCAAATTTACTTCATTGCTTGATATTCTTTAGGTTTTTATATAATATTTTACATTTTTGCCCATTCCTTCATAGGATTAGAGCGTCTTCATATTTTCTGGAGCAGTCTCATCTACACCATGTGGAATAAAGGACATTTTGGAGATGCTGCTTTGAAGAAACAGCACCACAGATACATCAATGGATATAACTTCATCTGAACACTGCTGGAGTCACCTTCTAACAAACCCATGCTCATTTTCTCCTGCAACACATGCTTACTGATCTCCTGGCTAGCCTGGTCCAGCACTGTTCAATGACATTGCATGACAAGGGAACAACACCTTTCCTGTAAAGAGAACAAACGCTATGTACAATGTAGGAAATGCTCAACGACCGCAGTGTAAATTTAAGTCTCCCATGCACACTCCTTAGAAAGGGGAAAATAAATATGTGGCAAGAACTTTGAAAATAGTACTAATATTATGATCTACATTTTATTTATTAGAACACTTCTCAATACAAGAAAATAAGAATAATAATAATAGACTGCATCTGTATGAGCACCCAGTATTTAACCATGCAATAGATGTGTCATTGAATCCGGTCACGATGTCCTGTTCCGGCCACCTCTACCCTGCCTCTGACGTGTTCTCCTTGAATGTACGTGTGGCTGAGAATATGAATGACGTGTACTTGCTTTTTAGTCCATGCATACTAGGAAAAAAATATATGTTTTTACAAGATGTATATCAAATTTTAGGTCTTTTTCTGTTTTCCTCAATAGTTCTTAATTAAATGTTTGAACTTTCAAAGAATGAATGCACTGTGACCATATTTGACACTGACTCTAGGTCCGTGCTAAAAGTGATGTCTTTGCAAGGCGACTTCAGCCTCAATCTCACATTTTTAAGTCATTTACCGTCCCCTCAAAAATCATCCTGCCCTCAACTGCGCCTTAAAGTGTATAAACTGGATGGAGAATCAGAAACATCACCAATGATGTATTTTAATCCTTCTTTTTTTGATCCTTCTTTTTCTTTTTTTTTTATTATATTATTATTATTATTATTATTATTATTATTAGCATCTTTGTTGTTGCTGATGTTGGCCTGTGTGTTTTTGATCCATCATGCTGCCATATGCTTCACTCCGTGTTGAATGTGTTTACCACATAAGCTCAAATAAAAAAAATAAACAAATTTTAAAAATGTATTTGAGAGATTTTTCTAGGGTTCATTCTCAAAGGAATAGTCTGCTGTTCCAGAATATAAATTTCTTCAATTAATATATAGTGTTGTCAGAAATGCAGCTAGATACTTTTATAAAAAGAAATCTACAGTATATTTGTTCCAATAGGTTTTACATGATTTCATGTATGTATTCTACACATTCATGTGATTGTTCTTGTATCATTTGGGCAATCATCACACTGCAAGCCACGAAGAACACAAATAACTTTTTATAAGAGCACCGTGCTGCAAAGCAGCTCCTGTGCATTAAAACATTTACTGTTCAAGAGCAGTTTAGAGTTTAAATAATCAAACTTTTCCATCTGTGTGCTCCTTTCTTTATGCCTGATTCAGTCTTAAACCATATATCTGTTGTCACCATCATGTTCCTTGACAACGGGCACAGACACCTGCACACAAGTTTAACTTCAAATAACTTTCAGTTTACTATGTTTTTTTTTATCGCAGAACTTATTTTCTACTGGTGTAGTGGTTAGCACTGTTGCCTTGTACCTCCAGGGTCCAGGTTCGATTCCCGGCCAGACTCGATTCCCGTCTCTGTGTGCATGGAGTTTGCATGTTCTCCTCGTGTTTGGTGGGTTTCCTCCAGGTACTCCGGTT
>JAOVVA010000048.1:13842391-13861222 GCA_028565275.1 Leiocassis micropogon
CCTGCGATGGATTGGCACCCTGTCCAGGGTGTACCCTGCCTCGTGCCCTAAGCCTCCTGGGATAGGCTCCAGGTTCCGCCACCCTAAATACAGGATAAAGCGGTATAGAAGATGAGTGAGTGAGAGTGATTTCCACTGGAGGCGCTTAAAGTTTTTCATCACCATAGTTGACCTTGGTTGAAATTAATTCTTTAACAAAATTATAGCCAATTAACAGCAGTAGAGCAGTTCATGCTTGAAACTCTGTACAAGTGTGTAATAAAGTCGCAAGTAAGTATACAGTGCTGTGAATCAACTCTCCTCTGAATTCTTCTGTGTGTGTGCATTTTATAGTAAACTGCGCCAGATCTTCACATGAAATCTAACAGAAAATTTGAATAAATTACACTTGCGTTTATAGAAGCAACAAGTTTATCCAATACATGTATTGTATCCATATTACCAAAGTGAAAAAAGTAATTGCCTTCTAAACTTGTGCCACTTGCAGCACCTCCAGCCAAATGCTTTAGATAACTGATGATCAGCCTGAGATCACTGCTGTGGAATCTTGGCACATTTTTTTTTTTTTAGTGCAGCCATATTGGAGGGTCTGCAGGCATGTCCTTTTTTCACAGCATCTGAAAGGGGTTCAGGTCTGAACCAAACCACTCCAAAACACTATAATCATTCATTTAGAGCCATTCGCAGATCAACTAAAATTTATGTTTGGGATTCCTCTCTTGCTACAGTTACAATATCTCGTTAGAAAGGCACCTGAAAATGGGTGGAATATATTAGGCAGAAAGTGAACCTTCTTTTTTTCTAAAATTGATGTGTTAGAAGCATAAAAAATATGCAAGCATAAAGATTTGATTGACTTTCACTTGGCTAGATGGCTAGATGACTGAATCAGAGCAACTCCAGAACTGCAGGATGTTCCTGGTCTGCAGTGGCCAGGACCTAACAAAAGTGGTTAAAGGAAGGAAAACCAGTGGCCAATCTAACATAAGAGTTGCTGTGTCTGAATTTGCTGGAAAGGTACTGGTTCCAATGGAAAGGTGTCAGGACACACAGTGCATCGTTGTTTTGGTGGCAAAAGTGGGGACCTACTTAATATGAGGTGGAATTTATTGCATAAATCTAACTATTAAACAAATTCTCATTTTACTGCATGTATAGTAGCAGCTGTGGTGCAAATTCTTAGTAGCAGCATATTGTATTGTAGTTGCAGGAACTTTTAGGTCATACATATACTGTAGTATTGCACAGATTATTAGTTGATGGCCAGACTTGGTTATTGTACTCTCACTTATTTGTATTATTATAAGTGTTATTATAGTAACTACTTAGTCATTAAAAGTATTGATATGCCCTGTTGTCCCTGTAATCAGCAGTGGCCTGTGCTGTGGTACTAGTAATAAGTTCAAGACTGTAAAGAAAATGCTCCTGAACCAAGAAATGCAAGATTTATAAAGCCATGAATTGGTGAGGTTGGTGTGGAGGAATGTAAGTGGATTTTCAACAAGTACATACTGTATGTGTATAATGGATGAATGTCCAAAAATGTTTGGACTTAGATCCCAAGCTTGATTCCCTGGTGATGTTACAGCTACCCGGAAGATTGGATGAAGCCTGCGCTGGCCTTGCATCCCCAATGGTTGGAAGCTGTTGCTGACGGTGGAGTGCTCTAACATGACAGGTGGGAATTGGACATGACCAAATTATGGGGGTGGGGATCAGATAAAAATGAAAAAAGAAAAAAAAAACTTTTGGACTTCAAGTTTAGCATACCACACATGTAATTATGCTCTTAATAGTGCAACCATAGAGGTTGCCCAGTAAGGCTTACTGTTTTAGCTCTATCAGGTAGTATAGCTGGTGCTGAGCTTTGCCAGAGATTGTGGACACTAAAAAAGCAGGTCCTTTGTGATGCCCTTCCCCATTCATGAATAAGAAGAAGTCTCTGATCAGCTCCTTGGTTTATTTAGTTATAAGTTATTATTTGTAGATGGTTAGAGTATTAGTATTGCCATACTGACAGCAGAGAATGAGGAATGCCTGCAGAGACAGTCAATAGTTTGAACTGTGTAAAGAAGGAGGCTCACACACAGCCCTGGGGTATCCTGGGTTCAGAATCAGGATTGAGGATCTCTGTTGGCTAAGCTCATCTGTCTGAATGCATTTGGTTAAAAAGTCTTAGTTGTGCAAATTAGTAATCGTTTTTTTCAGGGATCAATGTTAAATGTTGAGCTGATGTCAATGGCATCTTGCTATATTAAGTGTTAATGCTGTAAGTGACCCAGCTGGCAAACTGGAGAGGGTCAAGAACATTTAATAAAATGAACTCTTTTGGAAGAATTTATCATTAAAGTTCATATTGTACCGTGCATACTCACTCATATTTTTTTTTAATCAAAAGGTTATTAACAATTGTATGAATGTTGTTCAACCAGAAACTGAGAGTTTGGGGCCTGAATACAAAATGTGGGAAACATGTTATGAGGTTTATGAGGTTTAGAAATTAATTTTCAATTGGCAGGTATATCAAAATGACAAATTGCCGTATACACTATATGGACAAAAGAACGGGGACACCTGAGCATTATACTTGTATATGCCGGTTCCACAGTAATGGACACAGAGTTAGTCTATTCGTTGCTGTTATAATACCCTCCACTCTTCTTTTCCACTAAATTTTGGAGTGTGGTTGTGGGGACTTATGTTCAAATCAAGAGCATTAGTGACATCAGACAGTTAACATAGAGCTTGCTTTGTGAACAGGGCCATTGTCATGATGAAACCGATTTAAAACTTTTAGTTCCAGTAAAAGAAAATTATTTGGTAAAATTACAGCTTTACTGGTGTTAAACATCCTAGACAGATGTGTGCTTACAGCTTTGTGTCAATAATCTGGGGAACAACCACACATAAGTATGCTGGTCAGATGGTCACATACTTGTGCATGTAGTGTATATATCAAGAAACCAAATTTTCAGGGATGTATGACATGACGTCATTGTGTGTCATAGGCAATAGACACTTACATTATTTTTAGGGTTACCAAACTACAAATAATCACAGGTGGACAAAATAAAATCATATTTCAGATATATTTATGAGAGGACAGTTTGAGTTGAGATCTAAATAGTCCAGAAATCTGTGAAAAAATCCATGACCAAAACTTGTACTTCTACTTATTAATACCAATTAAGTCCAAAAATAAATCCAAGACGATGCCTTTGGCATTTTTTCACAACTTTTATTGTCCTCATACATATATATGGAGGTGTACACTAAAAAAATATAGGTTTAACCTCTGTTGTAAACGTACAAGAAAGAGGACGTGACTTATGTTATCCATTTCGGCACGTTGAAATTATGTTAATGGAAATATGGGAAATAAGAAATAAGATAATCAACGTTTTGTCTATTATTACGCTCCATCGGTTACAGTGGCGCGCAAAATGCGTGCACTCTCATTTCCCGCTCGTGACAGTGGCTTTCGCGCCGCCAGCAGCTCCCGTACCCGCGCTCCAGAGACTGCTATTCACGAAATATTTACGCAAGCGTGCCTGAAGCCTGGCCGCCGCGCGCGCTCTGTGCGGCCTGTCTGTGCGCTGTTTGCGTAAGCGCGCGCTGGCTGGCGGCACGGCTGCGCACGCCCTCGCTCCGTCTGCAGTTCCGTGCTGGCGCAAGCGCGTTCTCCCGCGTGTGTGTGCTCGTCCTCAGGCCAACAAAACACAAAGTGCATTATTCACTACTGGCTGTGTGACATTCAACGTAGACTTCTCCAGGGGATCAAAACGCCACGTAAGGGTGAGAAATGTGCTTTTTTCGCAAATTGGAGCAGCTTTTAAAATAATTGCCGAATGTTTGAGCAGGATGCCTGCGCGTTCTCGGCTTCGTCATGTCAGGAGTGTTCATGGCTGCTCGTGCTTGTGTCCGTCGTGAACGGCGTCCATATTACTAGCGCGCTGCTGAGGGGGGAAGAGACGCACACACACTCAGATACACTCACACACTCATTCACACAGGAGGGGGGTCCTGTGTTCATAAACTGCTGCCATGTAGCCTGTTTATAACAAGATTTTTGTTGACATTTTATTCAGCCTTACGAGGATTTTAGTTGCTAAACATTTACATAACAATGGTTTGTTTATGATAGTTAGCTACACTGCTAGCTAGCTAGCTAGCTAGCTGGGGAATTTATAAAGATAGCTGGCTAGCTAGCCGTCTTGCTAAATGCTAACCGTGCATAACAAGATGGTTGCTAACCGGAGAGGCTAATGTGGCAGGTAAACAATACCGAGAGAGGATTATAAGCCTTAATTAGTGCACTGCATGCTTGTAAAGTAGTGAACACACTCGTGCTTCGTGGTGTTCTGTTATAATCAAACATCACTTTAACTCCGGTTTCGGAATGTCAGTAGCATGCTAGCTAGCAACCTGATTATGCTAGGAGGAGTGATGTTAACTGAGATTGGAAAGATGAGAATTTGCGTATCTCTCATTCCATCACACAGTGCTTATAATAATAATATTTATAATTATTAATAATGGCTTGAAACATATAGGGTATATAGGAACACTTATCCACCTGCTTATTTTAGTTAAAAACTTCATGTGCTGGTCAAATCACTGAGACATCCGTATACCCTTATCTAATTCATAACCTGTGAAGAAATTGCTCCAGTAATGATTTATAGTGTAATTGCTTAAAAGTATTCCTAAACCAAGAACACTGAACATCTCTTTTTGTTCTCATTTTCCCTCCAGAACTGTGTTCCAGCATGTCAGAAACTTTGAAATATGTGGATGATGAACACAAAACAATTTTCCTGAAAATTCTGAACGAGCAGAGACTAGAAGGCGAACACTGTGACATAGCTGTGGTGGTGGAAGACGTTAAGTTCAGAGCACATCGGTGTGTCTTAGCAGCCTGCAGCAACTACTTCAAAAAGTTATTTAAGAAGCACGAGGTGGACAGCTCGTCGGTCATTGAGATCGACTTCATCCGCTCGGACATTTTCGAAGAGGTGCTGAATTACATGTACACAGCGAAGATTTCTGTTAAAAAGAAAGATGTCAATTTAATGATGTCATCTGGACAAATACTTGGAATACGTTTTTTGGACAAGCTTTGCTCTCAGAAACGCGACATGTCCTCCGAAGAGAAAAACGACCATAAAAATGCCAAATATTCCTACGACCTTGTGAAAATGGGGCTTCAAACTGACGAGGCCCAGTTAAGTCAGGACAACGATGTCCAGGTCATTGGCGACCAGGACGACACACCGTCTGACGATCTGGTGGAGGAACCACAAGGCAATCACGATCTAGACAAATCGCCAAACAGTGCTCTGCGGGTAGAGGAAGCCACTTCACTTTTAAAAGAGCTAACCCAGGACGAAGTGCACAAGGTTGCCTGTTACGATCAGGATGTGGAAGCAATGGACGCTGAGCCCAAAGAGCTTGCCGCTCACACTCAGACTCTTGCGTTTGCTGACAGCATGGGGGATGTTAAGGATGAACAAACTCCCGGTTGGAGTACGGCAACTGCAGACATGAAGCTTGAATACCTGCTGTACGGCCACAGGGACCAGTTTGCCTGCCAGGTTTGCGGGAAGACTTTTGTGGACGAGAACCGGCTGAGGAAACATGAAAAGCTGCATTCCGCTGATAGACCGTTCATATGCGAGATATGCACTAAAGCATTCACCACACAAGCCCACTTAAAAGAGCATTTAAAAATCCACACTGGCTTCAAACCCTACCGATGCGAAGACTGTGGCAAGTCTTTCATCCGCGCCCCAGATTTGAAGAAACACGAGAGGGTGCATAGTAATGAACGGCCCTTCAACTGCCACATGTGCGAGAAAGCTTTTAAACACAAGTCCCACCTGAAGGACCACGAACGGCGACACCGGGGCGAAAAGCCTTTCAGGTGTAGCTCCTGCACCAAGGCCTTTGCCAAAGCATCAGATTTGAAGAGACATGAGAACAACATGCACAGTGAAAGGAAGCAGCTGTCTTCAAACAGCTTGCAAAGTGAGACTGAACAGCTACAAGCGGCCGCAATGGCAGCAGAGGCCGAGCAGCAATTGGAATCCATAGCATGCTCATAACATAACGTGTGTGTGTGTTCAATACACTCACACTAATGCACTGTAGAACAATGTTTTCTTACCCATTTCTATTTGGTTAACAGATGCAGTCTTATTGTTTTTGGTCTTGTTTTAAGTTCTTTTTTTTTTTAACTATTAGAATATCAGATCTTGATAGTTTACTAATTTTAGACAGACAAGTTAATTAACACTGTTGAATGTTTTTATTTTCTTCCAGATGTCCATGGTGCAAAATTTCTTCTCACTGTAAACTTCATACCAAATGTATTTGAGTATTTGTGGCAGTGCAACGGACAATAAATTGTACTGACTTAGACTTGTTGACACAGTACACATGCACAGTGCCATTTTTTGCTAAGAAAACAGAATTATCAAAATGCTGATGAAATTTATGTCTTTGATGGTCAGTCTTTCCATCAACTCTCTTGCAAGATGAAAAGAAGATTTACCTTATTGATATTTTTGCTGTAATAAAAAAAAAAAATCATTTCACAAAAACAAGTGTAGACTTTTGTATATCAATTGCTTCTTTGTATTTTGTATGTGTGTTAATAGTTTGAATTAAATCTAACCTGAATTTCTAATAAACAGTCATTACAATTTAATTTAGCTGATGAAACTGAGGTTGGAAACAGCAAGTAGCCTCAGGGTCCCCAGTTTAATCCTGAGTTTGAGTTTTCACAGCTCCCGATACGTACGTCAGTTGTTGGTCTATTGACTGCTCCCATAACGGTCAGTAATTGAGAGACATGTCTTATTCTGTTGGCCCTCATGAATGCCTGGCACTGGAATACACAATAATGAATGCGTATGTGTGAGAGACCTGGTTTAAAAACTTTATCTCTTTTCTTTTTCATAAACATCCCAAAGACATTTGATCGTGTTCTGCGTATTTATTGCTTGAGGTGAGGAAAATTACCATAAAATAAATTAGCAGTTCTGTGTCGTGTGAACGCCAGGCGTCATTTATGACATGGATGTCTCGATAGCCTGGGAGGCGACGCTGCTGATGCGCATGCGCAATTGGCGACAGCGAGAACTTGAGAACTTTCAGGTGTGAAAAGGGTAAGCTAACTCATGACTTCGTTCTCAAAATATGTTACATTTACCTAATTTAGCGACGCCATTTAGCTCTTTTCACGCTTTTGCGTCAGGCACAGCCCGGCGATTAACATCTCGGGAAACTAAAACCGATATTATATGTGTAGGTGACGGATTTCTCAAGCTTGGTGAGATGAAAGTGTTTGGATTTTTTTTTGTTGTTTCCGCACGTTGGCCACGCTTTGTTTACTGCTCATTAAAAAATCCACAGTCGTGTCTGTCCTAGACCACCCGGACATTTTATTTGTATTTTTTTTTATTATTATTAAATTGTTGCTAATGTGTAAAAAATATTATGTAATTGTTAGATATGCAGAGGATAGGCTGGCCCTCATTTTAAAGTTTAGAAATCATCCCAACAAATGTTTGCTGTTTAATTTCAGTCCTGCATGAGGAAAGTCACATTCCTGTCTGAACAATGATTTATTCTTTGTGATTATTCTCAGTGATGAAGGATGAAGGTGGAAGAGGAAGGTGAGCTAGCAAATGAAGACCATTCTCACAGGAAGAGATCATCAGCTGAGACGGATGACCATGGGTAGAAACAAACCTTTCATTTCTGCATCCATCAAACTGTGTTCATTTATTCGTATCGAAACAGCCATATCTGAGTGACAAAATGTAGCCCAGTGGCAATTCAAAGCCTTTACACTAATATATTCTACATATAGTACGGTGTGTGGCTTCCCTTTGCTCTAAAACAACCTCATTTCTTCATGGAATGCAATCTATAAGATGTGAAAAGCATTCCTTTAGGATTCTGGTTGTATTATGGAATTCTGTCCGCTTTCTGTGTTCGGTTTTTGTCTGAAATGCAGGAGGCCAGTGACTGTGAAGGCTAATGAACATTGAACTTGCTGTCATGTTCATGAAACCAGTTTGCAGTTTCTTTTGCTTTGTGACATGGTATGCATTGTGAAAATATCATGCTAGAAGTGATCAATAAATGATGGGTTAACTAATTTCTTCAGTGACTATTCCCAAACAGGTTGTGCCATTCAAGAGATTGTTGATTGATTTATACCAATCAAAATGCTCCGAAAAACATTCCCCACAATGTTACATCACCTCCACCAGCCTGGACTGTAAACACAGGGCAGGTTCAGTTCATGAATTCATGTTGTTGGTGACCCAGCCACCTGTGTGCCTCATCAGAAAATGAGATTTATTAGACCAGATTACATTTTTCCTGTGTTCAACTGTACAGTTTTGGTGCACCATTGCTGCTACAAAGTGGTTATCTTTCCAAGACAGTCAGGAATTTTTTATTTTTTTTTTGATTGCACCATTTTGACTAAACTCTCAAGACTGTTGAGTGAAATCCCCAAGAAATCAGTAGTTATAGAAATACTTGAAATCAGCATGTATGGCACCAACAATCATGCCACAGTCAAAATCACTGTGATTTACATTTTTTTTAAACCTATTCTATTGGTCGAAGTGAATATTATCTGCCCATGGTGGCTTGTGTCCACATGATTTTATCCATTGCATTGCTCTCACATAGTTGACTGAATAGAAAATTTCATGAAAGTAAGTATAGGTGTACATGTTTCTAATTGAGTATTCAGTGAGTGTATATAGAAAGGTAATATTTTGAAGTAATGTCATTCACTTCATATAAATGGAAGTGTTTATATATAAAATGCTGCTTTGCTAAATATTTATTTCAACCAATGTTCTGAAATCATCAGTTTTAACAGGTAGAATAAAGTATAGCTATGAGAATTCACTGATGCAAAACACAGTTCTAATTTCACACAGAGGTAAGTTTCAGTATGAAATCACTACAGAAGAATACCTTAAATGTCCATTTGAACATGTTTTAATATATTGATTTGAAAATGCCTGAATCATGATGCAAAACGTCCACATTTACTTGGTGAACATGCCATTGTAGACTTGGTCCTCTTTTGCTGCAGTTAAAGTCTTTTGCTGTGGGGATTTGTGATCATTCAGTCACAAGAACATTTAGTGAGGACAGACTCTGAACCTGTTGCGTGAGGAGTCCTGGTGCACAGTTGGCATTTCAGTTCATCCCAAAGTGTTCAGTGAGGTTTAGATCACGGCTTTATGGAGACCACTTCATTTATTTTACACCATCCTTTGCAAACCAAGTCATGTAGCGCACTTTGTGCTGAACAGGTTTGAACAGGTTTGGACCTCTTATTTACAGTAAAGGGAAAATTTTACAGCATACGAAGGCATTCTAGACAATCGTGTGCTTCAACCTATTGGAAAAACTATACATGGGTCTGAAGGTCAGGTGTCTACATACTTTTGGTCCGGAAAAAAAAAATCCCACTTCAGAACGACAGCACAGAATGCAAAATTTGTCTGCCAGAATGTAGCAGAAGAATATTTAAAAGCTGCCTAAAAATGCTATGATGGTTAAGTCATTATATTGCAAATGTTGCAAAATGCTATTTCAAAACCATAAAATCTTTTATTTTTTTACAAATCGTGTGGATAATACTGATAGAAGAGAGTAAATATGGTGTTTTTTTACTGTAATTTTCCTGTTATTTATTTTATACATTTTGTCCATGTTAGAATTAGAAAGAAGGTGAAATCAGGATCCAAGGAAAAACATAAAGGTTCTGAAGTAAATGGAAAGTACTCCAGATCATCTGAAAAGGTATACTAGACATGAAAGGTCTTAATATATTTTGTAACCCACATGTACAACAAGGCTGTTTTGTTCATTTCTTCTCTTCTATAAGAAGTCACACTCAGGATCTTCACACAAACCTCTGCAGGAGTCTAAGATCACAAGGTGTGTTTAAGTTCCTCATGGCCTTTTTTTTTTTTTTTTTTTTTTTTCCAGATAAATAAAACCATATTGTTAATCATCCATCATTATGCATACTATATATATATATATATATATATACTTCACGTAGCTCTGAAAAAAAGAAGTCTGATGCTCGGAACAGTGGATCTGAAGCTGAGGGTTTTAAGTTGGTATGAGCTCAGTATTTTTGTGAATCATTGACCATGTGATGGCACTGTTATTCTTCTAGTCATTTGCAATTTTCTCCATGAGCTGTGATTTTTGTGAGCAGTATGCTTTTTGCTTCTGTTAGGGCTCATATGAAGACTTGGAAAAGAGGCAAGTTATTTAGCAGCGGTTTGTTTCAATGATTTCAAACGGTTGTGAAATACTAATGCTAGAATGTTCTGTTGTTGTCTTGTAGAGTGGACGGAAACAATAACTTGGAGGACATTATGCGACCACAAGAGAAGAGAGAATTGTTAGTAGATTTAAAACCATTTATAACCATTTGTATAATGTTTGGAGTTGGGTAATATGGTGATACAATCTCAACTCTATGGTGAATTATCTCACTATACATTTTGAAATATAAAGAGTACTGTCAGAATATTTACAACTAAATATAAATAAAAGCAGTTGGTTAAAGATTAACATTGTATTATGAATCTTTACATTTATGAAATAATATAGTGTTAAACCATTTATTTTTTTACACTTTATGTATTGAACTCAAATGTAATAATACAGTTTTGCTGGACGTTTCTTTTAAGACTCCGTATTATGTGTGACACTGATTTGTGTTTTTGTATTTTTAGAGCTTTATTACCTGATGAAACTAAGAACTGCAAGGTGTGGTGGTGGTTTTTACTTCTCTTACAGCTGTAATATGTATAGTCTTAAGACTAATTGCTAACAACAGTTCTTTCTTAATTATTTCTAGTCAAGAACTAACAGCAACATAAACAGCTCCAGTCACAAGCATCGACACAAGACTACCAATGATAAGGATCCTAAACTTCAAGGAAACAGGTAGAATAAAGGATATTTTAAGGAAGTCATCTCAAGGAAATACTCGTTCATGGTAGTTTTATACAGTAATGTAAAAACGTTTTTTGATTTTGTCATTTTTACACCTTAAATACATAAATATACAAACTGTATATAATATTTAACAAGCACATATGGGTTAGGGTTATGTAATATACATAAATGTAAATACTGTATATAATATTCAACACGGGTGTAAATGGTTAGGTGGCCACAAAGTTTTGGCAATATATTGTACAGTAGGTCTCATCCTTGACACACTGAGTCCCCTCCTGTAAATGTGTAAGGGGGAAATCCATCAATTCAGCAAAGAAACAATGAACATTTAATGGTTGTGTAATTTTAAGCGGTAAAGTATTGTGTAACTGAATAAAACCTTATTTACTTTGCAGATCTGAAAAGAATCAGACAAAAGAAAACAGTAAAAGTTCATCTGATGGTAAACGTAATAAAATTCGTGTAAGTACAAAATTCCTAAAAATATTAACATTTATTTAAAGTATGTCAAAATTCTTAAGAATTAGAAAAATGTCTTATTATGGATTTCTTTGGTAAAGAGGTAGACTAAGGTTATTGAATTAGATTATCATATAACCTTCATTAGTTATTTATCATTTTCATGCTGTTCATAGGCAAAAGTGAAGCAGACTGATAATAGCCACACATCTCTGACAGCTATAAAAGAGGAAGATGTCGAAGAGCAAATCTTTGATCCCATCTCTGGCTGCACACAAGCCTGTCTTGCTGTTGAGAATGATCAGGAGGTGAGGGAAGAGAAATCCAGTGCTGAAAAGAAGGGGGACAAAGAGTGCACAGTCAATATTACAGAAGATAAAACACAAGGCCAGAAAAAGAAAAGGAGTTCTCAAAGTACGGAACATGATGAAGCAAAGAAAAATAAAAAGGTCAAGATGGTAGAGGATGGGGACAAGAAAAAAAAGAAAGGAAAAGGAGAACCAAAAAAAGCTGAAGATGAAGCTGGTAAATGGAAATGGTAAGGGTTTGAACTGATTTGGTAACACATGGTAAAATCACTTCTAGGTATAGTAGAAGTACTTTTGTTATATCTGTAAAATAGGCTGTAAATGGTATTGGATCAGTCTTTAGGCTTTGATCAGCAGGTAGCATCTTGAAACCCTGTGATTATTTTGTATTCATTACAGCAGTATACACTGATCAGCCATAAAATTATGACCACCCAACTAATATCGAATAGGTTTCTGCAGTTTTGGAGTTGCTCTGACCCAGTTGTCTGGCCATTATAATTTGGCCATTCTAACAGTAGCTACATTTTTACTATCTCCTTAAAATGTTGACTGGAAGTAGGTGGGATATACTAGGCAGCAAATGAACCTTTTTTCCCCCCCTGATATTAATGTGTTTGAAGCAGAAAAAAGGCAAGCATAAGGATTTGAGTGACTTTGAAAAGAGCCGGATTGTGATGGCTAGAGGACTGGGTTAGAGCAACTCCAAAACTGCAGGTCTTATGGGATGTTACTGGACTGCAGTGGTCAGGACCTACCAAAAGTGATCTGAGGAAGGAAAACCAGGGAACTGACAACAGCGTCATGGGTGGCAAGGCACAAGGGGAGTGAAGGCTGGCCTGTGTAGTGTGGCCCGATCCAATAGAAGCGCTACTGTAGATCAAATTGATGAAAAGTTAAATGCTGGTTGTGATAGAAAGGTGTCAGAACACACAGTGCATCACTGTTATGATTGTAAAGCGGGGACCCACTCAATATTAGGCAGGTGGTCATAATGTTATGGCTGATCGGTGTGGTAGTGTTGTTTACGGTATTGTATTATAAAGTCATCCTGTAGTGTTGGACATTTTGACACGTTTAACATTATGTTCATGGAATGGGCCAGTGTGATATATATATATATATATATATTTTTATTTTTTTTTTTTTTATTTTATTTATGCGTCTCTGGCTCAGTATACTTCGAAAGCCAGTGACCTAAACTAAGCAGGTTTCAGATCTGTTCTCTCTCTCTCTCTCTCTCTCTCGTATTATGTGCGGAACTCAAGGCCTTTCAAACGTTTCCGGCAGGACGATACCAAATGTGACACCGTCATTAATACGCGTGTGTTTTTTGTGCTCTGCAGTGACATGAGCGCGTTAGTTTTAAACTTTACATTGTTGCCCTGTATTTTTATATTTTTATTGTAATGAAAAAGTGTTATGATGCCTTGACGCTGCTGATTCGTTTTTCGGTGAAGATTGACAGACCTGCATTTGCGCGTCAGTTCATCAGAAAACATGCTCGTGCTGCTCCAAACGTGCGCGCGCCAAGGTTAGTTAGCTAGAACAGAGATCAATTGTTTCCATGGTTACGCTGTTTTTATAAAGTGCCCCGATTCTCAAGTGGGATGATTTTCCCCCGCCCCCCTCCCTTTTTTTTTTTTTTAAGTTTGGCTCTTGGTGCCTTTTTATGCACCGTGATTCCTGCTCTAACATCACTGGAGTGTTAGAGTAAAAAAAAAAAAAAAAGAATTCAGAATAAACAAAACTCTTTAGTACATATTTGAGCTAGATGATAGTGTGTCAGTGTTTCTCAAACTCAGAGCCCAGGGTGCTTTTTGTTCACCTTGTGTTTGCGTCATTATTAATGAAAAGCACAAATCTTTTACTCCTACTTTCAAGATCCATCTTAATATCGTACACTGAGCTGCCAGTTTAATAAGTGCACTTACCCAGTACCTGCTCTCACTGGCCATTTACCAGCTCTGTAATTAGGAACTTCTGTAGAGTCATTGTACACTGAACAGATGTGATTATTCTCAATATAGCGCAAAAACAACAACAACAAAAAAAAAACAGACAGGGTAGTAGTTAGAAACACCTCCTCGTTGTCTGGTTGAGAACGGTTCACCAGTCAACAGTGCTGTTATTCAGAAACAATCAACTCTGGAGGCTAGAGGATGACTAATACACCCTCCTGTCTATAATTAAGATTTACAGATTTTTCTAGCATTTCCTACTTCGTAATATATTGCAAAAATGATGGACCTTTGTCCAAATATTCTGTTTCTCTCCTATTTTTTCCTCTCCTCTGTAAGATGTATACAAAACATATGTATATGGAGAAAACATTATGCGACCACAAGAGAAGAGATAATTGTTAGTAGATTTAAAACCATTTATAACCATTTGTATAATGTTTGGAGTTGGGTAATATGGTGATACAATCTCAACTCTATGGTGAATTATCTCACTATACATTTTGAAATATAAAGAGTACTGTCAGAATAAGCTGGACATGTACCTAGTAAACTGGCTAGTCTGTGTAATTTATATGTACATTTTGCTGCACTTAGGCATTGCACAGAGGGTTTGACACTGTTATTTACTTTCTGTAGAATTTTCTTTCTGCATTTTCTCAACATTTTCAGTAAAAGCTTTTAGCGTGCTTTTAAGATTCAGAGTTATTTTCATCATGACTCTTGTGCAGGTGGGAGGAAGGGAAGCATGCCGATGGCCAGAAGTGGAAAAGTCTTGAGCATAAAGGGCCTCTCTTTCCACCAGAATATGAACCTTTACCAAGCAATGTCCCATTTTTATATGATGGTGAGTTTGTACTATATACCAGACGTTTTCTTTATTGTCTAAAACTAAATACTGATTTTTCTTTTAATAATTTTTTTTTAAGGTAAGCCTATGCAGCTAAGCCTGCCTTCTGAGGAAGTAGCGACTTTCTATGCCAAGATGCTGGATCATGAATACACCACCAAGGAGACTTTTCAGAATAATTTCTTCTCTGACTGGAAGGAGGTGAGCTCTGCTGAATGCCAACCATTTCTCATTTGTCCTCACTGCCTCTCTTTTTATGGTTTAGCCATCAGGAACAACTTGTTCCTCATTAAGCTTGTATGTCCTGCTCTGCCTCCAGATAATGACAGAAGATGAGCGGAAGATAATCAGGAAGCTGTCCAAGTGTGACTTTGGCAAAATCCACAAATACTTTGTGGAAAAGTCAGAAGAAAAGAAGAACATGACCAAAGAAGAAAAACAAGTAAGTGAATGTTGGAGTATATGTCCATTTATACTGTATAGGTCATGTGTAAAAGTTAGTGCCCCCTCTTCTATTTCTTTTCTTTTGTGTGCATGGAAAAACATAATCATCTGGTTATAACGGGTCTTAGTTTTAGGCACATACAACCCTAGACAAACAACAAATAACATTTTTTTTATCTCTATAAAAATAAAAAGAAACAAAAAAACCTTTTCCAAACAAATTGGCGGTCAGTAAGTGAGATTATTCACAAGTGAAAAACATTCAAGACAGTTGCCAGTCTTCCCAGTACATTCACTCCAAGGTCAGACAATGCACTGCTCAGGGAAATTCAAAAAGAGCTACATCTCAGACCCTACAGGCTTCACTGAGCATGTTAAATGTTAAAGTCCATAACAGCACAATCAGAAGAAGACTGAACAAATGCAGTTTGTTTGGAAGGGTTGTCAGGAGAAAGACACTTGTTTTTGTAGCCACAGGACCTGAGCACCTTGCAATCATTGACTTGACAATGAACTCTTGTATACCAGAGTTATAAATGTGAGGCCATCTGCCTGACAGTTAAAGCTTGGTCCAAATTGGGTCATGTATCAGGACAATGATCCAAAGCACACCAGTAAATCTACATCAGAATGGCTGAAAAATAAAATGATCACGTTTGGAAATGGCCTAGTCAAAGCCCAGACCTCAACCCAGTTTTAATGCTGGTGTGGGACCTTAACAGAGCTAGCATAAGCGAATGGCGAAAAACATCAATGAACTGAAACAATTTTGTAAAGAAGAAATGGATCAAAACTCTTCCATAATGTTGTGAGAGACTGATAAAATCATACAGGAAATGAAAGGTGTTGCTTTCAAAGGTAGATCTACAAACTATTTAATCAAGGGCTCCTTAATATTTCTTTCTTTTTTTTGCTTAAATTTTGTTAAATAAGTACCAGTGAGCACCAGTGAAAAAAGTTAAGTTCATCTGAGATTGTATTAACATATTAACATCCGCTACAACCGGATGATTGTTTTTACACGAAAAACAAAATTAAGAGGGACACTTACTTTTACACATGGCTTATATATGTATTATGTAGTTCTATATGTATAGTTTAATATACTACCGCAATGTCTGCAACTCGTATTCTAAATATGTATAATGTATTAATCCTTTTACTCAGGTTTTAAAGGAAGAAGGCAATAAACTAACAGAGGAGTATGGATACTGTCTGCTGGATGGACATAGGGAGAAAATAGGCAATTTTCGTCTGGAACCTCCAGGGCTGTTTAGAGGACGAGGGGAACACCCCAAAATGGGCAAGCTAAAGAAGCGTGTCCAACCTGAGGATGTGATTATTAATTGCAGTCAGTAAGTAAAAACTCATAGATAGAGGTTAGTCAGGATGCACTGATAAGATTCTAGATTGATACTGATACCGTTTAACTTAATAGTGGCAGATTGTCAATACCTTTTTTCTTTTTTTCTTTGTTTTTTTTTATTCTTCCATTTTGTGCCAGTAAGATAAGATAAGAGGAACTTTATTTATCCCGAAGGAAATTCTTTTGTCACAAACATGCTCAGATGAAAATCTGAACTGTTTTGTCATCTTTTTAAGCTTTGTTACACTGTCTTTGAATGACCACAAATTCAGTCATGCAAATATATATGCTTTTGCAAAACAGATTCATTTTTTTGTGTGAAAAATAACCATTTCAAAGGCATTTTAACCCCTATGCAGACACCTACTCATTAGGAATTCATTACTTACATAGCCCAACAAGAATCTTTTTGTAAAACAAACTAAGAGCAAGTCTAAAAGCTTTTAGAAAAACAAAATATAAAGTTACTGCTTATATTAAATCCTAATGAAATGTTACTGAAACATGTCTTACAAAGTGCATATCCTATAAAATGAAATATGAACACATAGTCAACATTTTTTTTGAAACCCAACCACACTTGCGCAACCTTCTCTGTTACGGGAGCACCCACCTATTGGATCTCAAATGGCAGTTGGGTTTTGATGTACCGCTGCAAGTAAACATTGGTCACTTGTCATCTTATTTGCTGATAGTCCTATGCCAGTCTGTGCCGATGTATGTCTGATAAATCGGTACATCTCTAGAGATTAACCAAGCGGTTGCTTGCATAATGGTACATCAAGTTATTTAAATGTTTGATCTTTGTCTTGTCAGAGATGCGAAGGTCCCAGAGCCACCTGCAGGCCATCGGTGGAAGAGAGTGCAGCATGATAACACCGTCACATGGCTGGCATCCTGGATAGAGAACATCCATGGGCACATCAAGTACATCATGCTTAATCCCAGCTCCAAACTCAAGGTAAAGGCTTCTGCAAAGTCTTAATGGGCTAATCATTGTCCTCTACTCATCTTAACCTGTGCACTTTGTTTGATTGGTTTCAAGAGTTTGCTCTTTTGAAGCCATTTGGATCAAGAGCTCAGCATGTTTGCCTGAATAGGAATGTAATCAGATTCTTTCAGAAAGTGGTCTTGGAACCATTTCTTTAAAATAGTGGTCTGAGGTTTGCTGTAAGTGAACTCATGTGTGGGACTGCACCATATGAAAACAAGCAATCGCCTCCATGGTCTGGGTGCAGACCAAATGATTGATTGGATTGGTCACTGTACCTCCTGGGAAAGACATGTTGTGGTCTGTGGTGGAGACGGAATTTCTTCTCGATCTGTGGTGTGAAGGTTTCATTTAAACCCATTCAAGTACATTAGAACTGTCAGGATAAATAATACATTGTTAAATGAAGTTTAACTGATGTTGTACCCTCTAACTTTAAATACTTCTAGTCTCTGGTCATTTCCAATATTTTTATAGTAACTGTTAGCACCTGTTCCACACAATTTGTGAGTTTGACTTTACTACACCTATACACCTCTATTCAGTCTCATTCTCAAGAATTTCCTCCTTATGTTGTCTGAGGGAGTTTATTTCCTACTGATGCCTCCGGTTTTGCTCATTGGGATTAAAATCCACGTTTGGATTTCAGTAAAGCTGGTTTGTAACAGTGTCTGTTATAACTGCTGTACATATAAAAAATGAACTGAGGAGAGAAGTTGGCCAAGTAGCGGGGGTGTTCGAGTCAAACCAGGACATCTGCTACAACTGTGTACTTGGCACCCTGTCCAGCGTGTACCCCACCTCGTGCCCTCTCCTGGGATAGGCTCCAGGCCCCTGCGACCCTATATACAGAATTAAGCAGACGATATGCGAGTGAGTGCGTGCTTCCATGACTGGTTTTGTATGTGGGTTTTGGCATGTAGCTGCTCTCTCCTCAGTACTGCGGACCGTACCGACCACCTTTCACCCACATTTCAACCGACAGTCAGTGTAATTAACGACTGTAGAACACCTGAGAGTGATACGTACAGTAAAAACGTCGCAGTGCTCGTGCTCAGTCTGGACTAACTGTTGCAGATTTTAACATTATATTGGTGCATACATTTGTGAACTGTGTGTTTCAAATGAAAAATTGTGTGTGTATATATATTCCCGATTTCCTACCTAATTTAGTCATGGCCAATTCCTCCCCGTAACTAGGGGGCTCCCACATTAAGGCTACTACTACCACGCAGTCGGGAGGGTGAAGACTATCACGTGTTTCCTTCGAACCACGTGATGCCAGCCGACCGCAGCTTTTCGACCTGCTCGTTCACGCACCATTGGGGGCGGCGTAACGCTTGCATTATATGTCCGCTTGCGTGAGCTCACAGACGCCCCTGATTGGCTGTAGAGCCGTGATTAATGTGGGAGCACTAAGTACCTCT
>JAOVVA010000048.1:13861322-13882957 GCA_028565275.1 Leiocassis micropogon
TCCGGCTGTGAGAGGTTACAGCATCACCCGGGAATCGAACTCGCGATCTCCGGATGATAGGGCGAGCACTTTACCACTGCGTCACTGATGTTTTGATGTTGAATGCTGGATTTTGAAGGTTATCTGTCCTGTGCAGGGGGAGAAGGACTGGCAGAAGTATGAAACTGCTCGTAAGCTGAAACTGAGAGTGGATGATATCAGGCGTGAGTACCGAACGGCCTGGACCGCACGAGAAATGAAACAAAGACAGCGAGGAGTTGCTTTATACTTCATCGACAAGGTGCATATTATTACTTGGCATGAATTTGTACAGTTGTACACACAATAAATGCACACATACTACTGCATGAGCGAATACATGATCAGGTTTTATTAGTTTTGTGTGTATGTGTGTAGCTAGCTCTGAGGGCTGGTAATGAAAAGGATGATGATACCGCAGACACGGTGGGCTGCTGCTCTCTGCGTGTCGAGCACATCACTCTCCACCGACACCAGGATGGTCAGGACTATGTGGTGGAGTTTGACTTCCTGGGCAAGGACTCTATCCGTTATTACAACAAAGTGCCTGTGGAAAAACAAGTGAGAGTGCTGCATGTTTCTTTACAATTGTCTCATGTGTTTCTCTTGACTTTTTGTGTGTGTGTGTGTGTGTGTGTGTGTGTGTGTGTGTGAATTAATGAGTTTAGGCTTTAAAAATAACAGACACGCCACCAGACTTCCACTGCGTACAGTAATAAGTAGTCCATGGGATGTTGTAATATATTTTAGTAATTTTTTTCCTTTGTTAAATGATTTTAATAGGCTTTAAATTTGCCTTAGTTCTTTTTAATGTAAGTAGTACCATGTTTATGAATTAATGTTTTTTTTGGTAACCTGTTAACAGATATAGAATTATGATGTGGTAACTTTATTGCTCACCTCTAACTTAAAATGCTGGCTGTAAATCTACCATCGTAAACTGAGATGTGATATTTCTATTCAGGTTTTCAAAAACGTGAAACTATTCATGGAAAACAAGGATCCAGAAGACGACTTATTCGACAGAATTTCTGTAAGCATCTCACTTGCTTACAGGGACGCATCGTCCCTTTTAATATCTGTATTCAGCAGAGGTGGAAAGAGTAATAAAATTTTGTACTCGAGTAAAAGTAGTTACTTCAGTGAAATTTTACTGAAGTACAAGTAAAGTAACATGTTAAAAATCTATTTAAGTAAAAGTAAAAAGTAGTTCATTTACTCAAAAAAAAGTAACTCGGTAACTTTTACTCTAACAGCGGGGGTGGGATGGGAGATTCTAGTGTAGTTCAAAAAGGCAAGCAGACATAAATCTGAAATTAGTTGTTTTTAATTGAAGGAACACATAATTTGCATAATAAAGCTGTTACCTTTCTTGTGCTTGAAATCAAAGTGGTCGCTTAAATATGGTGTGACGCTTTGCGCCGGATAGCCGAGGAAAAAAGAACTCAGAGCCAAGAATAACTTTCAGCACAAATCCTTTATCGGCCTTTTTCATTTATATTATAATCAAAATTATAATACAAAACATAAAGTAAAGAAAGGGGTAAAAGAATAGAGCGTTTCGGAGGTGAGCAGCACACCTGAGCTCTTACTACGTTCTAGTGATGGGTCGTTCATGAACGATTCGTTCTTTTTGAACGAATCTTTAACGTGACTCAGAAGAACGAGTAGTCTCGGAGAGTGCATGCACAAATCATCGCAAAACCTCTGTAGGTTATCTAAAGGAAACAGAATTGTTTCTTTCTCAATGACTCTTCTACTCCGAGTCGTTCGTTCTTTCGATCACGTGACTCCCATAGACGCTATGAAATGCAGTACACAGGTAACAGAATTGAGCGGTTCTCAACGAATCTTCGAGTCCCGGGTCGTTCGTTCATTTGTCATGTGAATCCCATAGACGCTATGCGGTGTAATAGATTCAAAAGGACAAACGACTCAGACTAGAAGATATGAGAGGTGAGCTACTCATTCTGTTTATTATAATATGTCCTTAGCTGCATTGTAATATTTTCATTACTGGAATTATAGCCAAAATTTGTGTATGTAGACGTGTTGGAAGTCTTTTTTTATTGAAAATGCAACATTTTATTTTATTTCTGATCAAAAGAACGAAATGAACTAAATGCCTCAAAAAAAGATGCGTTCATTTTTGATGAACGAAATTCAAAGAACCGAGTCACTAAAATGATTCAAACTTCCCATCACTACATTCTCCTTCACGCACACACCTCCGCAGCGCACACACTGCGGGAGGGGTGGCAAGTGTTAAAAGGGCAATGTACATACATACATAATGTGATATACAACATAGTAGTGGCTGTTACAATGGCCAGTGGTTTGCTTCATAAGAAATTTGATGGCATTTCGCTTTCAGCTGTGTCTGCACCACTGACATCTGTTTTTTTTGTCCGTCTCCATCGTTCTTGTAAATTTAGCGCGTTTGTCCTACCTGCCCATCAGTGCAGTGGTTTCCTGGAGTGCAATTTGTTTCCTTCCCCGTTACATATTTTAATTATTTTTACATTTTATTCATTTTTTTTTTTTACTCAGTAGTGAATATGATTTAAAATGTAGCAAAGTATAATACTTCAAACAAAACATACTTAAGTAAAAGTAAAATTACAGACTTTAAAAACTACTTTTAAAAAGTAGAAGTACACAAAAAAATATACTCAGTTACATTAACGCAAGTAAATGTAATTTGTTACTTTCCACCTCTGGTATTCAGAGAGCAATTTACCATTACATAAATTAATTTATTAGTAGGAATGCATTAATGTTGTGTGAACGTTTTTCAGACAATCTACCTCAATAAGAAGCTGAATGAGGCAATGCCTGGGCTGACAGCCAAAGTGTTTCGAACTTTCAACGCTTCCACCACTTTGCAGGAGCAGCTGAACAAGCTCACCATCGGTCAGTGCGAGCATACACTCACACACACCTTGCAGAAGGAGCAAAGATACTGGCTCAGTTTCTTGACTCTTATATGCTACAAAAACAAGCCAAGAACTGAATCCTTAATAAAAATTTATAGTCGTTCCCTTAAGCAGTCACAAACTCACATCTGTGTGCTCCACAATTATGTAAATATCGAGCATCGTGTTGATCTCGGTGGCCAAATTGCCAAAACTGTTCTATCTGCAAAGACCACAGTCAGATTTGGTTAAAAATCAGGCTGCATTTAAAACTACGCTTACCAAACACACTGTTACACAGAAACAACCTATTCTATTCTTGTTTCATTGTTTTGTAAGTCAGAGTTCTAGCTAGTGGGCCAAAACACATCATCTGATCCTTAAATGGATTTTCAGCCTCCAAGTGGAATTACAGTCTTTTGTATGCATTCAGTATGTTTTAGTAAAAATGCTCGAAAACGTTTGAGGTTCTGTCCAATCCCAGAGGACTAACGCCCTGTAAGCTTGAGTGATTTTTCTGCTCTACCATCTAATCTTTGTTTTTAAACCGGCCAGTATGTTCAAGAGATTCAGGAGATTGTTCGTTGTAGTCCTGGTGGTGGTAGTAGTAGCCGTATTTTATTTTTGTTTTTTAGCTTTATTTTATTTATTTGTTATTTGTTTCTTGTTTTTTTTTTTTTTTATTGCTGTTACTTCTTAATTACAATTATTAACTTGATCATTAACTGTTAAATGAATAATTAAATGCAAGTTATTATTATGAATTAAAAATCGCAGGAGTGCAGAAACAGCACCGAGTTCTTTGTGTCAGCTCTGGTGGATAAAAATACTCTATTAGATTTATGAAAATTGGGCAGTGCACAAGAACTGTGTACACTGTCATCATTATTAGCATTCTCCTTCTGCCTTAAGTCATTATTAAATATTATTAATAGTGTTGGTAAGAGGTAATTTTGTTGATGTAGTGTCACATTGACCTTTATTTTCCACCACTGCCATTGGCTCTGTGTATGTGTGCGTGCGCCTTCAGATGATATGACTGTGGAGGAAAAAGTGCTGGCTTATAACCGAGCAAACAGAGCTGTGGCTATACTCTGCAACCACCAGAGGGCAGCACCCAAAACATTTGAGAAGTCCATGTTGGCTCTTCAGGAGAAGGTAAAGCTGTGACTTCCTGCTAATTAGTATTCATGTAAATAATTAATCGCTGTAATTATATTTTTGCTGCTGACATGAACAACCGTCACTCCTAAGGAATAGAAAGTTAAGTCACATGTTTTTCTAAGTCTTAATTATCTTCCATTGTTCGGAGGCGCGTATAGGATTTTACGACAGAATCAGGACCACGACAAGTACACTGCTCCTGTAATCAGCAGTGTTCTAAGGTCCTGCACACTGATATGCTGATATCCTGAGTGCCATCCAACAATAACTGAATGTAGTTGGAGCTGAGTTGGTGTTTAGAGGCAGCTGAAATGAGGAGCCAATGTCCAGGCAGTCATTTTGTTTTGATGTTTATTTGCCATTTGCAGTATTAGTTTCCTTTTTCCTTGGCTAGCTTCTCATTGCTCATTTAAAAACTGAAATCAGGCCAGAACAGGGTCTCCAACACTGTCATTCAGTTTATACCCGAATTGAGAGACATCTTCATCTGATTGTTTTAGTTCATTAGCTCATAGTAGCCGCATACTGATAATGGGGATAACTAGGAATAACTGATCAAAAGACTCAGCACACTTTAAGATAGCCATTTTTAAAGTGACGGGATTGTTATTAAGTATATACAGCACCCGTATACGCATATTGTTCAAGCAAAACGAAATTAAGGATGTTTTCTTAAACGTTTGCAAGAAATGGTTCCAGTGTTACTTTTGATGGGACAAACGTGGCACCAATGAGACAGATTTTTTTCTTTCTTTATTTTTTTGTGACGTGCTGTGCATAACTGTTCAGCAATGTTGATCTTGAAATCTTGAACAGATGACCAAAAACATGCGACTGGAACCATTAGTATTTTGGATTTGACAAAACTTTTTAAATGAAAAGATTTATAGTTACATAGCCTTTTGTGATCGAATGCAGTCTGCTATTGACCGCCGGTATCTGCCTACAAATTGAACTGATTATGCTGATGTCTGTTTCACTAAAACATGTAGCTGTCCAACAGCTTGATTAAAGCCTGACATTCAGTCGGTGTGGAAATGAGGCTCCACATCACTGTTTTGCTCAAACTGACCACCATGTTTGTTATATTGGTTCTGACAGGATCTTTGCTAGGTGAGAGTACACAGGCTAGGTGAGAGTAATAAAGTAAATAACACATTTCTAAATTGCTTTGGAGAAATATGGTTTCTTATACATTTTTTTTTTTTTTCTTTTCTTTTTTTTTTCTTTTTTTTTTTTTACTTGAATTTTAATTCATTCACTGAGACATTTGACAGGTTTTCCCCCCACACATAGGAAACGCTATGATGGCACTCGGAGAGACTTCAGAGCTTGTTGAATATAAATAATGACTAGCAGATCAATAGCATATAAGTGGTAGGATGTGGTTGCATTCTGTTTTGCTCTATCTGTGTCCATATGAAGATGCTTAGGTTAATGTTTTTTGTGCTGCTTTTTTTTTTTATAGATCAAAAAGAAAATGGAGGAAGTGGAGAAAGCCAAAAAGGAGCTGAAACAGGCAAAGAAAGATCACAAGGAGCAACCATCAGAGAAGTCAAAGAAGTAAGAAATCAGCATTTAACCTACCACCATTGTGTATCTGCTGGCTGTTGTGTGTGTTTTGGAGTTATTTCAAGGGTTGCCTGTTAAATGTTTTATTTGACGCCGAGCCTTCGGACATAATTTTGGTTAAGACAAACTATTCGGACTTGCAGAGGCTGAGATTGCTGAAACAATGATGTTTTTGTACATCTTGAACTGTAACCTGGCTGTTTTTTTTTTAATACATTACTGTGCGAAAGTCTTGAGGCGTTCCTCATGTTTTCACATTGTATAAATAAAATGATGTAGATTCAATTAAAGAAAGGGAACAAATGTTTTACTGTGACAGTCTGCAAAGTGCCTAAAGATTTTACTTTTTTTTTTTTTTAAATGGTTGTTTATGCATCAACCTTAGCAGCAACCTCATTTCCCCTCTTGTCTGTTCCAACCACTCAGCATTTAGTATCAGCAGTATACTAATCACCGGCCTGATCATCGGTCATCATCTGCACCTGTTTTTACACTGGTTCATGCCTTAAGTTAGATGTCTTTTATGCTTGAGTGATTCATAGGTCACTGTGTGGCTTAACAAACAAACATTCCTCTGAAACTGGTCAGGTACAGAGGCTACCAAAAAAATGAAAACCAAAACACTTGCTAAAAATCAGAGCCTGGAGAATTATTCCTCAAGACTACATTAAAAATACAAGAAAGGCTGGCAATTTTCAAGCAAAGTATGAAGAAATGGGGGTGACACAAGACTTTTGCATGGTATTGTAAACCATAATGTTTAAATAGTACATGAGGACGAATAGAACAGAAAATTACTGTGTGTGTAAAATAAATTGATTATGGACTGGACATGTAAGAACATGTACCTCCAACAGTAACACTGTAGCATTAACACAACAGCAGTACACCAATGCTCATCTGCATATTGTACCTGAAGCATGTTATTTCTCTGAAAACAAGCCTCCCTCTTGTTCCATGGCTCTCTGTTAGGTTGGTGGAGAAGAAGGAAAAAGCTTTGAAGAGACTGTCGGAACAGTTAAAGAAGCTCAAGCTGCAGGAGACAGACCGAGAGGAGAACAAGGTCATCGCTCTGGGCACTTCCAAGCTCAACTACCTCGACCCCCGCATCACTGTGGCCTGGTAACGCATTACGCATTGCACACTCTACAGCATGGGATTTTTGTGCTGCTGCTTGGCTTTATTAAAGCAGTAAAATGATTTTTGCTTATAAAATAAAGACCCCTTTGGGTGTTTGTAAGCAAAAAGAAATGTGTGCGCAGCTTGATTACAAAAAGCCTCCTAGCAACCTGATGCTACTTGCTTTTAAACAAAAGAACTCTAAAGAATCTATCAGGAGTTTTATTTAGAGTCTGATTAACATGCTGACTAAAATATTACCTGGTTATTATTATGAGTTAGCACACTTAGCCACTGTTTGGCTAATCTAACACTTGCGATTGGTGTAAACTGGTAGAAGTGTGTGTGTGTGTGTGTATTGTATTACCATACATGTATTACCATCTAATACATTGGAAACTTGGAAAACGAGCAAGTCTTGGTTTACGAGTACCAAGTATCAGATATCACGCATGCGCTTCTTGTTTTGACGCAGAGTGTCACATGATCACAACTTTTCTCTCTCTTGCGCTGCGGAATTGTGAGTAATCGTCTCCCCTGCTGGGGCTTAGTGCGTGTCTCTTACTGGTATAATCAACCCCCCCCCAGTGATCCCGATAGTGTGTCGCTCAGTCGAGTGTCATTAGAGATTTCTTGTTTATTTTTCCGATAAAACAGTGTGCACGCATGTGTGTGAAAAGAGTGGAGAAAGGGTAACTGTGTTAGACGAGAATGGGGGGAGAGGGGAGCTTACTTTAGATTCACACACACACACACAGCGCCTGCACGCACAAATGGAAACACTTATCTGTTGGGATTTATTTTTACTGCAGGTTAATTTGTTTTATATTTACTTAAAACAAATTATTTTTTTTGGGGCTGTGGAACGAATAATTTGAGTTTCCATTATTTCTTATGGGAAAATTCTATTTGGTTTACGAGTGTTTTGGAATACGAGCCTGCTTCCGGAACGAATTGTCCTCGTAATCCAAGGATCCACTGTACATGTATCTAATACATATATCTAATACATATATATAATACATATATGGTAATACATTATTTCCATATATGTATTACCATCTCAGAGGAACTTCAAGACTTTACACTAGAGAGAGAGACTGAAGGCATGTATGTCTCATGATGCTTACCGCTTTGTTTGTGGATACCAGCCAAACGTAACGTTTTAAACAGTGTTAGAACCTCAAGAACATATGGGATACTGGTAGCTGAGGTGCTGTTCAAACACAAAAGCTTTCAGCAGCTCTTCAGTAAAAACATGACCTACTGTAGCTACTGTAGTTTCTTGGTGTTATTTTCTTGGTAAGCTGCAGGTGTTAAGCCACTATAAATTAGACGTGTCGGCTACATAGCTGACTTGGTGTTAAATCACTAGTATCAAGCCAACTTTACTGATGAGATGAATAGCTACTTATGTGAGATGAAATGACAGTTGCAAAACCAGAGCTCAATGGACCAGTTACATACCCCTTAAATTCCTGTGACTACAGTACATTTACTGGTTCAATAGTAGGCGATAAAAATGTATCGTTCATAATTTTGACACCCTAAAGCGCCAGGTTAGAAAACCAAATCTACTAGAACAAATTATCTCCTAGCAAGTGAAAATATCTGGAATACTGTTAAACTTATCTACTTTGTTAAAACAAGATTACTATAAACCAAATATAAGCTTAAGCTTATTTCTATTTAAAATCTACAAAGATGTTAGTGTGTCTCCTACTAAATTTTTCACTTACAGTTTTAGTATCATTTGACTTAATAATCTTTATTAATCTAACATTCATTTTGTTGTAAACTTAAAGAAATTTATACATGGGTTGTGCTAGATTAAAGATGATTTTACTTGCTAAGATGCCAAGATTTTTTGCACTGTCTGCCTTACTATTAACATTCACTACAGTCACCCACTATGTTTCTGCAACTGAGAAGTGCAGCCGACATCAGAGCATAGTCTATAGCGCAGGTCTCTATAAGTATGAGTCATATACATAGAGTTAAGGTTAGAAGTTTATACACACCTTATCCAAATACATTTAAACTCAGTTTTTCATAGTTCCTGACATTCAATGCCATTACTCACTCCTGTTTTAAGTCGATTAGCATTGATGCTTTATTTTAGGAATGCAAAATAGCAGAATAATAGGTCACTTACAACTTTACATACACTTAGTTTAGTATTTTGTAATACTGCCTTTAAATTGCTTAACTTGGGTCAGACATTTCTGGTAGCCTTCCAAAAGCTTCTCAAAATCAGTTGCTTACATTTTAGCCCATTCCTGCTGACAGTATTGTGAAACTTAGCCAATTTTTTGTAGGCCTCCTTGCTTTCACACACATTTCAGTTCTGCCTACACATTTTTCTGTTGGATTGAGTTCAAGGCTTTATGATTTCAACTTAAGCCACTCTGCCACAACTTTGGAAACTTGGGGGCATTGTCCACCAAATGTGATCCGAGGTTTAACTTTCTGGCTGAATATATATATATATAAATTTTATATTTCCTATAAATAATATATATGAATTGTATATCATAAAATCGTTTCATCAGACCAGGGGACATTTCTCCTACTTTTCGATCACTTCTTTGAGGTAAAACGCATCTCCTTCCTTAGTGGCTGTGTGGTCGCATAGTGTTTATATTTGCATGGAAATGTTTGTACAGATGAACATGGTACCTTCAGGTATTTGCTAATTTTTTCCAAGCATGGAGCATACTTCACATTGTTTACAATGTTTTTGTGGTCTTGGCTGATTTCCTTAGATTTTTCCTATTATGTCAAACAAAGAACCACTGAGTTTGAAGCGAGGCCTTAAAGAACATTCGCGGGTACCCCCACTTCTGATTGGATTGGAGATCTCGTCACATAGAGGCCCTCTGTGGTCTGCTTGGGATACATCTGGTGACTGGTGACGGTTCCCTTTTGCCATGTAGACAGTCCTATCCTCAGCTGATGCAAATCCACTGTTTTTTGAGGACTTGTGACTGCAATCGCACAATACCTCAGGCCTGGAATTTCCTACAATTTTGTACCAATACAAAGTTTCCAATACCAAACTGAACTCTATATTAACCTAAACATGGAGGTTATATTGAACTTCCAGCCGTCTAACACACAGTATGACTGCAAAACAATTCTTGTTATCTGTTACCACCCAAATGAGGATGAGTTCCCTGATGAGTCTGGTTTCTTCCTATTTCCATCTTAGGTGTTTTTCTTTGCTCATCGTCACCCTCGGCTTGCTCATCAGGGACAATCTGATCATGTTAGTTCATACACATTTTTCACACATTTCATACAAATTTTCCTAATTATCTTTCGATTCTGTAAAACCGCTTTGTGACAATGGCCATTATTAAAAGCGATATAAAAGTTAAATTGAATTGACACTTAGCCTTTTAGAAGCTTCTAAAGCCATAAAAATTCTGGAAAATTATGAGTAGTTTTTAAGTTTAATGGTATTTGCGTAATCGTGTATGCAAACTTTTGACCCACTGGAATTGTGATATAGTGAATTATTAGTTAAATGATCTATCTGTACACATTTGTTGGAAACATTACTTGTCATGCATAAAGTAGATGTCCTAACTGACTTGCCAAAACCATAGCTTTAAACATGAAATCTGAATATGTAAACCTCTGACTTCAGCTTTATGCAATTTCCCAATACACCCAATTCACCACTGGAAGTACACTGGGCATGCAAAAACTGGAACTACGTCATCGGAATAAATTTGCTTGGTGCAATGAGTAAGCCAGTTTCTGTGAGCATTAATTTGACACATGCCACCTGCCTGAGATTGTTGCAGACCAGCCACACCCCTTGGTGGCAGTGGTATTTCCCATGATGTCAGTGGCCCCATTCAGAAGTATAGGGTTCCCCACTGCACCGCACACCTTAAGCCTCAAATCTTTTAATAAAGTGTGTAATTGTTTACGTCAAACCAAATATCTCTGCCGGATTTATAGGAGTTAATTAAGTTTCAGAAAGGCTGATTTTCTTTGTAGTAACATGCATGGGTTGATCACCCATAAACTGCACAGCGTGTACCAGACTCAGCTCATTTGCATTTAATGATGGCCATAAAAGTTCAAGGGCATAGACGGCTGATTGCGCAAAATACCCGATCAAGCTCAGGCCTGAAATTTTGATTCAGAATGAATGATGAGGGTAAAGGTGGAAATGTAACTTACATGCCAACAAAAATATAAAATCAACTAGTATTACTTTTATTATTATTGTTATTATTGTTATTATTATTGTTATTATTATGTTTTAATAAAAAGGCATGGGCATTTAATTTAGGCACATTTCTTTTTCACAGCTGAAATCGTTTTTGAGTTTGTGTTGCCTCGCTTGCTTTATCTTACGTTCAAATAATGTATCAAATCAAATCTTCGTTTTTTATGTCCTTGGTCCCTGACCCTTTGAACTGTCATGAGGATGCGGTTTTGATAGAAAGTACGGAACATTTCTTTAAGTCTTTCTATATATAGGTGTCTGCTAAATGCTGTAAATGTGATTTACAAATAAGCCATTTATGTATATTGATTTTGAGTTCAATCATTTGTTGAGTTGTTCATTAGTTTAATCATATGTGTATGTATGTTATTCTACATTAACAGGATTTTAGTGAATACCAAATTTCTCTAATAGGAATCGTGTAATTATCTAATCACTCTCATATTTTGGTCAAGAACTTCAGTTAATACTGTCTAGTTCATCTCAAGTTTTCTTTCTTGTCTCGTCTCAGAGTTTTATTTTTGCCATTGTTGTCTGCAATGTTAAAAGCGCTGTACAAATAAAATTGAAATAGAATTAAAATAATATTCACATCAATCCCAATTAACATTGCTTGTTTGTGTTAAACTGCTGCCCTCCTGGGATTTCCTTTCACAAAATTTTCTTTCACTTTTTTTCCCCTCTCTTTGTTTCTCTCTCTCTAAAGGAAAAAGGTTTAATGGCTTACTGCTTACCAAAAAGCTATGATATATAAGTAGCCACTATTTTAAACACTCAATATGGTGAAGAGAAAAAGCATCTCCAAAAACACACTAAACCTTCAGATGGATGGTCTACAAAAGCAGAAGTCTTCAGGTTCCACTGGTGTCGGCCAAGAACCAGAATCCGAGTGGGCACAGACTTGCCAAAATTTA
Organism: Leiocassis micropogon; assembly: GCA_028565275.1. NCBI lineage: Eukaryota > Metazoa > Chordata > Actinopteri > Siluriformes > Bagridae > Leiocassis > Leiocassis micropogon. The sequence continues at coordinate 13,873,271 of JAOVVA010000048.1, forward strand.
GATTTGACAATCGTAAAAACATCAGCAGTTTTTCTTTTAGGCTTCAACTTGAACTGACCAACCACACACACGTTATATTACTGGCAAAACATGAAAGTGATAATGACAGTGTGTTTATAATTTAAAAATCATTCATTAATGATTTGATGAGGGACGTCGCACATGATTCACTTGGCTAGGCAGCAAAACCCTGAAGGGGTCACTCAGATTTTGGGACAGCACACTGGTGTCCATGCCACATCTGGTGCAAATTCTAAGGGAGCTGTGGAGACAGACTGTCCCTTTCAAGATCATGTTTTGAAGCTATAATTTTTTTTGCTTTTTTTCCCCCTCATTGTCTGCAATACTTTGTTGCTGATTGTTTGCAGCCATTGTGAACAATGAAAGCAATATGCAGCTTTTCAGGACTTCACTACACAGTTTCACTCATTTCTCATGCTTGTAGTCGTGTATTATTATAATTTAATGAAACTGAGTAAAAGATGTATAGGCAATGTATACACTGTTTAGCTTTGGATCTCGCAGAATGTCTGACTATTGCATATGTGGTTCTATCACAGGTGTAAGAAGAACAACGTTCCTGTGGAGAAGATCTACAACAAGACACACAGAGCAAAGTTTGCCTGGGCTATCGACATGGCTGATGAAAACTTCCAGTTCTAACACAGACAAGGCTGTGCTTTTTTTCATTGTTCATTTGTTTTTCCTCCTAATTTTCACGTGTTTTTTTTTCTTTTTCCATTCCATTTCCTTCTTTTTTTTGTGACCATTTTTGAGCTACTATTCATTTCTCTGTGGTGTCTTTGTTTAACAGCCTTGGTTAAAAAGATTACTGTGATGTGTTTCTTCATTGGATTTATTTGTTTAGTAAAATGTGAACACAAAGCTGAAGGTCATGCTTTAGTTTCTTTGCTCCTGAATGGAAGGTATGTAGCTCGTGGATCCAATATTTTCGGGCACACAGGAAGGCTGTTTGTCAGGGGAAAAAACGAACCTTGCCCTACAGTAACACTGACTGACTACATTTGTGCTTAAAAGCTGTCCAAATGCTGGAACATAACACCAACCTTTTTAAATGGTTTGTTAAGAAAGTGTTTCCAAGTATAGATGAGCTTGCAAGCACAAGTTCAGTACATTCCAGTCCTTACAATAAAAGCAATAATAGCATTTCAAAAGTGAGTGGTGAGGATGCGAGTTGAAATTGTTCATCCTATTATGCAAAATGTCACAGATGTAGTGACTACAGGCTTTAAGACAGCGTGAGTGTCAAGTTCATATGCGTAATCTGTGTGGTGTCAGTAACCATTGCAGTCTAAGTCAATGGTTTCGTGCTGCCGGGGTGTTTTACTGCTTTTAAATGTAATGAATGGAAGATCTTTGAATACAGGGAGCTTCCAGATTATGCAGGACCTGATGGATAAAAACACGTTAGTTTTATGGTATTTTGTATATTCTGTAAGTTGTTCAACAGGCTGCCCAGAAAATTAGGAACCAATGGAAATATGTTGAGCAAATATTTCAATCTGAAAATGTTAAAATTTGGTAGGGAGGTGGGGACTGTGACACAGCAGCTAAGAAAAACTTAGAGAGTGGACATATAGGGGGCGGTATTAGCTCGCCGTGGTAAGCCTCCAAGTTACTGATTTGAAAGTTTGGTGATTAGTGTTCCAGCTCTATCAAGTTGCCACTGTTGTGCACTTAACCCTGCCTGCTGTCTATGTGACAAATAAGAACTTAATTAACTTACAGCATATGCTGTATATAAATCCAAAATTCTGTATATTTGGCCTTGCTCTCATTGGTTTACTGACTTTTCGGACACCCAGAATATAAATATAAATTCAGTTATTTAAAAAACTGAAAACAATAAAAATATGTAAGGTTTCTCATAATGAAATGCAGCTTGAACAATTAACATCACTTTAACAATATGTGGTCATATATAGTCTCGTATCTCTCCCCTTATTGCCAGCAACAGCAACAAAGACAAAATATAATTATAAAAAATTCATACAATACTGTAGTTAATGCTATTGTTGGAATATAATCAGGAAAAAAAATGCTAAGATGCTACGTACTTGGCACAAAGTGACGTCGGTTTTACCAGCCAGAAGATTCTTTTCTGATAACGGCTATGTGCTAAAGTGTTTTATTCGTCTTATACTACCATCAATAAAAAAAATTATTTACTTACTGAAGATGTCATTTTTATCTGTTTATAGTTTACATTTAGCCTCGGGTTTGTGTGCGTGCAGTTTGCATGTTTTCCCTGGAATAGGCTCCAGGACTCCTGCAACTGTGTACAGGATGAGCGATATAGATAATGAGTGAGTTTAAATTATTAGAATCTTTGTGAAAAAAATTTTTCCTGTTATCCCTTGCTAGCACTATCAAAAAAAAAAACCCTCTACTGTGCACAATGTGGGGGGCAGTCCTGCAGTTTCAGTCCTGGAATATGCATGTGCCATCAGGGAAGAAAACTTCATAGATATGATAACCTGGTCATTCAGTACATTCAGGTCATCAGCTTACTTATTGCCACATAATATTGCTGAGCCTAGACCTGACCAACTGAAACAACCCCAGATAATAACACTATCTCAGAAATATGTGTATAGTGGGCATGATGGTTGCATCGGTTCATGTGCTTTCCTTCTTAAGCCAACTCCCCCATCATTCTAGGCTAGGGTCAATCTGGATTCATCCGACCACATAACCTTTTTCCATTGCTCCAAAGTCCACTCTTTATGCTGCCTAGCAAATTGAAACAAGTTTTTTTCTTATGGCTACACAGCCGTCTATTCCCAATCCTGGGGGTTCTCACCATATTGTATGTAAGAATGTTCTTTCCTATTAAACATACCTATTATTTCTACAGTTTATTTATTTGATTGGTTGTTTACAGTGTACCTTCACCAGTAGTAGATAGTAGTGGCCAAAAGTTTTAAGAATGACTGACAAATGGGGCCTCCGAGTGGCGCAGTGGTAAAGTGCTCGCCCTATCATCTGGAGATCGCTGGTTCGGTTCCCGGGTGATGCTGTAACCTCTCACAGCCGGAGGCCTCGAGAGAGCTAAATTGGCCGAGCTCTCTCAGCGGGGAGGGATGAGGGGTATTAGTGCTCCCACATTAATCACGGCTCTACGTCATTATAGAGGATAGCGCTGTCCTCTGAGTGTGTAAAGCTGCCCCCAACGGTGCGTGAGCAAGCAGTTCGAAAAGAAGTCGTCGGTTGGTGGTGTCACGTGGTTCGGAGGAAACGCGTGACAGCCCACGGCCCTCCTGGCTGAATGGTAGGAAGTAGCCAGAGTGTGGGACCCCCCCTAGTGACGGGAGGGAATTGGACATGACTAACTTGGGGAGAAAATCAGGGAAAAAGAATTGGACACGACTAAATGTATTTTTTTTTTAAATAAAGAATGACTGACAAATATTTTCAATGAAGTCTGCTGTTTCATTGATTTTAGATCTTTTTGTTAGATGTTACTATGATATACTGCAGTATAATTACAAGCATTTCATGAGTGTCAAAAACATTAAGTTTATGCAAAGAGTCTATATTTGCAGTGTTGACCCTTCTTTTACAAGGCCTTTTTTAATTTGCCTCGGCATGCTGTCATTTAACTTCTAGGCTACATTCTGACTGATGGCAGCCAATTCCAACAAAATCAATGCTTGGAGTTTTTCAGAAATTTGGGGGTTTGTTTGTCCACCTGCATTTTGAGGATTGACCAAGTTCTCAATAGGATTAAGGTCTAGGGAGTTTCCTGGCCAGAGACCCAAAATTTCGATGTTTTGTTTCCCGACCCGCTTAGTTATCACTTTTGCCTTATGTCAAGGTGCTCCATCATGCAGGAAAAGGCATTGTTCCTAACCAAACTGTTTGGGAGAAGTTGCTTTCTGAGGATGTTCTTGTACCATTCTTTATTCATGGCTGTGTTCTTGGGCAAAATTGTGAGTGACATGCCAACAGCAAAGCATCTTAAAACCATTCATGTGTAGGGTGGCTTCTCAGAAGGGAGTGGGCTTACTTACAACTTTGCCTAAGAACACAGCCAACTCAGCCATCAGTCATTCATGGTTGTACCACCCTAACCCACCCCCGGACCACATTTATTTTATGACGGTGAAGATTCCCCCGTATCCTTTCAGGTTTTAATAATGTGTCAGACACTTCTTAGCCCATTTCCTGTAATCCTATTGTTTTCTTCACTTGATGTATGCCAATAATTCAACCCTACTGAAATGGTGAATTTTGGGCCAGACAGTATATGTTATAGCAGCTATAAATAGTTGTTCCCTCACCATCCTCTCTTTTTCCGACACAAAGTGCAGCTTGTCACGTTGCTGAGAAACTGCAAAACTCGCAGTCCTTAAGAATTTCCTGACCGAAAACCTAGTTACAGGTTTACCTCTAGCTCTAACCAAAATTAAGGAATTCATCTCTTCACCAAAAATCTTTACCATATCGATAAGAGGTTTTGTATAATTTATTAAAAGTGACACCTCTATAGAAATGTTACCATCAGACCGAGCTGAACAGCTGTCCAAACTATGCAGTTATAGCTTATTAATCAACAATCGAGAATGCAACAACGTTGTGGTATAATTACAAATAAACTCCCCTTTATCCGCTAGCTCGAACCTAGACCTAATTCATTTCTTTAAAGTTGGCTTTTAAAACAGCTGTTACGGAAGGAAGGCAGAATGGATCATATATAAGATGTGATGCAGCAGAGCCGACAGGTTCTTTTAAATTCAAACTCCAAAAGTCTTTGAAAAGACATCCAAAGCCTAAGATTAGCAGAGTATCTTTGATGGTGGAGTGAAGCAGTAATAGTCTATGCTGCTTCTTCCTGCACAAAAAATGTGTGTGAAATTCTTGTGCTGGAGTCTAATCCTCATGCAGGACAGCTTCTTAAAGTAATTAGTGCTTTTTTCCTCTTTAGCCATGTATGCAGCGTCGACCATTGATCTCTCTTGTTCTTTACATTTTATTGCTCCATTTATTGCTGTAGTCTTTAGCTATTGTTCTTTTCTCTGAAAAGCCTTTTTCAGCAGAGGTCATTAGCTTGAATTTTTAAAATAAAGGTCCACCCATGATTGCTATACCAAAAGCCACATCATGGCATTGCTTTTTATTATCCTTAAAACAAGCTCAGTGCATTACGGTCTGTTTGCCATAATAAAAGCCATATTGTATTTTAGCAAAACTCCTTTAACATGATTGTGTGGTGTGATGTCATTCTGGAGTAGGGTTGAATGACCAAACTATTGGCCTCTTCACCACCACATGGCTCAGGCAGCGGTATTAGCATGGCTAAAGGGAAGGAGGCTGGGAAAACTAACTGCCGTTGAACATAGTTCATGGGAATGGTGGTGATGTAGTAGTTTGATGTCAGATAATTGGACCAGCATCGTCTCTTTCATTTGGAGAATGTCATTCAAAGATTTGTATGTTGTTTTTGTGGTGTTTTGTACTGTAATTTATTGATGTGGCCTGAAAGATGTCTTAATAGACAATGTATCCATGTAGAATAAAGAAACTGGTTTCACATTTATGGAAAAATGTTAAATGGTGGAGTAATAGTATTTCAGCTACAGCACCAAATGTTGTCCTTCCTTTAGGTATGGATAGATCCTAAAAGCATAATTACAGCAGCTGAATAGTTGACCCAGACCTGGAGCTTTCTTTTCTTCTTTTTTCTTTTTTTCTTTTTCTATTTCTGCTAAAAGGAGTGAGCTAGTAACAGAACTATGATCGAGAGAGAACATACAGACCAGTTAGCGGGCGAAGATACAAACAAGAGAAGCCCCAAGGCTGTCTAAAATGGTGCTATTCAGTCATAACAAATATGTCTGGATTTGTCCTTGTACAGCTTCAATGTCCTACAAATGTTATATTTTACTACAGCTAACCAAGATAAATATATATATTTTTTATTATTTGCAGAGCTCTTTATTGGAGGGAAAAAGTCTTTTTTAATGTGTCCCGTGTGTGCGTGCACGCTTATTAGGAGGACTTCTTTTGTTGGTAAACTGCTGAACAGTACAGCAGTGCTGTGTCTGCAAATGCCTTGAATCTTCATAAATATTCCTCCAGCACCAGTGAAGCGAAGCCCCATCTGGCTGCTCTCCGTTTAGTGCCCTACCCAGCACCACATCAAAGCTCGATGCAGCCCCTCCTGAAGAATAAGAGGAAATCTGGAACAAAGTCCACTTCCCTTCACAGCCCAGACGCTCACAGGGTGAGTGCTACTTTGTTTTGCAGCTCTACAGAATGACTGCAGGACTGTGGGCTTTGCTTGTGAAACCACCCCTTACCTTTTAATGTGGTTTCTGCACTTGGAATTCACTTCAAGTCAAAAACGTTGCGACACCGAGACAAAAATACACTGGCGATTTCTAGCATGTCGTGAAAAAAAAAAATAGAAAACAATGCATATGATTTGATTTTGTAGATCCATGAGTTCACATAAATGAAACCACTCGCTCATTCCTGTTTGATGTTATTGATGAAACCTGGCAACAGAGTAACTCTTATTAATATACAGCACTTGTTTTCACTCTCTGTGGGATATCAAACAGCAGTATTGGACACCAGGAGTATATTAGAAATATTTAGAGGCTGTGGAAGATTTTCAGTGGTTAAAAAAAAAAAATGAAATGCATAATTAATTAAAAACGTGAAGCTTAAAATCGCTCACATGACATGGACAGAAAAAGGACAGTTGTGATATCTGCAAAGATAGATGGACAAATCAGTAGGAGTTTCACCTAGGTATACCTATATGAAATGGAAAGCAGGATGACCTTTTCATGTAATGTCAATTCTGCATCTCATATCGCTGTATCAGATCTCTGCTGGTCTAATTCTCCTGCAGCTTCGTAAAGCCCTTCATCCTTACTGTTTTATTTCAGGAGCTCACTCTGATCCTAATCAGTAGTCTTAGCTGCTCCGCTGGCTTTTTTAACAAGGATTTTTTTGCCTCTGTTTGCCCTGGGGATTAGCAACTAAGGTTCGGGAGCTTCAACAGGCTTACACATGAGATCCAAATCTGATACATTTTTTTGTATTTCAGTGTCCTCTGTTATGTGTCATTGTGTAAATTGGCAGTTTGTCCTTGGAGGGGTCTATACTTGATGCAGGATTTCCACCATTTTACTTTGATCAAAGCAGCTTTTGCCTTCTAGTGTTGTTTTTCAGGATTTCCTTATAGCCGCTTGCTAAAAAGGCACCCAATAATCATAAGCCCAGGACTGTTAATGGACAAGCTAATTGCCCGTATCTAATTGCCATTGTTTGGATCTGTTCTTTAAAGATGTTAATTGCAGAAAAGGATAATAGCCTCTTCTTTACACCACTATGTGCACGACTGCAAACCAAGTATCTATGATGCATTTCAGCAAACAGTTAATATGTAGATTCTGTTAGATCCAGGTTGGGAATTTCAGTATCATCCACAACAGCTCATAATATCGTGTGGAACGTCCTACCGCTCTCGTCGTCTTCTGTGCGACAACGTCTGTCTGAAACCAACAGCTGGAGTGACGTCTCGCACACATCAGCGTCTGTTCACGTCTTCCACTCCTCCACACTTGCTGTCAGTGTAACATGTGCTTGGCATCCTTGCAGATGTTTCAACAACTGAGATTTGACAGACATGTTCATCAGCTTCTCCGTGATTTAGTTTGGCAGGACAGGGAAATGTAAAAAAAATAAAATAAAAAAAGTGAAGTTAAATAATTCTCTCTGCATGGTAATCAGTTGAATGTGGCATTGATTGTAAACTAAACACACACGCACACATATTTATGTTTCTACTTTTATTCCAGAGTTTTGAACAGAGAGATCTGTGGAGTAAAAAAAAAAAAAGTAGCAAAACAAATTGAACAAAAAAAATAAAGCATGCATGGTTTTAATGAACGTCCACTATTTAAGTTATGCATTTGATTTTTTTTTTTCTTTTTCTTTTTTCCCCTTCCCCAGTTCATTTTCCATAAAATTGTGATTGTGTGTGCTCTTTCTACTTGTTGGAGCATAAGCTTAATTATCCATTCTGCCCTAATAGCAGATGCGGTCTGTAGTTCTGGCTCATACATTTATTCATAATTTCTCAAAAGATCCTCAGGTTTTCTGCTTTTTTTGGAAAGAGTGTTTTTTAGGAAGTTATCGTTTTTTCTTATTCTTTCCTAATCAGGGTCTGTAGAATTGATTTCAGCTAGCTTTTCTTTCCTTTCATCCTTTTGGTATGCTTTGACATGGGGGGCAAGTCATCTAAATCAGCTAAGTCATTCCAGTAGGACTATATGACCTTTAACCTGACTAACCATCTCAACTAGTGACAAAGGACCACAGGGTTTCACCCTTAATCTGCCAGCACATTCCCTGCAAAGGGGAGCCCACTGAGGGCAAAAGAGGATTGCTGGCCTTTTCATCTCAATTCTGCTTACTCTCTGCCACTTGCACATTCCCATAAAAGTTTTGAGGGTTGATTAGCCATTAGGGTGATTTTTTTTTTCTGATGTGCAGTCATCTTGTAAATTATATTAATAAAAATAACGCTGTGTCAATATTAGTGTAGAGACGTTTACACTTTTTGAAATGAACTGCAGATGTGTTATTGGGATAAAAAGTCCAGGTTGATTTTCATTTATTAGACTTGGTGTCAGTAAGCTTCCATTACACCTTTATAGTGTCTGTTTCCAGTCTGTTTATTGACATCCTCAAATGATTATTCTCAATTTATACTGCTGTAGAATTGGGGAAACACTTGCATATTTTCTTTACCCATCACAAATTCTTACTGCAAGCATATTTTAGTCATGTTAAATATGCTTTGGTTTCCAGATGGGTTGGCGAACGAGTGCAAGGATTCGCAAGCAGGCTGGCAGACTCCCAGGCCAGCGCAGAGGAAAGGCCGTCTGTGCAGTGCAAACACACACCCAGGTGAGAGCTGCCATCACTGAAGCAACATTTACGAGAAGCCAGAATCACTTCTTGGGAGAGGTGTTGGAGAGCTGTCAGAGATATGAGGATGATGGACTACCTGACACATAAGATTGTGGTCACATGCTGGCACAAAGTACAGGTAGTTAGTGCAATAAAACATCATTTGTCATGGCTGTTACAATGGAATGTGAAATGTTTTGTTTGTAAAACTGCTTTGTGAGAGGAAAAAAAAAATAGGATCAAAGCAGAGGTCAATATGTACTTAAACCTAAACTTTGGAGTCCATATCCTATTATTGTGTATTATATAGTAAGTCCAGTTCAGTATGTCTGTAACTTATATTTTACCCCATGTGATGAGGAGAAGTGGTGGACGTGTTTGGCACCAGACTAACACAGGCTACAGTGTGAATCAGCCATGGACACAAATTTCAGTTTATTTTGAAAAGTGTAGAAGGTGTTTGAGGTGTGAGGATTTTTTTTCCCCACAAGGTGATGATTTTCTTCTCACACCTGAGTTGCTTTTTAGATCTTTTTCCCATTCCTCATCCCAGAAAATTAAATATTTTCAATGTTTGGGAGACTATGAAAAGAACTTGAACCAGGCTGGCAGACCATAACGGAAGGCTTTCATACAGCTAATATTCAGCTTTCTCACATCTAATAATAAGAGAGAAAAGCAATATATATTTATATATATATATATATATTACACACACACACACACACACTATAT
>JAOVVA010000048.1:13883057-13899792 GCA_028565275.1 Leiocassis micropogon
TGTGTGTGTGTGTGTGTGTGTGTGTATAATTTGTGTGTATGTATGTAAATAAATAAAGTATTTGGGTCAACATTATCTATTTAAACTGTTGAGTACAAGGAGAAGATGGATTTCTAATATCTCACCTGTGCTGTATATTGGATAATAACCAGACAGCTCACACACAATAAATATCCTGGGGGATCTAATTGCATTTCAACCAGACTATTGCCCTTTTTCACCCAGCTACATCGTGTCACAATTAAACCAGTGCTGACAATAGCAACTCATCATCTAGTAACAGTTCCCCTCCCCAAAATCCTGAATTACAAATCCTGGGAGATTTTAATGTGCATGATGATTAGTGTAATATCATATTACTGCAGTGACATTAGCTTTACAGTGCTCCTTAATATAAAATAATGAATAAAAATAGGGCAAAAAATGAGAAGTAAACAGGTACTTGCAGTTAATCCTGAGTGATTACATCTCCTCTTCCATATGCTCCACTAATTGTATGGTGGATGTGCATTTACAAGCAGAAGGCTGGTCACAGTGTTGCCAGTTTGGAAAGTTTTCCACTTCAGTGTACATTTTTTATGTTCTTTGAGTTTAATTAGCTCATTTTTCTCTTTCTAAAAATAATTACCTCTTTAATTGTTGTTAAAAGTGGTGGAAAATAATTATTCTTGGCTATAATTGTGACATGTAGAAGAATATCCCATCAGTATTTTGCATCAGTTTAACTGATATTTAATGTATTGTTTCAAACAATTAGTTTAGCATACTAATAAATACTGCTTATATTATTGTATTCATTTTGTGCAAATGTTTGTGGTTTTGTGGCATCTTGCATCATATTTATATACTACTTGATTAAAATTTTCTGAAGAACCATGTGTTGCTCCTTTGCCCTTTTTACAACTGTTCACATATTTCTGAAATAAATGTCCCAGTAAAATCGTATTATAATCATATTATTTCAAATAGACCCATTAACGATAATCATTAGCTACCAACTTACTTTCTTTTATAGAGCACTAAAACAGAAATATTTATCAGGTGCAGCGTTGACGTAAATGGCCCTGATCATGAGACTAATAAAATTAAGGAGGTTGTTTTGCCCATTCCAAAAAAATTGTTATATATAGTACATTCTGTTCAGGTATATTTTCACACTTGAAGCTTTTTAGCATTCCAAATAGTCTCAGATCAGTATGTTGGCACAAATAAATTCATATCTCTCTAAACCAGCCCACAAGCAAACCAGGCTCAGACCACCTTGAGAGATGGGCTCAGCACAGTTTGTTTGTGGTTCAATTTTCTTGCTGTCCATATGTACTTGTCATATCAAAGACAAACAAAAAATAAGTGAAGAAGTAGTCTAATGACTTCCTGTGGGGTTGTGTGGTCTCATGTCGATGTAAGCCATGTTAGATAGTAGCATGAATGTTAATAGAGGAAAGAGGCAGTAGCAAATTTTGCTATACTGAGGCTCAATAGTTGTATAATTAATAATAATAATAATAATAATAATAATAATAATGCTGATGAAGAATTATTAGTTGTACAGTAGTTTTCTAAGTTGCCTGTATAATTCTATTGTAGCAGTGGTCATCCATTCATTTATTTTATTTTATTTTATTTTATTTATTAAGTTTTTTGTACCGCTTATCCTGTGTAGGGTTGCAGTGGGCCTGGAACACAAAAATGGGGCACACCCTGGCAGAGGTGCATTTACAGTTAATCAGTGCAGTGGTAGTTCAGTGGTCAAGGTATTGGACTATGGATCAGCACCCAACACCTATGGTTTCTACTGCTCAGATGTATAATGAGCCAACAATGTAAGTCGCTCTGGTTAAGGGTGTTTCTCAAATATCGTAAATGTAATTAGTTATTCATTACATTGACTAAGCACAGGGAGAACATGCAAATTCCATGCACACAGACCCATATTCATCCCTCCATCCACCTCTGTATAGTCTAACTAGGGACTGTGAAGGCCAGTGGTGAACATTGTATTTATTCCCATTTTTATGACTGTGGTAGGACCTCTAGCCAACATTCACACACTATGGGGGTGGAAGATTGGGAATGCCAATTAGCCTAATCTGCATTTAGGAGGAAAACGGAGTAAGAGGAGGAAACCCACCAAGCACAGGGGAAACATGCAAACTCCTTGCACACCGGCATAGAACCCTCGACCGTGGCGGTGCAAGGCCACAGAGCTAACCACTAATCCACCGTGCCACCCTACATAGACCCGGAGGGGTGAGGTGACTGGTCTAACCAATAAACCACTGTGCCAACTTGTTTTAGTGTACATATGTCTGTATTTTATCCGTTCATGCTTTTCTCTAGTTTGGGTTTTTAACCCTTTCAAATGAGTATCTGTATTTCCCTGTTCACACGGATAGGCTCCAAGAGAGCCTATGGTATAGATAACAACTGGAGCTAATAAACTGGCGAAAGTTCCAGAAAGAATTGTTCCCTTTTCACCTTGTATTGTGAACACAAAAAATCCCTGCCTACACCTGCACCTGTTTTTGGGTCTCCTTTATTATGGAAGTATAGTTCATTTAATTACTAATTATATCTGAAAACACATTTCAAAACAGCAAAATGTCGGTCACCCGTCTGATTAAAACAAAGAGTTTACTCTTTAATAGAAAGGATGATGCGGCTTAATAAGCTAACAGGTTCTAATCAGGATTCAATCTGGCAACCCTGATGCTGCGGCGCGCGCCTGCGATATTACTGCCTCAGCGCGCGCGTCAGATTTAAATAGTCGCCGTTATGCTGGCTGTGGGAGCGCGCGCTATTCCTCTGTAAGAGTAGTGCTGTTTAAAACTGGAGTTTTGTTTTTTATTATTATTATTTCTCGAAGGGAACTAAACTACATTTTTGGGATGCGTGAGCGGTTATTGTCCCGTGTACGGACAGGGTGTGTTTAGTTCATCCCGTCTTCTGGGGTCATTATGCCTGAACTGAAATCTTTAAACGAGGTAAAAAAAATTGTTGTGCGAGGTGCGCGCGCGCGCGCGTAATAACGACTTAAGTTACTTGTGCTGGAGCACAATATCTCTGGGAGCTTGTCTGAAGTGTGTTTTTTTTTTTCTTTCCCGATTTGGAAGACAAGTTAAAAGGATGTTTTCTTGCTTCACGACTAGCACGACCAGCGTCCACCTCCTCCTCCTCCTCCTGAGTGCTGGTGAGTGTGTGACAAGTCTAACAGTAGTGAGAGCAGCTCTTATTAAAACTTATAAATCTGTAATTAGGCATCAGTCATTCGGGTTCATTTGCAAAACGATAAGCGATTATAGCGGGTGTGAGGAAATCCATCGTGGTGTCACTGAGCTGTGTATAATTTGTACCTTAATTACAGGGCAGAAAATTAGGTCTGGTTAATTCGATTTCAAAAGTTTCATTAACGCACGCGCGTCGAGGTTTAATTCACCCATGCAATTAGGAGCAGACTAGTGCTATGGCTATGAAAAGATAGATAGATGGATATGACTTTTTTTTTATTATACAGTAAAGGCACTCAGCATGTTTGGCATCTACCTAATATGCTCAAATTACAATTGCATGTACAAGATGTAAATATAAAGTAAGTTTTATACAGTAAATAAATATATGACAAGGGAGTGGATATGTATAGTAGCTCTTGAGTGGATAACAGTACGAAAAACTTTAACAGGCATAAAATATTAAATATGCATGTATTAGACATAAATGCATGGAAGAGATACACAACAGTACAAAGATTTTCCATTAAAACTATATATATATATATATATATATATATATATATATAAAGACACAAATACATGGAAGAGATATGGACAACAGTACACAGATTACCCATTAAAAATATATTAATTAATGATCAGGATGATGTTGATGATGTTTGTGGGAGAACCTGGCCCTGGAATCTGCTGGTTCTGGTATGAACGTTCCTCTCTCTCCTCCTGAATGAAAGGAGGTTGATCAGTTTGTGCCTGGGATGGGAGGAGTCCCTGATGGTGATAATGTGTCCTTTGCGCAGTCATCTACTGTGGTCAAGATGACCTTGCACAGGGTTGAATAGGTTTTGTCACATTGGTGCTAGAAATGACACCCTTCCTGCCTCCTTCATACAAGCATGGTGACGATGTGTGTACCATTTCCTTTGTGGTGCTTGGTTTTGGATTTTGCAGTGAATTGGGTTTCAGGAGTGTGCTCTGTATTTTACATGATGCTTTCAAAAATTCATGTAGTAAAATGACAAAAGTCTGTAATTTGTGTGCTGGGGTATTGTAATATTGTACAGTGGGTTCACATTAACCATGTAATGTAAATTCACAGATCAGTCATAACATTATAACCACTGACAGGTGAAGTGAATAACATTGATTATCTTGTTACAGTGACACCTGTAGCTGTAGCTCAGAGTGCATCCCAGTTTGTTGAGTATGGGTCTATGTAGCTACAGATCAGTCAAGGTTCCCATGCTGTCCCGTGTCCACCACCAAATGTGCCTACAATGGTCAAGTGAGCAACAAAGCAATGGAAGAACGTGGCTTGGTCTGTTTAATCATGGTTTCTTTTACCTCATGTGAATGACTGGGTGCGTGTACGTCACCTCCCTGAGGAAGGAATGCCACAAGAATGCACTATGGGAAGACGGCAAGACGACGGTGGACCATCTATGGAAATGGTATTCCCTGACAGCAATGTCCTCCTTTGACAGGATAATGCGCCCTGTCGCACTGCACAAATGGTTCAAGAATGGTTTGAGGAACACAAGAAGAAGTTTAAGGTGTTGACTCGGCAAGTCCGATCCTTGGAGGCCCCACCTTGCAATTTATAGTACTTAAAAAGAATCTGCTACTGACAGCTGGGTGCCTGATACCACAGCACACCTTTAGAGGTCTAGTGGAGTCCATGTCTCGATAGATCAGGGCTGTTTTGGGGACCTCCTCAGTATTAGGCAGGTGGTCGTTTTGCTATGGCTGATCGGTGTATGGTATCTGACTATTCGATTGGTGTATCTAGGACTGCATGATTTTGATTAAAAAGAAACACATTGCAGTTATTTTGTCACATATTGTGATTGCAATTTAAACTGCAATATTTACCTATAAAAGGTACGATTTTGTGTTCAGTCATATATATTGAGGTTAACAGTGAGTAATGGCACAGATGAGCTCATTAGGTGTATCATCGCCTGTATTTATTTAGCACACAAAAGTTATTTTAAAAAATATTTAATATTTAAATGATTGAAAACCTAATATTAAATTATATAAACCCCTGACCATGCATCCTTTGCTATTAGATAATTTCACTGGTCTATATCGCAGTTTCTATTTTTATGCTATTAATTGTGCAGCTTTAATTTTATCCAAACTTGTACAGTGAAACCTCGGATTGTGAGTAACACGGTTTGCGAGTGTTCCGCAAGACGAGCAAAGATTTTTTTATAAATAACAAGTTTTGGTTTACGAATACCGAGTATCATGTATCATGTATCACGCATGCGCTTCTTGTTTTGACGCTGAGCGTCACGTGATCACAACTGAGCCAATGGTCTTTCTCTCTCTTGCGCTGCAGAATTGTGGGTAATTGTCTCCCCTGCTGGGTCTAGGTGCTCTCACTGGTATAATCAACATCCATGCACACGTGTACTATTTACTATAACACTGTGACCACATGTGTGTGTGTAAAACATTTTATTTTGTGTCTGTATGCGTGTGTGAACAGCGCGCATGTAAAGCAAAAGCAAGTCTCAATAGAGAGGTTCAGCCTGTTCAAGGTTCAGCCTGCTCTTTGTGTCTGTGTGCGCGCACATCATTGGACACCGTGTCCCACACACACACACAGACCTCTCCTACTTTCGCCTTCACACACACACACACACACACACACACACACACACTCTTTCTCTCTGCTCTACACAGAAACATACACATACACAGCGCCTGCATGCACAAAGGGAAACACTTACCTGTCAGGATTTATTTTTACTTTTTTTTAAAGGTAAAGTGCAGGTTAATTTGTTTTATTTTTACTTAATATTTTGTGTTAATTATTTTTATGTATTTATTTTTTTTGGCTGTGGAACGAATTATTTGAGTTTACATTATTTCTTATGGGGAAATTTGGTTTACGAGTGTTTTGGAATACGAGCCCGCTTCTGGAACTAATTGTGCTCGTAATCCAAGGTTCCACTGTATTGCTTTATTGATGGCACGTCAGTGTAAAATGATTTTCTGATGTTGTACATCACCATTCTATCTCATGGCTGCAGGTTGGTGTGAGAAGTTGCCTCGTAAGATGGTGAAGTCCACACCAATACAGGTGGACAAGAGCTACGGGAAGCTCTACAAACACAATCAGTGTCACGACATGCTTAGACACCTTCAATATGGGGAGCAGATCAGTGTGCACATGCCTCCTGATATTGCTGGACACTGGGTGTCTGAAAGGTATTATCTATGCTTCTGTCAAATCATTCTTTCTTATAGTAAACTTGTATAATTTTATTCTTATTTTTAACTACGTTATGAGATTTGGCATTGCTGGCATTGTTCTGGTGGTCTGAGTAAGACTTCACCTTCCTTTATCTTTTTTTTTTTTTTTTTTTTTTTAAAGCTGTGAGGTGAGACCTGGACCTGAATTCCTCACTCGATCCTACCACTTCTTTCCGAACCACACCTTCCAGGCCCTTCAGTTCTATTATGGGGACAACCACTGCACAAAGCCAGGCTACACTCTCCTTATCGAAGGCAGCCTGCACCCCCTCCAGGCATCCTGGCTCGTCCGTGGAGGCACAGAGTCGGACTACCAGCTGAGTCGAGTGCTTCTGATGATCCACAGCCTGCCAGTGTCCAAAGATCTGCAGGTGAAACTGGAGAAGTCCTGCGAACTGACATCGCATCTGGAGCCACAGCTCAGCTACGAGCTGTGGGTAGAGGGCTCTGATCGTGACTGCACCCACGGCTTAGACTTCAGCATGCAGGAGCTGCAGCTGCTACGCATGGAGAGACGCTTTGAGCCCAGCGCGCCTGAGAGACAAGCGGAGGAGTTGTTTGTGGGGGACGTGCACACAGAGCGCACTCAGAGGCGAAACCACAGGCCCACAGGCTACCAGCCCCCCTTGCAGAATGTCAAGGTCAGTGCATCACCTCAGCTTTAGTGCTTGTATAAGAGATCTAAAGTACCTTGCTTTTTTTTTTTTTCTTTTTTTTTTTAACTGGATCTCAGTCAGTTCTATGACACATACTGTACATCCATCATTCATTCTGCAAACTGTAGAGTGGAATAGGATAGAATATACACTCAGAATACACTTATTTAGGACCGCCTGTACCTGTATCTAATAAGCCAATCATACAAATTTTGATTTAACGTGCAGTTACAGGTCAAGAGTTCCAGGTAAAGTTCACATCAAACATCAGAATGGAGCAAAAGTGTGAAATCTGTGATTGTGGCGTGCATATGGATACCAATATCCACGGCGGGTTGGAATATTTCAGAAAGTGCAGATCTCCAGAGAAATTTAAACGCAGCCGTCTCTAGAGTTTACATAGAATGGTGCAAAAAAGAAAAAATAGTAACAATTCTGTAAATGGAAACAGGTTTTTGATAAAAGCAGTTACAGGAAAATGACCAGATTAGTTCAAGCCACAAGGAATTCTGTAGTAACTCAAATATTCACTCTTTACTTCCATGCTGTGCAGAAAAGGGCTGACATCCAGACCTCAATATTGAAATCAACTCCTGTGAGCCAAGAACAGGATTCTGAGGCAACCACAGACCCAGACTCACCCAAATTCATCAGTTAAAGATAAAAAAAAAAAACAAAAAAAAAAAACACCTGGTCATTTTCCCTTTTTCAACTTTCTTTATTCCTCAGTTTGGGATGAAAAACTGTGTCCATTCCTTTCTTTGGTTCACGGGAGTGGAACCTGATGTAGTCTTCTGTCGTAGTAGCTTAGCCACCTCATGGTTTGATGTGTTGTTCTGTACATGCCGAGGTGCTTTTCTGCTCACTACGGTTATAAAGAGTTACTATACAGTCAGTCAGGTCAGACCAGTCTGGTCATTCTCATCTAATCTCTCTCATCAACAAGGTGTTTTAGCCTGCAGACGCTCCTCTCACAGGATGTTTTTTTGTCCCCTATATAAACTCTACACAGTGTTGTTTGTGCAAATCCTAAGAGTGCAGCCGTTTCTGAAATGTTCAAACCAGCCCATCTGAGACCAACAACCATGGAACGGTTAAAGTCGCAGGGATCACACTCACACTTCTTCTCCATTCTGATCTTTGATGAGAATATCACCTGAAGCCCTTACATTTTTCTGCATGAAATTTTTTTTTCATTGTGCTGCTGCCACATGATTGGTTGTTAGAAAATGTTTATGATAATGAATTTGCAAATGTACAGATTGTTTGTTTATTTTTATTGAGCTTTTTCTGTTAATCTTAAGCACTGGTTGCATAGTTTTAGCTCAATCACTTACTGTATCGCACCTGGAAACGTTACAGTATAATTTTGTCTTATAGAGCTTAGTTTAGTCATGTGGAAAGTTCAGACTTAGATGAAAGCTCTTCAGACTTCTGCATGGTTTCAGCACTTCAACCCAACTCCTCAAATATCACATACCCAGCAAAGATACAGATGATTAACATCCTCCAGCAGCGGGTTGGTACAGCCCCAGAGAAGCAATGAGTCCGCGTCCTTTAATAACAATAAATACATGGTGGAATTGCACAGCAAAATAGGCACTGATTCATACTGACATTTTCACAACACATGTTTTTATGTTAAACTAACTATCACTACTAAGTAATAAATGGCTAAATGAAAATGAGTAACAGCCCTATAAACCATATATTACAAAGGTCCCTTTGCCTATGAATATTAATAGGCTTCTCGGAGCAAGAAAGATGTTGGCAGTCATGGCATTACCCTGTAGACCTCTGTCACATTGTGTACACACAAAACTTAAAAATAGATGAAATGTTTCACTGAAGCATGTTTAATTTATGAAGTGCAGTGTATTTTAAAGTACAGGTCTACTATACACTCAGTGTCAAATGTGACATAGCATTATGATTCATTCATGTCAGTAAGGTTGCCCTCAACTTCCTGTGTGTGCCTTAGATAGTTGTCATGCCCTTCCTGGTACACGCTGAGTGCATTATGTATTCATTGGCTCTTGCTTTCTCCAGCCATGCAGTTTTGTTCTAGTATTACCATGATCTGACGTCAACCACTCCACTATTTCAAACAAGACTGATACAGAACAAATATCAGCATTTCCCCTGCCGTTTTAGTGTGATTTCAGCTGGTGTCAGAGCGTACCCAGGCTGCTGATCCACTTCTATCCCCTGTCTGCTTCAAAGGGAATGAGGAAATAGAGCTGCAAAGGGCATCATTCTGAATTCCAGCTCTGACTTTGTGCGTGCCTAAGGCGCTGTGGCAAGGCTAAGGGAAAACTGCAGCCCGACTTAAGAGGTGGAATGGGAGCTTTCGGCCGGATTAATGCCTTTCATGTGGGCACACTCACCCATATACTCACGCACTGCTCTTCATTCTGATGGCTACAGAAAGGCGTTATGAAAGATGCAGTGTAGATGTAGTTAATGAATTCTAGTTTGAAGCTGAATAATTTATTAGGTGCGTGTTGAGTCATGGCAGTCGAGCAGTAGCAACTGATCAGAAGGCAACCTCTTGCTTCCAATAAATATTCTAGGTGTACATTAGCCGTAACAAGTGAAGGGCAGGCTCAACACAAGGTGGTGGGATTGTAATTTCGCTACAGAAATGCTTACTGTAGAAACTATATTACTGTATATTTGAGCCAAGAACAAGAATACATCCATGCCTGTGAAACCGGTGAACTAAAATGCAGTTGTTTATTTATTAAAAATTCAATTAGAAACAGAAACAATACATGCTGAATATTAGAATCTCAGTAAAACTGATATAGTATACTTACTCGGCCAGAACATGTTCTTCAAAAGACTTGCTTTTGGCCCAGTCTTTTCTTTAAATCATCAAACTTAGTGTTGCTTCAGGTTTTCCGGTAATCATTCATTTCATCGCTGTTAATACTTTTGAGGAACTTTGTATTATAAACCCATGACGTAACCCATGAAAAACTAAGCCTTGCCTTGTCGTATCAACTACAAGAGGACAATTGCCTTACTGGCTGAAAAAGATGCAAGGTTTCTCTCTCTTGGCAGTGACGTACAGTACCAAAGAGCCAGTCTGGGATTCTACAAGCCAAACAGAATCAGCTAGTTAGACCTAGGATCATAGTTTTCCTAGTGGTTTATAATTATTATTTTTTTTACAATCATTTCACATATTGTCTAAACATTTTCTCTCTTTTTCAGACTTATGATAATAGCTGTGTCACGTGTCAGATAATCTCTGTGGCAGAGTTTCATCATCCACCAGTTCTGCCATCTCAGACTGATCGCCCCCTGCATCTCTTCGGTAACTGGGTCAGTAAGCGCTGTGAAGTCCGCCCAGGGACGCTCTTCCTCACACGTCATTTTGTCTTCCACAAGGAGGGCAACATTTGGGAGGGTCACTATTACCACTACTCCGACCCAATCTGCAGGCATCCCACATTCAGCATCTCCGCCAAAGGACACTACACCCCAGGCATTGCCTCCACTACAGTCATGGGAGGCACTGAATACACTTTCACAGGTACGCTAAGCTGGTTTAGCGCTCCCCAAGCGGTAATTATTTTGTGGTGGTGGTACTAATGAGCAAGTGTGAGAAACAAATTGTGGCTTTTTAACAGCAGAATTGTTCATTTGTTCAACTTTAATGTATAAAGCTACCTAATTGTACAGGGTTTTGCACATGGTTTTTGTGTAATATACAAACAAATCTTTTGCTTGCATTTAAATTACCCTAGATTGCTGAATAATAAAAAAGTTTATAATTTATGTGAATAAAGTTCATTTAGTTATCTGGGACTAATTTTCTCTTCTTGTTCCAGTGACACAGATGAAGGTCACGCCCATGGATGTGGCCACTACATCTCTCCTGAACATCTTTAGTGGGGATGAATGTGGAAATCAGGGCTCCTGGAAGCTGGGGGTCCAACAGGACGTGACTCCAACATCAGGGTGTGCAGCCCTGGGGATCCATCTGCCTCACACTGAATACGAGCTCTTCTACATGGGACGAGATTCAGCTGGATATCGCCTCCTATTTAATGGACAGAGACCCACAAACGGCTCAAGCCCTGACCAGCCTCACAAGCGCGCCACATCTTACCAACCGCCGCTGATCCACTGCAGCACCAGTCAGAAAGGCATTGGAAAGGAAGGAGATCATCACTTCAGGCTTGGGAATGGATGCAGCACACAGTCCCAGTACCTGCTATATACCTTTATTTTAGTCTCACTTGTCTTTTCAACCATTTGAGCAAGTGTTTACATAATGAATCCCATTCCGATCATCACAGGGAAATAATAATTAAAAAAAAAAAAAAAAAGTGTGGAGATACTGTCCTATTACAGATCCCAACCTCTTTAAATCATGGGACTTGCGTTAACTAGCTGTCGAGTATGTTGTGGAACTGCTTCAGCAAACTTTTTGTAAATGCTGATGAAAGAAAGTGCGTGGTGTTTATCACTATCTTTTAAGTGGATTGTACATTTTAAATTAAATAATCCCAAACATCAAATATTTATGAAGCTGGTCACGAGGAAAGCATGCATGTTAAACACTGTAACAGTAAAATTTGTTCTGACATTTATTGTCCACTGCACGCACTGTATTAAACAGATCAAGTTTCGATTAAACTGTACAAAGTAGTGTGTAAAGAGATGTCAAGCATACACTGAAACAACAATGTAAGATATTTTTTATTTAATTTTAATTTTCTCTTATTTCCCAGTGGCTCATTGTTAAATACCATATACAGTCAGAGTGGTCATGTTTCAGTTAACAGTTGCCTCACAAATGAGTATATAATTTGCATAAAGTAAATGCTAAGACTTAATGTAAGAGTAAGATGTGTCTGTTGGGTGACTGAGAGAAAATAATGTACATGGAAGGAGGCACAGTCTCTCAGCTGAATTCTTCACATTCAAGAAAATAAAGTGATTGTAAATCTGAAGCTCATTTTCACTGTGAAGAGGCCAACCAGCAACACGCAGCATCTTTTTTTTTCCTTCAAGTTTTAAATTTTCATAAAGGATTAGAATGACATGTACAAGACATTTAAAACATTCCAACACTTATTAAACCACATAAAGGAAGCAAGAACAATTAATTTTATTTATTCATTATAGATTTTTTTTCATTATCATAAAGGTCTCTACACAGTGCCGGCAATTTGACTGCAAGTGATGTATTAATAAATGTACAGTTAAACCTGTCCCACCCTTGAACAGAAAAAAAGAAACCCCTTACCACAACAACATAAACAAGGGAAGAAAAAAAAAAAGAAACAGGAAATGGGGGGAAAAAAATCAGACTTTGTTCTCTTTTCTGAGTGTGTATGTGTACTAACCGTGTGAGATTGCAAAAAGGCAAGGCCTGTTTGAATGATTCTGTACACAGACGCATTTTTCCCCGCCGCCTTAGGCCAAACTAGCACTGATGCGACGCTGAACGACAAGAACACACGCTTCGCCCCTCAGGCCCAGAAGACACTGGAAAGAGCTGGGCAGAACACACGCATCTATCCTACAACACAAACTTCCCCAGGAAGAATCCAATGAAGATAGCCGCGATAACAACAAGCAGTGAGGGGAGCGATTTGGAATTGGTTTCCTTCCTCACCATGGCTCCTGTGTTTGAGACCACGTTTTCTGAGCGTTGGGCCTTCCTCATCCGCAGACCCTCATCCTAACGAATAACAAAGCAGAGTCAAACTCTATATCCAAAGGGTGGAAAGTAACAACATATTTATTACACCTGCTGTTAACCACATGAACAAGTGTTGTAACAATTGTTTGTGGGTCGTTTCCACCGTTTGTGTAATAAAGGTTTGTCCTATATAGTGCATAATGCCTCTCTGTTCAGTTCTTCAATTTCTGTACCTTAAGTTGTCGGTTCTCATCTCCCAATTTGCTCACTTCTGACTGCAGCCTCTTGCACTCCTCCATCAGCTTTCTCATCTCTGTGTCATCCAGAGCCATGCTGCTGGACTTGGCTGCTGATGTGCTGTCTGCCTTGGAGGAGTTAAGAACAGGGGCAGCTTTGGTCTGGTCTACGTCATTCTGTTTAGGACCGACACAGAGATTTATACAGAAATGAGCTGAGACCAGCAAACAAGTTAAACAGTAAACCAAATATTATGAAAATGCAGGATGTTCCATGAGTGTTGATAAGAGTGCAGATTATCATTCATCAGCTGATCTGTCTATGCCTAGAGGAAAATTGATAAGGGAGGACTGCCAGTGATGAACATTGTACTTTGTAATACTTAAACTGACTGATTATATATGTTTAAGTTAGTTTCTAAGTGGATTCACAAACATCATACTATACACCATACTTACTGCATGTATTCCAGTCCAGATTGGCAATGTTGATCTTGAGAAGTACAGCCACTGCAGACTGCTTAGACTACAATCACTTGCCAAACCTCATAACCAAGTTGTGAGTATTCTTTGTTTTCAACTCATACTCGTGAAATGTTAGCATAGTTCCCTTCCACAAACCCTGACTCTGTCTGTCCCTCCCTGATCTTTGGCCTGGCCTGTCACTGGGAAAGTCAAACTTTCTGCTGATCAGTGAAGTTTCGGTTGTCTGCAAGTGTGCAGTAATCTCCAGGAGCAGAGGCTCTGTGGGCGCCAACATAGCTCCAGGGGGTCCTGTGCTTGGCTACAGGGCCACACACACACACCGGACTTTAAAGGACAGGAGTAGAGCAATTTAGCTGTTGCATGCAGAACAACTACAAACATGTTCTTGTCTCACATGACATAACATTTCACTTATTTCACGAGTCAGATGCTTTTTTTGTCATGAATACACTAAACTCAACTGCATAAAAAATGTATCAGATGTATTATTCTTTTAGTAAGAAACCTTAGTCTAAGAATAGAAAAATGTAGAAAGTCCAGTCACATGACTGTACCTATGTAAAGTTCATTTAACGCTTTAAAGTTCCAGGAACTGATAGAAGACATCAAAAATGAGGTCGCAAACAGAGAATACACCATCATGGGGCAGGTAAAATGATCATCACAATCATTCAGCCAATTATGGTTATATAATACATTGGATTCAGTTAAAATGGTATCAATGTTAGCCACTTGACACACCTCATCTAGCAATTTATTACAATTTGAACCTTATTTGCCAATGAATGCCTCGTCCAGGTTAAACCATTAAACAATGTTAAATAATACTTTTTTTATACACTCCTTTATAACAGTAATAATCAAGACTGAACATTCATACAACTTTTATAACTTATACATCCTAACCAGAGCTGTATCTAACATTTTACAGGCTAATACTGAGGACTGCTGTATAAAATCAGAGATGAGACTGAGATGAAACAATTTCTGTCTCAATCCCTTACTGGTCACAATGTATTGGGGTTCAGCATGAATGCAGGACAGCTAAAAGGCTCAGCAGCCCTCTCTGCTCATTCAGTATTCTAAATGTCACCTCTCCGCTGATTACTCAAGCTGTTAAAGGAAGCGTGAGTACGGCACTACTTACCATTTTCTCATTTTCTGAAGGCAGTTCAAAGACACATCTGAGCTTAGAGTCCATAAGGTCCTCTGGCTTCGCATCCTTCCACTAGGAGGGTGGAAAGAAAAGACGCAACACATGGTATGTACATAGTGCATTAAATCATTATTGTTCTACATGTACATCTCAAACATTTTTCACTTTAAAAATCACTGTTAAAATGCTAATTAACTGATGTAATCTGACCATAGTACAAAATATTTTAACTAA
Organism: Leiocassis micropogon; assembly: GCA_028565275.1. Lineage (NCBI taxonomy): Eukaryota > Metazoa > Chordata > Actinopteri > Siluriformes > Bagridae > Leiocassis > Leiocassis micropogon. The sequence goes on from JAOVVA010000048.1 coordinate 13,897,982, forward strand.
AAACAAACAAATGCTTTTAGGAATGAATGATGAAAAAAACAGAGGAGACACAGAGGGAAATGAAAGAAGGCAAAAAAGAAAGACTAGCCATCTTGTCTAAACAATAAATTTCTTTTCTTGAATGTGCTGTTTCCTACAGGTCAGCAAGTCTGCAACAAGACCAGTGGTATGATTGCTGCAGCAGGAAATAAGACTGAGAACTTATACTGTCCTCTGCTGGTGAACATTGTGAATGCATCAGTTAAGAAAAGCCTTACATCAATAGACCATGTAATAGAAAAACAAGTAGGAAAATGCTTACCACAGCTTCCAAGTCGGTTATGTTGGGAGGCGCATAAATGGTCTGCACCATGAACTTGTGTTTACTTTTTTCATTTGGGTCGTAGTCAAAGGGCTGCAGCATTACTGGAGTTAAAATAAATAAATAAATAAAATGTTATATGTATTTATAAGGATCACACCCAACAATTAATTGCAATAAATTAAACAAAACCAGCAGCCTTTATTAAATTAAAGATAACAAGGACATGCAAAATTTAAGCTCATTTTGGTATTCATTTGTACACAATAGTCTGAGGGTGACGTTTTAACCAACAGGATTTGCAATTACATGTTCGCACCATTTAAGCCTCTTACTAAAATATTACTAGCGTAAACATCAGTGTAATCAGTGAAAGACCTAACAGTGGACAAAAGAGAGAAGCAGTTTAACTGCACTAATGTCTAAAACCAAATCCTCCTCATTTCTCATTTCCTATTTGTGCTAAGAGAAAAGTCTAAAATTCTGACATTGAGTTTTTTAACTCACAATACTGAACCAACTTAATCCTCGCAACAACATATTACATAATTACTTCTTGCCTCAGCAGCCACCAGTACCCATAAGAGTCGTACGCTGCAGTGGGATGCATGTGTCTGCTAAATAAACTAAAACCTAATGAACAGACTTGTTCCCATACGGCCAAAAGTAGTTTAGCTTCTGCACTCAAGTTGATGCCATGAGACAGAAGCATGAATCAGACATGGACCAATGTACGTCATTTCCCGCCCCAAAAACTATGCAACTGCGATGAATAAGGAACAATAAGAGCAGATGAGGAAGCAGCTTTAGGAAATGCTGAGTGACAGCTAACCAGGGGGTGTGTCTGATAGGCGTGTTACTCTGTCACAGTGTATGACGTCACCAATGACTTTTTAGAAATACAGATTAAAACGCATTTCCGTCTATTACCATCTACCCGTTCTTTTTATTTTTTACCCAATTAAGCTCCTTACTCACTCGTCCCTTTGTCTCTTGCTGTGATCCCCCAAAAAGATTGCTACCCTCTAAACATTAATCACACCAAAGCTCTTTTTAAACACGGGAGACACTTTCTATCATTCATAGATCATGTTTATGTTAGAGTTCTCATTCAGACATACGCATGGCTGTAATGGATAACGCCACGCATTCGTCAACTTGTGACGAATCTTTGTGCATTATGATTGACTACGAGAATCTGGACTCATCCGCGAATAGTTAGATCGTCACGAAGCATGAAATTAGGGCTGCAACAACTAATCGATAAAATCGACAATTATCGATAATGAAATTCGTTGTCAACGAATGCCGTTATCGATTAGTTGGGCTGCTCACGTTACTGAGGAGCACGACCACAAGATGCACAAATACACAAAGATACACATAGATACACAGCCGCTCGCGCAATGGAGGTTACAAAAGCGTCTGCAGGAAAAAGCGTGCGCCCCAAGTCCTCCAAGGTATGGGAGCAATTTACATTAAACGCCTCTAAGAAGACGGTAACCTGCAC
>JAOVVA010000048.1:13911612-13961700 GCA_028565275.1 Leiocassis micropogon
TATATATAAAAAACAAATTAACTGGCATGTCTTGTCTTTCTACCATTTTCGCTAACCTTGTTGGTGTGTGCATATTCTGGTCACTCTTCTTTAACTGATAAAGTTCTTCGCCACTACCTGAATGTGTGCTGGGTGGTGGGATCTGCTCCTAATATTTCCAATGTTTCTAATAGTTGGTGTGGATGACTACAGCTCAGAGTCTGACGTCATTATTATACCTTCAGCCTTGGATTTTGTATCGCAAGATGAGATGCTGACGCCCCTGGGGAGGCTGGATAAATACGTCACGAGTGAAAACATATTTAACAGGTACTCAAGTGTCGACTTTGTTAGATTTATAATAGTACTGACTCTCATTAGTTCGTTTGTTTCAGACTGACATCAAGTAGAGGTGGGTTCCCTAGCTTTTCTCTTGAGGAGAGAAAAAATAATTGGACATCTTAAAACGTTTGTAATTATGTCTGTGTTAATTTTGTCATTTTGTATTGCTGAAATGCTTGCCATTGCACACACCTCTCATTAGTATTTTCTTCACAGACAGATGGTGGCACGCAGTTTGCTGGATACGCTAAAAGCAGTTAGCGAGGATGAGAGGGATTGTATTGCAGTCCTCGAGAGAGTCAGCAGACTTGCGGAGGACTCGGGTAAACCACAGTTCGATCGCTCATCAAATTTTTAGTTTTTCCTGTTCGCTTTTCAGCATTTGAAACAAACCCGTTCATTGTTTGCACTATAAGCAACTTCTTAGAAACGCCATGATGTATTTAGAGTATCTTGTGCGCTTGCTTTGTCTCAGGTTCAGTGTTACAAAGAAATCTGCTCCCTTTATCACACATTAATTTTTGATGGCATTGGTGTGACTTGTTGGTGTTTGTGCCAGTCTTCCACCTTACAAAACAAAATCCCAGGCCTTTTTTTTTTTTTTTTTACATTTTTTTTTTGAAAGATTTGTACCCTGTTTCTAACCCTTACCTTAAAATGTCTTGTATATGCTGTAGAGGGTGGAAAGGTGAATCAAGCCGCTACGGTTTTAAAGGTTCCTGGTGACAAAATAGCGCTCTGTGTGATGCATATCATGCTCATGTTTTTTTGTGAACATACTTATTCACCATTACCAAAGCTTGAAGGAAGATCCAGTTAAAAAAATAAAAAATTGTTGTTACCATTTGCCATAAGGGAAGATGCAACGCTGGCATACACCATATGTCGCATCCTTAAGCCTTTTGACTCTGAAACATGACTCACTTTATCTTTGTTGCCACTTGATTAGTGATCATCATCCCGGATTGTTTTAATATAACAGGGTTGTTCGTGTATTTTCAGAGCCTACAGTTCGAGCTGAGCTTATGGAACAAATTCCCCATATCGCCATTTTCTGCCAAGAAAACAGACCTTCCATTCCCTTTGCTTTTTCAAAGTATTTGCTGCCCATTGTAGTGAGATATTTAGCTGACCAGAACAACCTGGTAAGTGTGTGTTTAAATCAGCATCTTTGTTTATATTCTGTTATATGTATTTGTGTGGAGTTTGATAGTAGTCTAGATGTCTCAGAAGTCCTTTAAAAAGAGAATGTTTTGTCTATGAGCTTCAGAATGCTTGATTACACCAGTAAATAAATGTTTAGCGCTGTCTCTTATACCTTTACCATTACATCCACATCTGGTGGTCAGGAGGGTAAAGGTGTTTTAGCAGCGTTTTATATGTATATCATTAAGTATAGAATGATAAGTGTAAAACCTCCTGATGTGTCTCCTCAGTATGTGTTTTAAAAAAAAAATTTTAATGATTAATTTATTTACTTATATTCACCTGATAGGTTAGAAAAACAAGCCAGGCAGCCCTTCTGATGCTTCTGGAGCAGGAGCTGATCGAGCGAGTAGACATTGAGAATCTTGTCTGTCCTGTCCTTGTTGATCTCACCGCCCCAGACAGCAATGATGATGTCAAGACTGAGGCTATGGCAGTGAGTGTTTAAGCAAAAACTGGACATTCTGATGCTCTGAATAGTTTTAAGGATTTTATTTTTAACACGGATGTTTTAAAAACAGATTATTTGCAAAATGGCGCCCATGGTGGGGAAGGATATTACAGAGCGCCTCTTCCTTCCACGCTTCTGTGAGATGTGCTGTGACTGCAGGATGTTCCATGTACGCAAGGTGGGCATTTCTTTTTGGCCCTATTACAAACATGATTGCAGTTAAAAACACATTCAATTTGACGTTTAAGACAGGTCAAGGATTTTAAAGTGGGTTTGAATTAACGATTATGTTTTTCTAACTTATTAGGTGTGTGCAGCAAATTTTGGAGATATCTGCACTGTTGTTGGGGGAGAAACAACAGAAGAATTACTGGTATGGGATGTCTTATTTGTGCTTGATGTTTTTAAATAAGCATATTGCTTACATACACAGAGCTGTATGTAAACAGGGGCAGAAAAGAAAAACCCGGTGTAGCATTGAGGTATAAAACGTCTGAGTGGAGTTTTGTGTTCTTTGCCTGCGTTTGTTTCCCAAAACATGAATAGGGTACTCTAAATTGTCCCAGGTAGGATAAGTATTGGAGCTTGTGTTTAATATCAAGTGAGTGCTTGGTGTTTCATCCATTCTGTATTCTTGTTTTGTGGGTGCAAGGTCCCACAAAGGGGCACCTTCTGGATTAACTGCCCATCTCACCATTTCCGATGGCTGTACTTTTTGCAGTGCAGCATGGTTTTTACCACATGGGTGACAGTATTATTACACAGTTTAACCCTACATCTCATTAATCAACAAAGGCTTAGTCTTACTATTGTTTAATTATCATATGACCAATGGCTAAATGATGAGGACAGGATAAACCTGTTTGGACCGCCCATCTCGTGTTGTCTGTATTGCCTGTCTGGGTGTTATAATAATCTATGATTATATAACAGTTATATACAATTATAATCTTTTTTTTTTGTAGTCTCATTTTTTAGAATTCAACTGCAATTACAGTTTTGCTGCGATAACCTACAATGTAAACAAATGGGATTTTTAGAATTGATTTAAAATGCTTATTATGTTTAAAGTGGACAGGGAAGGATTTTCCTTTCCAAGTGTGGCCTAATTGTTTTTCCTTTCTCCAACCGCATTGTCTTCCTGTTCAGCTGCCACGGTTTTTCCAGCTCTGTTCGGATAATGTATGGGGAGTGCGGAAGGCCTGCGCAGAGTGCTTCATGACCGTGTCCTCGGCAACCTCTCAGGAAGTGCGCAGGACCAAACTCTCATCTCTTTTCATCAACCTCATAAGTGACCCCTCCCGATGGGTGCGTGACTTCCCTCTTCCCTGGGCAACTGCTCTGAGGATGTTTGTTTGTGTAGATAAATGGGATTTTTTTTCCCCTCCTTTGGAAGCTGGGCCAGGACTATTGTTTACAGATGTGTGAAGCGCATGGTTGTGTGTTCATGATGCACCATAATTTATCTTAATTACATTTTACATCTTATTTTTTTTATCTACGTAACATTTGACATCTGATTAAATTTTCAAAAGTTTTTTAAAAACTGTTCCGTGTTTGTCGTATGTAGTGAGTGGCTAATTGCTGCGTGCTGTGTCCAACAGGTGCGGCAGGCAGCGTTCCAGTCTCTGGGCCAGTTTATCTCTACATTTGCCAGTCCTAGCACTAATGTGGGCCAGTACTTTAAAGAGGGTACAGAGGAGGGTGACTGGAAAGCCCAGCAATTGCACAATCGGTAGGAATTCTATTGAGTCTTTTTTGCACATGTCTCCTGCACACTTGTATTTATATTTACACTGAGTTTTTTGGTCGTCACTGACAGAGTAACATTCAATAAGTAGAAACAGCTGATGGTGCAGCAGTTCAGTGTAATCTGCTTTAGTTCTTGACCCAAAGGACTATAATACTATTTTGTACAAGTGTAACTGAAACTAAATGATTGAAGGGGAAATGTGTAAAGACTGGCACTATTTGGTTAAAATAATAATGCTAGAGTCTATATAAACTTTTCCTGTGCTTTGAACTTTGTATCAGTAGTTTGTGTGTTGTGAGAGCAAACCGCCATATAGTTTATTTTTTGATACTTGAGCTGCACAATTAATCTCATAAATTTTTAAAAAAAAAATCGCAATATGGACCTATGCAGCTATCTAATTCTAAAAGGCTGCAGTTTATTATAGATAACGTACATAATCGGGAGTTTATATGTAGAGTTTGTCAGTTTTTTTTTTATTATTAATTTTGAATTAATGGGTAAATAAATATTGACAAACATCCTTTTAATGAGATCTTTGCTGTTAGCCTAGATAAATATGTTTTAATAAACATTGGTACATTTAATAGTTAAATATCACGGGTTAAATCTAGTGAGTGTGTGCATTTGTGTGTCTGTGCGCGCGTGTCATTGGAGACCGTGCCACACACACAGACCCCTCCTACTTTCACCTTCACAGACACACACACACACACCCTCTCTCTGTTTTACACAGAAACACTGCTCTGTCGCGATTCTTTTCAAAGGTAAAGTGCAGGTTAATTTGTTTTATTTTTACTTTACGGCAGTGATTCTGTTGGTGTGTTTTTAAAAATTTAATTTGGTTTACGAGTGTTTTGGCCCGCTTCCGGTGTTATGCGCTATAATGCCCCCCTGCCATGGATTGCCCCCCCCAACATAATCGCTATCAAATATTGTATTAGAACATAAATTCAGAGGTTAATGGTTTAACAAATAACAAATTGCATGAGACAATAAAATAAGAAATATAAAAATAATTGTTGTATATGAAAATATAAATATTAATATTTTTTTTCATATACAATATGTATACTTTTATATTGTATATATAAATGTTTATTTGTATATTCATGACAAAGCCCTGAAAAATAAATGTGCCACAAAATAAACATTATACAAGAATTTGTATTAATGCTCTTGACGGCTGTCACGTGCCTAGAGTTTATTATAATAGTAATATCATAATTGATGATGATAAACCTATGAATTTATGTTCTAATTTAATGTTTGATAGTGATTATGTAAGGGGGGGGCAATTTATGGCAGGGGGGCATTATAGCACATAACACTAGAACGAATTATGCTCGTAATCCAAGGTTTCACTATATATATTTGTCAGATGTAAAGCATACATGTCTGTTTTTTGTGCTAGTCCATTTTTATTTTATTATTACTATAACAGCTCAAGGAGCAACATGTTTGTGCACTTTCTAAAGATTTTTGTTCTATTTTGAATAAAGGGTTGAAGAGTAATGATTTTTTCAGTTTTTTGTTTTTTTGCCCTAGTTAAATCTCAGTTGCAACATGGGTCAAAATAATCGCAATGCGATTTAAAAAAAAAAATTTTTTTTTTATTTAAAAAAAAAAAAAATCCTGAAGCCCTATTTGACGCCATGTAGAACATCTGAGTTGTTGTTTTTTTCCTCCACAAATCAGGGCTGGCGACAAATCCAAAAGCACTAACACACCTGCTGCAGAAGAAAAGAAAACTGGCCCCTCACAGCCTGACTGCATTTTCCAGAATCCACCATGCACTCAGGAGCATTGTGAAAGCCAGCTATGCCAGTCAGAACGGGACGGTGTGGACATAGATGTGGAGGGTGGAGGGGAGCAGGCAGCAGAAGCTTTATCTCCAGATGAGTCCTGTTGCCAAGTTGATGCGGATAGGCCCAGTCCAAAGTGCCTTTCTGAGCTGGTTGATCTAGACGCAGATGAAACATCCAGGGAACCACGTTGCTCACCACTTGCAAGCTCCACAGCACAGAACAGCCCATCAAACACCTCAGAAGACCTCGTGAGTGAGAATCCCACGCCATCGAACCCAGACACTGCTGATGGCACAGAGGTTCCTTCGAGTGCACTACCAAACCATGTGGCAGAGAAAGCAGAGATACCAGAGCAGGAGCTGTATAACTCATTCCACTACTGGAGGACACCCATCCCACAGATAGACCTTGACCTGGAGCTGTTGGAGAAGAAGTGCAACACTGACGACGAGCTTTCTGCTACCTGCTCCTCTACCCATACCTCCACGCCGACTCTGGACAGGAAGCAGCTGGAGGAGCTCATTGAGAACCTGGAACCCCACATTGATGATCCTGATGTCAAAGGTGAGGAAGACTACCCCCCCCCCCCCTTTTTAAATTTATAAATAAATAAATGAAGAAAAGCTTCATAATCATGTAGAAATTAAGGACATCAATGGTTTTACTTTGCAACTGTGTTCATCTCTATGCACATCAAAGAATTTTTCACACCAGTGCAAATGAGTGGAGCAGTGAACTGCAAAGCTCCTGCTGTTCTAAAGTAGCGTATAATAACTGAAATATAGATTGCAATGGTATTTCTAGCAATTATAATTAACTCTTGATATAGTCTGTGGTTGGAAATTTTTTTCTTTCTTCCAGCAAACATTTTTAAGTAATACTTAACAGTATTCATAGTTATAATAGTTAGCAGTATAACTGTGCCTGTCTCCGGTATTAAAGGTAATAAGATTATTAATTAGATTATCCAGATTATGTTCTACCACAGGTTTTTGAAGGTTCTTCTAGGAAACTAAAAGTGGCACAGGCAGTCAGACCTATAGTCTTGTGTCTATGTGGAAAGGAAATGAGCTCAGGAAAATTGAGCAAACATTGAATAGAAAAGGGTGTGTTAATGTTAACAGCAGCATGACCAAACACCATGGTGCCTTATCACCCAATAATGTACGTTTAGATTGTTTACCATAAACAAATGATATTTACTTGTTTGTTTGTGATGCATGTTTGTAGATACATTAGAGATGTAATGCCTTAGTATTACTTTGAGACTATAAATACCTGTAGAACAGATCACTGTCATGGTCGAGTGGGCTGTATGCATGCTGTTCGTTGACGCTCGATGCTGTTCTACTGTCCTACTCATCTGCTTCCTCTCACATGATACAGCAGTACAGTGTTTAAGCTCGGGTTTGACTATTTAGTTCCCTTATCGTGCCATTAATTTGTCAATTCCCAGGCTGTCCTTTGTGTGACCTGAATGTGCTAAGACTGTGGTGGTATTGTACTATTATATGTCTAGCATGGGTATGCAAGGGTACCAATGGGTTTTGTTTCACCATGATGGCAAATTTGCACCTGAAATGTATAAAAAAAAAAAAAAAAAAGTATCATACTAAAGTGTTTTAGACAATGAGCTTTTTATTTATTTATTTATTTTTTTAGGTGGCGCCAATTCAAATTTAAAAGCATGTGGTTTGGTTTCCCGGGTTTAGGTGTTGGTGGTGTTGCTTATATCTGTTTTAAATCTATCTCGCACTCTCACGCACATGCGCAGGCATGCACTCACACAGATTAATGAATGTTTGCACACAGATGAGCAAGTATGCAGAGTACAGTTGTACTTTGTGGTAAGGTATCTTTGCTCTGCAATTTTAAATGCCAAGACAGGGGTACAAACTCCAACAAAGCAAAGGAAAACCAATAACTTTAACACTTCTAATGTAAAGAAATGCTTAACTACAGCGACACGTAAGATATGTTCTATTTATCAAAGTGGTCTGTGTATATACACACACACACACAAGCATCATCTTACTCAACTGCTCCTCACAGAGGTTCTGCCCGTTAATTGTCTGTATATTAATTTATTATTATTATTATTATTTTTTTATTATTAAATCCCCTTCTTTATGACAAAGTACATGTGATGCCAGATTCAATCCGAGCAATCATAAACCATAGGGGTTTTTGAGACCTAGTAATACTGCCTCCTATGTAAAAATTTTTAAAAAAAAAATCACTTCCTGACCTCCTGTAACAGGTTGCACCACACAATGCAGCGGATGTGACATGTGCAAACACATGTTCTATTGTTCTACTCTGAGTCATTTTTGATGAGAGAAACACTCTGGTGTAGGCTTTTAAGATTCCTTCAGTGTGTAGCTGGCAAAAAAAAATCATTCAAGATTATAGTTGATTTTAAGTTGACTTTGTATTGCTTGCTCAAGTAGGATGTGATTCTCTATAATAGGCCTGGTGTATGCTGTAAATGGTTTTTATATGTCATATATGGCAAGATCCTTGACTTTAAACCTAATATCCCAGCTGATCACACTTTTTGTATTTTATTTTTTTAAGTAAAGTAGATTTTTAGGAATTTATATCTGGCCTATTATGGTATTCCACTGTTTTACACTGTCCAGATGTTTGTTAGAAGATGAAAGGGCAGTTTTGCACAATATGAAGGTACAATGCATACCTGTGTGTGATGTAACAAGCCAGGTGTGTGTTAATCATGGGTTTCTGTGCGCTCGCATAGCAGACTCATGTTCAGACTTGTGTTTGTATTGGGAGTCGACAAGCATGAATAACAGGCTATGGCGTTCTTGTAATCTGGCTATTCAGCCTCGTTGTACCATATAAATAACTTTGTGCTTGGTATTGGTCAAACGTGGGTTCACGTGATTAAGAACAGTTTTGTTTTAAAAGTATTTAACACTCTCTAAATTAAGCAGTCCTAATGGTTATGCATTATTTTATTTTCTAGCACAAGTGGACGTGCTGACTGCTGCTCTGAGAGCCACGTCGTTGGACACTCACGTTGAGGAGGCTTTCCTGGAACCTCAGCAGTCTCATGAAAACCCTTTCAGCTCATGCCACGTCCCGCTCATTGACTCTTCTGATGTAGAGGTTTTTCTAATTTGCATATTTTAATGAGAATAGTGTAAATCGTCTTCTGTGATGACTAATACTGCATGTGTGCGTACACTCCTAGGTTAGATAATGCCGACTGCCATGAGTCATGCATCTCTAAACGTCTAAAAGTCGTTTGTATTTCAGAGCCGAGAATCCACCCTACCCGTGAGTCATGGTGATGACTCGGAGTTGAGTGATAGCAGCAGTCCAGAAGAGGAGAAAAAATCCAAGCAACAGGTAAAAACGCATTTACCCCATTTTTGTGGTTTATTTTTAGAATTTTTTTTTTAGCATGTCTGTAATTAATCAGTGTCCCAACTTGTTACATAGCATTCTTGTATGTGCATGTTTTCAAACTGTCCTGTCAAGTGCCCGTTTAAAAAAAAAAAAATAAATTTTCCTCCCTCCTTGCGGTGTTCTATAGGATGTAGTCCCTCAGGCGCTGTTGGATCAGTACCTCTCTATGACGGACCCATCCCGGGCCCAGACGGTGGATATGGAGATCGCCAAGCATTGTGCATACAGCCTGCCTGGTGTGGCGCTCACGCTGGGACGCCAGAACTGGCACTGCCTCAGAGACACCTTCGAAACTCTAGCCTCAGACATGCAGGTGCAGTAAGACCGCACCTCCGAATATGGCCCTTCGTAACCCTTGCTACTCTTCTGTACCTGGTGCTTCATTTTGCTTTTGTTGTCCGTTTGTGTTCCTGGTGATCTGTAATTAATTAAATTGTATTTATATAACAATAGTCATTGTCACAAAGCAGCTTTATAAAATAAGGAAATAAGTTCAATGTGAGGAAATGTGTATAACTTTAGAATTATCAGGTTGTTCCTGATAAGCAAGCCGAGTATGACAGTGGCAAGGAAAAACTCCCTGAGATGACAATAGGAAGAAACCTTGAGAGGAACCAGACTCAACAGGGAACTCATCCTCATTTAGGTGATAGCAGAGTCAGGGTCATTCCTTGTGTTAGGAGGCTGGAAGTTCAGTATAACGTGAGCAGTATTTGTAAGTATGGAGTCCACTTTTGTTAGTGGAAGCTCTGGTGCAAATATTGTTTGTGGGAATCTCAGTCCTAAACTGTTAACTGATCAAAGTCACAAGCCATTTGAGAGTCCAAAACCCCTTTCCTTCATGGTCAATTATTGTTGCGTCACATGCTAGGACTCGTATCATACTCATACTAGGATATTAGGTCTTAATCACTATCTGTTTGATACTTAAATCTGACTAGTAAATACTAGACAGGAATATTTAGCCAAAGAAATCTGCCAAAATGCAGGTGGAGGATTAAGATTCTTTATTATTAACACTAAAATGCTGTGCAGTCTTGTGCGTAGTCTGTTTAATTTTACCACATTGGTGGCTTACTTTAAAGTAGTCTTTTTCTGGTTCAACACATTTAGATAATTTACCCTTATGTGTTCGTCATCCAGGCCCAGTGTTGAAAAGTACCACTCTACTTTTACTTGTATTTTAATGCTCTAAAAGACTTTAGGCTACACACACGGTCGTATGTTTTTAAGGGGACTGTACATAAACACAGTATTAACAGAATGTTTTTTTAGTTTTTTTTTTAAAAAGCAAATAAAATCAATGACGTGGGTAAGATTATGTCGATTTGTGTTTTTGAATGCCTTTCTCCTGCCCTGTTGCAGTGGAAGGTACGGCGGACACTGGCCTTCTCCATCCATGAATTAGCCCTGATTCTGGGCGATCAGCTGACTGCCGAGGACCTGGTGCCCATCTTCAACGGCTTTCTTAAGGACCTGGATGAGGTGCGCATAGGAGTCCTTAGGCACCTCTATGACTTCCTCAAGGTTAGTGACATTTCGTGCTGCTTCTTCCTGGAAGAGTTCCCACTCTTAGTTTCTGTTTTGGTCAAATTAATTTTTCTGTTCTTACAATCTCTTTAGCTGCCTCTGTATTTCACTGTTTCACTTCTGTATATTTTGCAGGACAGCCACACACAAAGAACAGATTTTTAACAAGATGTGCTTCTGTTCTTTTCCTCTTTTAGTTGCTGCATCAGGATACAAGGAGGAAGTACCTCTATCAGCTGCAGGAGTTCCTGGTTACAGACAATAGTCGCAACTGGAGATTCAGATCAGAACTTGCAGAGTATGACCAGCTAATATTCATAGTATTCACAGCATTAATCAGCATTTGTTACCTCTTCTTTTCCCTCTCTGGCCAATTCTATTGTACATGTTTGTGTGGGTTTTGTCTAACAGGCAGTTAGTCCTGCTGTTGGAGCTGTATAGTGGGCAGGACGTGTATGACTATCTGAGGCCGCTGGCGTTCTGCCTCTGCATAGACAGAGTGTCTTCTGTTCGGTGGACTTCCTACAGACTGGTATGTACAGCCATACACACAAGCCATTTCCTTTGTGAGGGTTCACAAGGCTGTCTTGGCACCTCTGTTGTGTAGATGATGTAGCATTCTGTCATGTTGGTCCTTCTCCTGATTGTCCTTGGACAAAATTGTCGGTACCCTTCTGTTAAAGAAATAAAAAACCACTGAAATAACTTGAAACTGACAAAAGTAATAAAAAATTTACTGTTAAAAAAACAAAATCAGACATTGCTTTTAAATTGTGGTTGTTAATGTGACCATTGTGGATTTTTCTTTCTTTAACAAAAGGGTACCGACAATTTTGTCCACGTCTGAATTTGTAAGATGGTATGAGGCTATGGTTGTTGATTAAGAGAATTTTGAATGGTATTTCCGTTTCTTTCCCTGTATAGGTCAGTGAGATTATCAGGAAACTTTCTACATGTCCAGCGCTGTTGGTGGATTTCCTTGGCGAGTTGGTGGATAAATTCTGCCACTCTCCGAAATGGTCCGGACGTCAAGCTTTTGCTTTTGTGTGTCAGGTAAGGACAAATGATCACTTTGCCCGACACCACTCTTGAGGTGTCTTATTCTTGAAGCTCATGTGTAGTTCATTCAGTCAGTGCAGTGTTTATGGTGCTTTATACCTCACTGCATTGAATGAGTTCACTTTCCTGGGTGATGCTGTACTGGTAGTAGAACAAAAGTCTCTTATTTTTTAAATCTTAGGTCATCAGCAGTCGTATAAGCATTTCACTTCATATTATACTGTGTATGAGATGAATAAATTTGAATTTGAAAAATGCAACACATAAAAATGACCCTTAAAACAAGTTAAAAAGTAAGCAGCATTTTAGTTTGTTAGTCTGCACTGCCAACAGCTTAAAGATGGTTAAGGCTAGAGCACTTCTGCCATATGGTCAATACCCCTCTCTCCTATGGCCAGTGTTGTAAAGGGAGCGTAGCATTTCCTGGCTACCACCTGCTCACTGCTCAGCATATTAGAGCTGCTGTTTAGGACATTACAGGAGGATACTCTTGAAAATAGTGCTTTCACCTCAGTCTTTTGTAGTGTATCTCCCTTTTCATTGTGCATTTATTTTGTATGATTCAAGTCTTTTTTTTTTTCTTTTCTTTTTTTTTGTTTCCTTTAATACATGCACACACATCTCTAGCTGGCTATAGAGGAGGACTGTGTGTCATTGGATCAGTTCTCCGAGCACCTGCTGGCTCCTCTGCTGCAGCTGGCATCTGACCCTGTGCCCAATGTTCGTGTGCTGCTGGCCAAAACTCTGCGCCAGAGCCTGATGGAGCGAGGTCAGTGCCAGCCTATTGACTTGTTTCTTAAGGGAGTGTGTGTATTCTGAACGCATTAGTGTAAGGGGTGTGGGGAGATTTCAGAGACAAGATGTATTTGTATATCTTGGATTATGTAGTGTGTGTGCGCGCACAGATGGTGGTTTTATTAGACACGGATAAAGATTTGCTTGATCTAAATTAAAATGGATCTACAGGAGTAAATGTAATCTGACAAAGTCCCTTTAGGTGTCCTCTTAAATTTCACTCTGATATTCACACAGTTTGTGATGAGTTATGCCCGGGAAGGGGGATTTAATGCTTCTGTGTTGTTTCCTATAGAATATTTCCTACACTCTGCCAACTCGCATCAGGAGGCCCTGGAGCAGACTCTGGTCGCTCTACAGATGGACATGGACAAAGATGTAAAATACTTTGCCAGCGTACACCCAGGAAGCACACGCATTAACGAGGATGCCATGAGCACCACTTCCTCCACCTACTGAACACGCACATACAACACCCCTAGCTTTGATGATGGTAAAGGGGCTCGGACTGGCCTCTACCATGGGCACAAAAACTGAGAAATATTTGCTTGGGGAGTCGCTTCAACCAACTGTCCTTCCCTTAGAGCAACTCACTACAACAAAGAGTTTTTGTGATTATTATTCTTTTTTTTTTGCCACAGAAGCCTTACAAGTGTCTTCCTTAAATCCAGAGAATACTTGAATATCTGGAGTCAAAGCACCAACAAACTACAGTCAAAAATATCAGCATATCTCAGAACCAGAGAGTGGATGACTACTATTCTTTCACTCGTCCTCATCTTCTCTCTCTTGTTGATGGACCGTCATTGTTTTTTTTTCCCCTCTACAACAAAGCAGGAACTGTCAGCTTCACACAACCACATTAACAGGAAAGTCTGTAGCACCGAGTGTTTCCCTAATTTTCTCATGTTCCATTTTGATACTGTACCGGGTGATTGACTCATATGCTGCAGATATATTCAACATGGAGAGTGTAACCGCCTCAGCCTTTCCACATGCCCTAGTCTGGGAACTGTGGCTTGACGACGGACACTTTTTTTTTTTTTCTTCTTGAAGGGCTTGAGCCGATATTGTTTTAAAGTTTCGTGCAGCACATTGTTGTGCCTGCGGACAGGGGCTTTCCCTGGGACAAAGTGGGGATCCATGTCCTATTGGAAAAGGAACTATCTTATTTTTAAACCAAAATCACAAGGGGTCCATTTTTTTTTTTTTTTTTTTTTTTTTTTTGCGCGCAGAGTATGTAGAAATTCAATATTGAATCAGTGTGGTTGTTGCACATCACTCTGGGGTATTTTAACATGAAAATAAAAAGTGCTTCACTTTGATCCATGCATCTCATGTACTGTACATATCTTCCAGTTTGTTTTTTTTCCATTTTGATCAGTGATCATGAATAGAATTATATGTTCTCCTAACCTGTCCAGAATAAAAGTTCAGATGCAGTTCTTTTAGTCTGGGCTCTTTGTTTCTATTTTGTTTTTAGCCTTCAGAATAATTATTCAAAACTACACAGTTTTGTCAGTTGAACTGCCAAATTCCACTTGCTCCTCTCATTGTGAACAAGAGTAGGCCACTAGTTTGGTGGAGAGAACCATGCAAAGATCATTAATGCTGCAACTTGATCAACATAATTACTATTTTAATGTCTAGTATACTGAGAAAACAAAAGATAAATCATCCTTTTGGAATTATAAGGGAGTTTTTTTTGGTCAAAATTGAATTATTCACATTCTTATTCATTACAAACTTTTTAATATAATGTGAGGTGTTTTTTTATGCAAGTTATATGCATTTTTGTGACCCTTTATTTGGAAAATAAAAAGGCATAGCACAGTTTTGCTCTATATAGTAAACTGCGTAAGATGTAAATAAAACCTCATTATTCCAAGGAAACAAAATGCCTGCGTCGACTGTAGAGCCAACCATCAATGCACCTCTGTGACTATTGTATTTATTCCCATTTTCGCCATGGTAGGACATGACCAGGCAACATTTACACGCCATGGGCAATTTGGGAACGCCAATTAGCCTAATCTGCATGTTTCTGGAGTGTGGGAGGAAACCCACAAAGCACAGACCTGACATGGGAATTGACCCCAGGACCTAGAGGTGCAAGGTGTGGGACTATAGAACTATTAAAGGTGTTTTATATACGTATGTATGTAAAAGTTGAGAATTTGTATTCATGTGGATATCAAAGCTAATATATTTTTTATTCACTTTGTCGTGAAAAACTCTTGTTTAATGTATTTTCAGAGCCAGTAAAGAAGACCCATCCACTAAATGTTAGCATGCAGTGTAGACTTTGAACCTACTTGCTGATTACATAAATTTCCTTATCAAGCACTGAAAGTGTACTGTACCAATCTATGACATAATATTCACTTACCTTCCTAACAAATGTGCACTGTTATTCTCGCTGTTATTAATACTGTTGAAACCATCATTGTCTTCTGTTTGATTATTAGTTTGGATTATATTCAACAATTTTTAAAAATCAATAGATGTTCTTCACAGTCCAAACATTAACCTTTAACTAGTAAAAAAAAAAAAAAAAAAAGTTAGCTTCTGCTGACCTCATGGTGACTTGCAGGTAAAGTGATCATCCTGACTCATAAGCCTTTCTAAGCTGGCTGGAAAACTGAGCTTTAGAATGATGCTATGTGAAGCTCCTACTGGGTTCCAGTGCCAAGACTAAGTGGTCATGTGACTGCACTGCTTGTGTCTCAATCTATGCCCAGGAGAGAAAGACTCCTTTGTACGGATTTTTAAAAAAGTGTTTCAGAGGGAGGAGCCTCGACACAGGCCCAACCATCTGCTATCTGACCCAGAATCCATCATCAATCATACAAAGCTGATGTGAAAGTGCTCATCTCCCCTCCTCTCCTCTATTCAGGGGGTGTTGGGCTGACTGATTAGTGCACCTGCATACTGAATGCATCCATACATGGAAGAGTGAAACACTGGCATGGCAGCAGGTGTCGGATGCTTGATCAAAATCCACTGAAAACTATTTGATTAAAATAGTAACTTTAATATTGTCGGTTTAACCATGTCTTTTTTTTTTTTAAAGCAAATTACAAAAGAAAATAATAATTAGCAAATGGAACTATGCTTATATGATAATTTGTTAATAAAATAGACTTCAATAGAAAACAAACAATTGGTCTTGGACATATTTCAAACGGAATTCTGCTTTAATTAAACCAGTCATTAAACCTCTTATGAACTTCAAATTACTTCAGAAGCATAACCAGCAATGTTTCCTGACTTTTAATGAGGCACTGCAACACAAAATTTAAACATGCAGGTCTTTTTGGGGCGAGCATCCTGGGTCAAAATGCAAAAGTACCTTTAAGTAACCGTACCAAAACCTACCCTCACTAGGATATAACAACTACAATGAATACACATACAAACTCTAAGCTAATATTTACAGTGCTTAAGCAGGGAGCATGTCCATGGACAGGTCTTCAGTCTGCATCCTCTACATGCCTGTGTGGTAAAAGCAGAAGTCCCCTTTGTATGAGGTGGAGAGGAATTATGACTAAGGATCTCTCATTTGACGTTTCCTAAAAAAAAACTATTTGAAAATGCAACGTGATATTCTATGACTGCAGCATTACAGGGACTTTTCTGTTTTCTCCCATATGGTACCTTGATATACAACAAACGTGAGAACTAGGTTTAAATAGTAAACAGAAATAAAAGCTGGGAACAGTAAACATGCTATAAAACGCATTATTCAGAGAATTATGAATACTATTTGAAGAACGATTGCCTATGCAATGTTTTATAGATAAATACAAAAGACTTTTTTTCCCCCCTAGAAAACTATGAAACAAAGTATAAAAGGATAATACAAAGAGCAAAATCACAAGGGCTTGTAATTTACGTGATTGTCGCTTCTGGTTCCCAACCTCAGGTCATTGACTCCTGAGCCTATGGTCCTGTTATTGTGCCCTCTTGTGGCTGTTGTGTGAGCATCTGCGACACTCCAAGTCTAGTGGTTTAAAAAAGACAGTTCATGCACTTCACTGCTCTGCTGCCGTAGTCGATACACTCAGGCCCGATGCACTCGCAGCACGCGTTGTGAAACCAGCGGTACTTCGAGCCCCCCATCGACTCGCAGTACTGCTTACATTGGCGAATTGAAACGCAGTCATGAAAATAGACCACTGTGCACATGTTTTCTAGAAAAGATAAGAGTAAGAGATTATTAGAATATGGAATGTTTAGATGGTTAGCAACTCATGTTCTCATTCTACATTTCATAAACTGTTAATGCATTCAGGTTCAGGGGGAAAAAAAAAGTGCATGAAATGAGGTCATACTAAATGCATTTAAAATCCTGAATACAAATGTCATAATACTGCAAATCCTTAAAGCACCCAGTGTCTACTTCACATAAGCTGTTAAAAACTACCATGGTGTGTTACACCTATTAATTGCATTGCTGAACATGGACACCCCGAAACCAACTGGAAATTCCATTCTTGGGCCTCTGGTTTAAAGGGAAACGTATTTTTTGAACCCTTGACATAAGGGTTTGAACATCAACACCTTGGCCTATCTCTGCTGGTTGCCTGATCAGTTGGAAGTTCACTTCAAATTAAATTTCAAATCAATTGGAGCATATATGGTAATTCCATGTGTATTATGATGGGCAATTTATTATTATTTTTAAATAAAAAAATACAATTAAATAAAATTAAATAAAAAATCACTGGCAAGTCATTAATGCTACGTTTAAAAGTTATTCTTGTTATTAAATACATACATAAATTTTAGACAGATGATTTTTAGATGATTTTAGAGGTATCCACTATCTGTGACGTAAACTGCAAATTCCCTTGACTTATGTGATAACATACAGATCTAGAAACAGTCGTGCATTATAAACTAGACCTTGAACACATGAGGAAGGGGACAGATTTCAACTCAAACTTCTTGCTCTGGAGAAAAATATCCTTAGTGGATTTTGTCAGTATGGAAGAAATTCATACCGAATAAATACTAAAATGTGAGTGTGTGTGTGTGTGTGTGTGTGTTACTTGGAAACATCAGATTTAATGACAGGACCATGCCTTACCTTGAGTGTTATCATAAGTAGAATGAATGCTGTTGCCAGGCAACGAGACGTTCTGATGCTGATCTTCCATGGTCTCCAAGAAAGAGACCAGGTTCTCATGGTATGAGAGCTCCTCTGCTACAGGGAAGGAGACCACCATCATGTTGATGGGGGCTTCACCCTCAGTGAGCGCTCTGAACAGAGAGGGAATGGGTCTGTAGAGATCCTCCACTGTGCTCTTAGAGGTGGCTGGTGTGTCACTGTAGTTCCTCGGGTTGCACATGCCTGAGAGAAAGAGTCGATAGATTAAACACAGCTGTTATCAAAACACAGATCCTTAAACAGGAAAACAGAAAAGTATGAACAGCATTTAGGAAATATCAGGTTAAAACTCTTCTTTCACATCTACAGGAATGACACTGAACATCACGCATTAGAAAGCAGGCAAAAAGTCCAAGTCTTACATATTGGTGTCAGTTTCAAATTTTACATTCACATGAACTACAAGTGAAAAGCTTACACTCACCCACGCAGTCGCAGCACTCCTCCCACAGCGTGCCCAGACACAGCATACACTCCTTACAGCACGAACAGTTCCCATCTGACGGCCTGCATTGGCACAGCTCCTGAAAAACAGAATTGTAATTGCTAGCAAAAACTTTATAAGATCCATCTATTAAAAGAAAAGGGTACTGCAGAAGAGATAGAAAAAAAGCTAAAACACTAAAGCATAATTTCAAAAGTCTTTAATTACACAAGCCATATGCAGTAATCATGAACAAAGAGAACGTTATTTCACTTTATTGTCATTTCATATTAAAAGGAAAAAAAAAAGGAAAAGGAAATATGATACATATAGAGAATATAAAAATATTCTGATGATTTAATTTATACACCTGACAAATATGAATAACTTTTTCTTTTATACATGCACTAACAACCATTAGTCAAGTCAACGAGTTAAACAGCATTCTCCACATGAGTGAGTCTAATTTTGCAGGGATTTTATATAAACCTGCTTTTCAAAAGAATTTAATAAATGTCATACTTCTTTTAATACCTTTACAGCTTAATAGGTTTTGAGAAACCAAGTGTGTTAGCTGATATTTATTAACACATGGAAATAAATTTAAAAAAGTGCGCAAGTGTAGTTATAATTTTTTTTTATTGAAATGCATATCCCGAGTGCAACTGTAGTTATTTTTCTGGCGAAACTCCATCAAGGACATGCATATGCTATGGTTTTCTGGAGTAACCTCAGATCACCAAAACAGCAGGAGAGGCTGGGAGCAAAGGTCACATTCCAGATGTGCAAAAAGCAGCCTAATCCCCACCACAGGCAGTGCAGAACCTGCCTCATAATATTGGATTTTTCATACTTTGAGACAGTACAGGTATTTCACAGTTAAAACTATTTTGTGTGTGTAGATTTCTCACCAGAACAAACTAAGAGAGTCCAAAACTTAAAGAAAGAAAGTAAAAAAGATGATTAACCTCTTGAAGATCTGAGCTGAGAGCAAGTAGCTAATTTGTTGTTTTAGATATATAATATATACAGTACTGTGCAAAAGTCTTTATCCACCCCTCATATCTTTATAGTTTGCTTAGAGACAGAGTTTCTGGCAATTTAATATAGTCTTGAGGAATAGTTCTCCATGCTTCCTGAAGGACTTTTTGTGTCTTTTTTTCGGTCCAGTCTCTGTACCTGACCATTTTCAGAGGAATGTTTTTGTCTGTTAAGCCACACAGTAACCTAAAAATCATTCAAGCATAAAAAAAACATCTAACTTAAGGCATGAACCAGTGAGAAACAGATGCAGATGATGAGACTGTTGGAACAGACGAGAGGGGAAATGAAGTTGCAGCTAATGTTGTTACATATAAAACTTGATTTTAAACTGTATCCTTAGGCCCTTCACAGGATGCCAAAAAAACATTTGTTCCCGTGTCTCATTTAATCTACATCATTTAATTTAATATGAAAAAAATAAGGGTTGGCTCAAGATTTTTTGCACAGCATCACATATCGAAGGTTCTGTCCCCTACTGTTAGTTACACTTTTGACCACAAACAAACTGCATGTTAATGTGCATACAATGGGATTTATGTTATAATTTGTATTATTCCCACATAAGAAAATTAAGTTTACAGCTGTAAGATATGCATGCAAGTAAAAATCTAATCTGTGAGAGAGTAAATGAACATAAATATTACAATAGCACTGTATGCAATGCAGTGAAAGGGAAGATGCACAAATACAGAGATGCTGGTGCAGTATATCAACAGCCTGCCTATATCCACAAACCCAGAGTACCAGCATATGAAATATGTTGCAAGACACTACTATCAGGAAGAAGAGAAACAAAAGGCACCGGTGCAAAAATACCAGGATCGAAATGCATTTACTGTATTAAAATAGCTATTTATGAATTTATGGAAAGCACTGGATACTTTCTGCAAATAATCATAACCACCTTAGTTTATAATATGACTCTTACTAAAAGTTTATGATGTTTTTAATGTTTAAGTATGTCCTTGATATTGGTCTCCGGTGCTCCAAATTAGCATTGTGTATATTCTCTAAGACAAATTATTTATAATTTAAACAGTGCATGACTCTCTTTTGCATTGTTACTTGGTTAAAATGGATGCAGTTGTAATTCTTGCCTTTTTTTGTGCTGTCAGGGTGTTTTATTTTCCTCTCTTTCTCCCTCTTGTTCGCGCACACACACTTTCTTGCTCTCTAATGTCGGCAGGTGCTCACAAATATTTGCCTTACATTTTTATCTTTGTATTGTGTCTAAAGATTCCCACTGTATACATCTTTCTCTCTGTTTAGATTTTTAGTGATTTATTTTCTGTTTGAGTTCATTAAAGTTGATGTTGCCTCTATCTGCTTGATGATCACTTTCTCTTATCCATAGTAGCTTCTTATTAGTATTATAGCACCATTGGTTTTTCTGGGTGGGGTATCTGTAGATTCTTGGTAGCCTATATGGTTCAAGCCCAGGGCTTGAAACCATCCCAAGTGCTTGCTACATACACTACAGGGCCAAAAGTTAGTATACATCCATGTGTTTTTTTCCACAAGCTGTTGCCGCAAAGTTGGAAGCAAAAAAATTGTACAGGATGTCTTTCTATGCCAGAACATGAATTGAGTGGCCTGCACGGAGCCATGACTTTAACCCCACTGACTACATTTTGAATCATCTGAAACTCTACCATCTCATAAATCTCAACACACACCAAAATCTAGAGGGAAAGTCTTTCTAGCAAAGGAAAAAGAAAAAAAAAGCACACAGGTGTCCAGAGATGTGTGTTACTAGTGAATATGAATTGCATAAAGAAAATCCTCCTTACCTGTATTAGACACTTGCTGACGTCACTTGCGCACAATGCTTTATTGCATGCAGTAGAAAAGGAAAGCCCAGACAAAAACACAAGAAGAGCCGCGAACAGCGCTGTGTGTTTCCAGGTCGACTGCATCCCGCCGCCAGCAAACCTCACCCCACCTGTAGGCTCACAGGAACCACAAGAAGTCTACATGGTCAGGTGTTGGTTTTTTGGGTTTTTTTTTTTTTTTTTTGGACCAAATGCAAGTACTGTATATCTGAAATGACAACACCACCATCAGGGAACCATGCACAAACATGGAGGTAAACATGAAGGTAAACACACACACACACACACACACCCCTGCTTCACACTTTCCTCGCGCGCCATTGTTGTGCTAAAATGGGCGGCAACATCAAAGCTATGAGGCCAGGTACTCAAGGAGCAGAGGAACAAAACCCAAATGTCTTCCTATTGCTTATCAAGTACACTTCACTGCGTTTGCAAGCCATTCCTGCATAGTGCACTTACAAAGGGAATGAGCATCCATTTGGGACTTACCCCAAGTTTGGTCAAGGAAGTTTTTTCCCCTCACAGCCATAACGTTTATTGTGTCAAATAATAATAATAATAATAATAATAATAATAAAGCTTAAAAAAAAGTAAGACATGCTTAAGTTTAACAGTTTAAATATCTGTGTATGCTTTTGCCTGGACCTCCAAATCAAAAACATAGCTTAATCCAATTTCCCCTAATTCATTCCTCGTGCTTGCGGAGCACCCCGACTGCTTCAAAGGCGAAATAAGTTACTTTGTATCAGATTCTGTTTGTCGACCGCAACAACGTTTCGCTTTGTTTTTATTTCCTTTTCCTTTTTTCCTTTGTGGCTTCATGTAAACCCGACACTAAACACTAAGTGCCTACACTCATTTGTAGCCCATAAAACAAACGAAAGGGAAAAGAAGAAGAAGAAGAAAAAACAATCCCCTTCTCCGCTGCGGTTTAAACAATATGACGTTACTACAAACAAAACAGCGCAACACATGAGTGTTTCTCAGACTTACCGTGTCGCAGTAAAGCTTGTACAGGAGTGCGCAAAGGTACAAACCGTTATCTATCCCCTTGTTTACTTTAACTTCTCCTCCAGGATAATTAAGGCATGTTCCGTGGCGATGGCGTGCTTTTCCTCTCACACAAAGCAGCAGACAGGCGCCTTAAAGAGACAGAACACCAGCTAACATCTCAAACACAGGTGAGCTCAGAGCCTCAGAGGCCCAGCCCTTCTGCTCACACACACACACACATCATGGGGGGTCTCACTGCACTGCACTGTTACTGTAGAGAAAAACGTGTTTAATTTAAAATAATAATTATTATATATATATTTTCATTCATCTTCTATACCACTTATACTGTACAGGGTCGCAGGACCTGGAGCCAATCCCAGGCACAAGGCGGGGTACACCCTGGACAGGGTGTGGCAATCCATCACAGGGCACACACACACACACACGCTATAGGAACAATTTGAGAATGCCAATTAGGCTAATATGCATGTCTTTGGATTGTGGGAAGAAGTAGGAGTGTCAGATGATCACATACCAAGCACACTCACTCTCAATCATTGTCTATACCGCTTTATACTGTATTCAGGGTCGCAGGGGGCCTGGAGTCTATCCCAGGAGACTTAAGGCACGAGGCGGGTTACACTCTCGACAGGGTGCCAATCTATCGTAGGGCACACACACATACTCATTCACACACTATGGGCAATTTGGGAACGCCAATTAGTCTAATCTGCAGATCTTTTGGAGAGTGAGGCTGTGGGAGGAAACCGGAGTACCCGGAGGAAACCCACCAAGCACAGGGAGAACATGCAAACTCCATCCACAGTCCCGAGGCAGAAATCGAACCCTCGCCCCTGGAGGTGTGAGACCAGTGTGCTGCCACAAATGATGTTTAAAGCTTTCATTTATTGTTATTTTATTCCTTCATTTATTTCCCACAGACACTTTATTTTTGTCAATGTTGTTCTGAATCCAGAGCTGAGTGTAAGGTAGGTCATCACATACAAAGCACACTTTTTCACAAACACTTCTATCCCATGGTGATAAATAAACAAATTATCCATTTTTGGAGGTCAGTAGAAGCTGTAGACGAAACTCATGCAGACGTGGGGAGAACAGGCCAAAGTCCACACAGACATTTGTGTGGATCTGTGAGGTGATAAGGTTACCTGCTATGCCTCCCTCGATTAATGTTTTTTTTTTTATATATATATATTACATGAACAGCATATTTTTAAAATAATATTAAACATTGAGGTCATTCAAAACAGAGAGACATGTGTCCCCATTACTGTAGCATAGCTCCAGAATCTCTGTCTTGCTGTGCTTCCCCTACAACTTTCCTTTAGGTTCTTTGGTTTCCTGCTACATCCAAAAACATGCTGGTTAAATCCAAAATCATAATGAGTGTGTCAATGTGTTTTCACAGTGTCCTGAACTGGCCTGTCATTTAGGGTGTATTCCCACCTCATGCACACTGTTCCTGGGATACGGTCCAGATCCACTGGGACCTTGACCAAGATAAAGAGGTTACTATAGATAAATGAATGACACCCAGTAAAACAACTGAAATGCTGATATTAGAGAACTTTAAGAGTCTATTCTCACATGGATAGACCTGGTAACACAGTACACAACACTCCATCTCACCACAGCTTGTACGCTTCTGCTGTGCTTCCGTATAACGTACATTACACCAGGGAACTGTTTTTAGCTAAATTTTGTTCTCCCTCTACACATCAGCCAAAAATATGTTCAACCCCAGCTTCAATACAAGAAAGAAATCAAGTCTTATCTCTCAACTGGCACCCAGGTGCAATGAAATTCCCCTGGCTGTCTTCAAGTGAAGATGGAATCATTTTAATGATTAAATGTTAGGATGCTGACCTATTTTTACTAGAATGAGAATCCGTTGTTGACAGAAACTACAAAAGAACTTGTGTAATTGCTAATATGCTAGCTGCATCCATGAAGCAAAGGAGCTGAAGCAGGGGTACAGGACTAACCCTTAGTCAGGAGTTTAGTTATGTGCAAATCACCAAAAAAAAAAAAAAAATCTAACATTTTTAACATGTAACTGATCTTCCAAACATCTCATGGTAGCTTGTCAGTAAATGTTAAACTATATTAATGTACTATATTATTATAAAATAAACTATATTAATGCCTGAATGATGTCAAACTCTATACTGATTACACAGGTTGTTTTAGATCATCTAAATTGTGGCCATGAAGGTGATTTAAACACTTATAAATGGACACTTTGTAGTTGGTTTAAGGGTTCATACTAGGTCCAAAGAATTTGCTGTAGTATTTTAATATCTTGTAACATTTCTCCAGCCCCTGCATTGAGTCATTAAGGAAAAGGTATCAGAATCCAGTCACCAAAACTCAGAGACTAAATCTGTTGAACAGATCATGAATATTAAAACTTTCAATTGCAGAGAAAATTGATGCTTTTTACACAAGTCATGTAATTTTTAACCAACTTAATAGAAAAACCAAAATAGCTGATGCTGAATGTTTAGATGTTTAAAAGGTTTATGAAAGATCATGCTTATTCCTTGCTTAAAGTAAACACGCTGTGGCGTTAGGGCCTTTCAGGAGCATTAAGAACTATAAGGAAAATAAGGTAGTAGTTTCCTCTTAGACATATAATACAATACAAAAATTAAGTATTTACTTAAATGTAACTTTAGATCATTTGTGGTAGTGTGTAAGAAAAACAAAAACAAAATGAATGCACATTCATGTCCATCTTTATTTTGTACTTTTCCCTGTGAACCCACAATCTCTTCAAAAATTTCTTCTCTTTTAATACTTGAGTGGACAGTTTTAATTGCCCAGTTGTTAAACAAATGGGAACATTTTTTTTGGAGTCTTTGTAATGCAAAGCAGAGCTAAAAGTCCTGATGAGAAAGCCATGTGTAGGTAGAGATACCTTGTGACCTACCCCTGTTTCAGCTTAAGCATCAGTTGGTTCACTCTGACATTTCTACATGTAAATTATTCTCAAAAGGTATCAGTCAACCTTAAAAACATCAAATAGAAAGTTATCGGTCAATAAATCACACACCTATTAAAAAGCATGTACATGTCTAAAGCGCTGATACCATGGGTTGGCAAAGCACACAGGAACTACAAGGCTCCATTTGCGTACAGTAGTGTACTATGCTTTTAAAGCACACAGCATTAATTATGGGCATCCAGATTCATGCCACAAGACACTTATAATTAATAATAGTGTAAAAAAAAAAAAAAAAAAGGCCCACCAAGAAATATATTAATCTGCAGACTCCCTGTCCCCAAGCATGTACTAATCAGTGCTCTTGAAAATATGAGTAGGTTTAAAATCCTGAAAACACACTTGAAAACCGTGTCTGGGGAGATTGAGAAGTGAAAAGACAACAGAGAACGAAAAAAAATAGGCACAATCAGAGTTAATGAGTCGAGAACTGGATTTCATACAGTCAGTAATCCTCCTAAACCAAAGTGGCAGATTCAAATGGCCCAAAACAAAAACCATAGTGGACTTTAAAACATGACAGGAGCACACTTGTATTGGCCAGCAACAAGTCACCAAATTAGTGAGGAAGACCCAGCTAAGCATACACGTGTGCATGAAGACAATCAGTGCCAGGAAACAAATACAACAGAGGCATGGCTTTCTAGAAGAAAAAAAGAGCGAGAGGGGGAAAAAAAACCCCATATGAATACGCCCCTTATGAACAGATTAAAAAGCAAAACTGACATGAGTCCATATGACAAATATCAAACCAAAAAAAAAGGGGGGGGGGGGGGGCAGGGGACTAGTTCAGTGGCTGGAGTAGCTTTTCATTGTTGTCAGACATTTTTTTTCTATTTGTTGTATATATATTTTTTTTTAAAATGTGACCATATTGATAAAGGTGTATGTATTGACCAGTCTGTAGGCTGCTTGCATGATGGTCAAACTGTGCTCAGTAGCATGCACCATACAGCCAAGAGGCACAGGGCTACACTGCCTCTTCACTCATCTGATCCAGCAGACCTCTTCTGCGTCCTCTTGCGGGGTGATCTTCTAGGGGAGGCTTTATCTGGAGAGGAATAACAGGGTTATCATTTCAAAATCAACTTGACTCTATAGTCATCCGGTTCGAACACCCGACACCATAACTAGTGTAACACTTAATTTCTGTGCCTACACTACTTTATGTACAATGCCAACATTATTTTTACAATATTACTCTTCATCAGGGGTCCAAGTGTGTCATTTTATTGCATAAAGGTTGAAATAAAATTTCAGTGATCTAAATGCAACATCACCATTTTGAAGAAAAAAAAAAAAAAAGGGAAAAATTCTGTTAAGCTTCCAGAACTGCACCAAAAACAACAAATAAAAAAAATTCAAAAAGATGCATACACCATCATCTAATGTTCCTTCTTTAGTTTTGTAGCATTTTAATTAATCTTACAGTATGAGACAAATGACAAGACTGCAACAGAATGAAAAAGCAAGAGAGACCATGTTTAGGACAAATAATAGGAAATCTCACCTCGCCGACTCTGCACTGGGGATGCGAGAGGAAAGAAAGAGATAGAATGAGTGATCCAGAGATTAAGAAAGAGCACCACCAGCCAGTTCATGCAAGAAAAAAAGGGGGGAAAATACAGCAAAGCCAGTGTTCATGTCAGAACAGTTATTAAGATTCAAAGTGAGTTCAAAATGTGTGAAAAAAGGCAACTTTTTTCAAAACGACAAGACTTACTGATCTGATTAAGTGTCTCCTGAGGAATCCAGCTCATATCTACGTCATTATGGTTGGACGTTCCCATCTCCACCTTGGCCACTGGTCTCCTCCTCTGCAGAGACATACAAGTGATAAGCGTTATTTCTCTTCTGACCCCCCCAGTGATGAATTCATAAAAGTTAGATTCATTTCAATTGCTATAAAACCCAATCTGTTCAGTAAGGTCCTGTGGGATTAACATGCGTCCAGGGTGATCTGATAACAAGCAGACAGCACTTATACAATACATGGCTCTAGCCATGAAATCATTGTACGTCTGTTTAGAAAATACAGAGTCCTCACCTACTGCACTTAAGGATATAGCTAATGCTGGAACTAGAGACAAAAGTAACTTCTTTTAATAGCTTAAATTGATAACGCTCTACTTCCTCAGTGGAGACAATCTCAAGCAGGTCATTTTTAATGGGATTCACAAAACTTACCATTTCCCCCAAACACCATACCCGCATGCTTATTATTCTTACTACACATTTAGCGCCTCTTGTCAATGAGAACCATTATTTAATCTTATGTAGCATTTACAACATTTGATATAAAAGTATAGTAACAAAGATCTTCTTGAATTGACCTGGTAAGCTCAGGAAGATCAAATCCTACAGTTCATAGATTTCATTACTGGGATTTTACCTTTCTAGATTCCAGCAACTGATGCAGGCCAACAACCACCAGAAGGCCAAGCCCAGAGAGGAACACATACATGAAGATCCTGTGGGAAGAGGAAAAACCTAGCAGTCATTAAAAGATGCTTACGAAAACATTATGAGAAACTTAATAGCCAGCTAAGCTAAAAACAGAAATAAATGTCAATTTTGCGAAATTCACTCACGTCTCTCCATCCAGACCATCCTCTCTCTCAGTGATCGTGACTGTCTGGTTAAACACTGCATCCTGGAACACGTTGCCCTGTTATAAAAACAAGCAAACAAAAAAGCTCTTTTTTTTTTACATCACATTGAAATTTTTAATTAAAGATTAAATTATTTTTAGAACACAAAGCTTGATCATACACATTGACTCTCTCATGGTTCATCACATAGGTTGCAGAAGATATACCCCAAGCTACGCATGAAAACAAGTCTAGGTTGAATCGTGCCTCACTAAATATAAAGAAAGACTGCCCCATTTTATGACCACCATAGATGCTTATTTGTAATAATCGGTCTACATCTGCTCTGTCATGTCACACTTACATTGCTGTCTTTGTAGTTGAGGTTAATGACCAGGCCAAAAGGGCGCCCGCCCATGGGCTCAGCTGGGATGAAGGAGTACTCAAACGTGGCCTGGCGCTGTGGAGGCACCTCAGTGCCCAGCTGGAGAGCAGTGAAGTTTTGGATGTAAAACTGAAAGTCCTGAGGGTAGCGGAAGGAAGCATCCAGAGACTCAACCACAAAGTTTTCACTGCCTTTATTGGTGAAGCCCAGCAAGAACTTCACAATGTTGTTGGCTGGAAAGTCTGGGATTAAATCGAGGAGTAAACATAAAACCAAATTAACCAATCGGTTGCATTTCTCAGCATACAAATCCAACTATATCATGCATAGATGTATAATCATTACAAATAGAATTGTTAACACACACTTTGTATCAAACGAGAAACTACAATGTCAACACTGAAAAATAGCAGATGCAGCTACCTTCTCCTTTAACAAACAGGATGGTTGTATCAGCATTAGGGGAAGGCTTCATCTCTCCTGCTAGAGCTTCCTCTTCTTCCTCCTCCTCTTTTTCTTCAGTCTGACACAGATCAATTAAAACAATGAGATTTATGCAATTTTTACAAGCCTACAATTAGGATATTACCCTATTTTCTTACCAGTTCTGTGTTTTCATCATCTTCCACCTCTGCTTCATCATCCTCATCTTCAGCAATCACATCATCAGTAGTATCTTCATCAGCTGCCTCCTCTTCTTCTGTAACATCCTGTGCAGCTGTGAACGTACCTGAAAGGGACGAAGAATACAAAACACCTCGTTCATGGCATCAGTGGTTTATTTGTTTGTTTGGATGGAGGGGTTAAAGTTCACCATGGGAACATAGTCTTGAAACCTTTTGTTCCAAGAAATTTCAAGGTTCATCTTTTACATGCCTCATGCCTAATACAGGGTTTTTCTGTTGCAATGTCAGAAAACTAAAATAAAGACAATAAATATATATTTTTGTAAAAACATTTTAATATTGGCATGTTTGGTGTGCCGCCTGTGAAACAGCGAGGACAGACATAAGCAGTATGAGGAAAGGGCTGTGTAAGGCTGAGAAATGATAGATGAATCAATACGGAGACATTTTTAGGACTGAGATACAAAGTTTCCACATGGAGCCTGTATGTAGTTTG
This sequence comes from Leiocassis micropogon, assembly GCA_028565275.1. Taxonomy (NCBI): domain Eukaryota; kingdom Metazoa; phylum Chordata; class Actinopteri; order Siluriformes; family Bagridae; genus Leiocassis; species Leiocassis micropogon. Next base: position 13,940,563 of record JAOVVA010000048.1, read on the forward strand.
TTTTTAAGCGAACAAAATCTGATACAAATTAAAAAAAGCTTTATCTGTGGTCTCTATAATCATGAGTACTTGATCTTAGACCTAATCTAATCTGTAGTTCAGAAGACTGAGTTTGTTTGACACATTTCCAAGATGAAACAATAAATTCAGGTGATCATGAGCTAGTTGTCTCAGGCTTTCTCTCCTCCAGATGGCTTGCTGTCAATCGCCTTACAAACAAATGATACACAGACATGTGAATGAACCATGAGACCGGATTCAATCCCACACTGAACTTAATTTTAACTGGTTAATCATAAGCGGCCAGTCACTGCTCGCTTTTTACGCTACGTTACTTTACCAGGCTGCTAAGCTAGCAACTTGACTGCCTATTAACTACTACAGAAAATAACTACACCTACTACCATCATGTTGTAATAATTTTCAACACCAGCATGAATACTTCCTCATAAGTCCTTTTTATATTACCAGTCTGCAGAACAACACTAACAGTAACGCTGCACTCGAAGCTAGCACTGGCCTAGCAACATTAGCCGTTAAGGACACGTCAGTCAAGACGCGCTCGAGCTGAATGTACTGTATATAGTTAACTGCTTAGCTGGAGATAATGGGGGGGAAAGTTGTAGAAAAGCATCACGGACTCGTACTACCTAATACGTTCATGCACACCGAATGCAAAGCTTACTTACTGAATCATGAGCAGGAGGAATTTATTGAACACCGGCCTGCTGAGTTAAAGCTAACCGAGAAATCCTAGCAAGCTAGGCGTACAAACCCACCATGAACTGATTTACTCATTTCCTAGACTTACCTTTGATAAAAATCGTTGCTGGGAACGCTAGCAACAGCAGCAGGAGAATTTTCGGCAGGAACTTGAACATTTTGGCGACTTCAACCAGCGACAAAGACACTAACGGCGAGCACACGCGCAGCTAGTGCCCTTTACCTGCTACTGAGCGAGAACCCTTCTGCGCATGCGCAGTCAGTATTATTCGCTTGACTGCCCGTGACGTCGCCAAAACTATGATGACAGATTATCACATAAAGCTGCATTTAAAAATGTAAAATTATATATATATTTTTAAATGTGTGTATATATATATATATAAATTTTACATATACGTACCTATACATATATATAATACCTAACTTATTAGTGCAAAGGATTACAAAGAAATACAATTTTGGAAGAATGAGTATCTTACGCCTTGTTTACTCTTAAGTTCTACTTCATTCGTCATCAGCAAAGTACACTCCATGTTCAGTAAGATGAGATGAGAAACTGAAAAAGTAGATCGGATAAAGGTTCAGTTTAGCTTTTCTAATTATGCAGGTTTGTTTACATTGAGCAAGTAGCTTATTTTAATGTATATAATTAAATCCAGTACATAACTTTATATAACATTTCTTTAATCAACATTTTGATTTGAACGCATAACACTGCACTCTCAGTTTGGGTATTTTACATGCCAGAAAAACCTGGTTTTAAAATTCCTACAGAAAGAATAAACATACATTGATCTGTCCATTCATCTCTCAAGGTTTAGTTTTTATAGTCTACTGTTCTTTTTTTGGAGTAGGCCATGCTGTGTCGCGTGTTCGTTTCTGTATGTTTTTGGACAATTTCATGCTGCCAACTTTGTGGGAACAGTTAGGGGACGGCCCCTTTTTGTTCAAACATGACTGTGCACCAGTGCACAACACAAGCTCCATAAAAACATGGATAAGCGAGTTTGGTGTGGAAGAACTTGAATGGCCTGCGCAGAGACCTGACCTTAACACCATAGAAAACCTTTGGGATGAATTAGAGCAGAGACTCCGAGCCAGGGCTTCTTATCCAGCATCAGTATCTGACCTCACAAACCCTGTGGAAAGCCTTCCCAGAAGAGTTGAAGCTGTTATATAACATCATATTAAACCCCACAGATTAAGAATGGGATGTTACTAAAGTTCATATGCGTGTGAAGTCAGGCGTATATTTATATATACAGTATATACTGTATATACAGTAAATACTTCCTGCCAGAGGAAATTTGCCTATAGTGTGTGAACGCGTGTGTGACTGTTGACCAGATGTCTCACCACGGTTGTAAAATGGGATTCAATACAATGTAATCACCACTGGCCGCCACAGGCCCTTGTTGGACTACCAAGGTGCTTAGATGTATGCATGTATGTATTTATGTATGTATATATAGTATATAAGTTTTCTACTCACTACTTATCAATGGATGTATTGTTCACGAGTCATACCGACTTTGGACAACTGAGTCCAAAAATCTGAAATGTCCTAGCCTGAAAACATCTACATAGACATGCAAAAAGAAGACATAGTTTTGTGATAAAACGTAGCCATTAAAAGTTCTCAGCATTATTCTGATTACTATTTGTTCCCTTCTTTTTTTTAAATTTGACTATACACATCGTTAAGCATCACTAAAAGTAAAAATTACAATGAAATGTCTGATTTTCAAAGAAGAGTGGTGACTCTGAGGGTGAACTGTCCCATAGACAACTAGCTAGGAATCTTTAAATACCCCTTTCTACTGTTAACACTATTATAGTTCAATTTACTCAAAAGGGGAAAAAACACCAACAGAGCCCCGTTCCAGTCAATGTGGGCTTTCTGCAAGACATAGTGCTGTTAAAGATCTGTTGAGATTGTAGAACTGTTTTTAAGGCTTCAAATGTGACAGAAAGATTCCAAATAACACAATAAAAGCAATAATTCCTCCTGCTTTTTACAGAACAGAGAAAGAAGACCAGATTTTGTCACATTTGTGGTAAAGAAGTGGGATGCCTCAAAAGCCATCAGGAGTGGCATGACCAAAAGTTAAAATGCCATATTTGTCACAAGATGTTATTTTACGAGGCAGTGGTTAAAAAGTACGTTGTATTTAACCTTTAGTACGGTAATTAAATGACTGGACCTGGCTCAGAACCAGGTATGTACTGTACACGGTATTACATGGCGAAGAATATGTACAGAGGCGCTTCTCGGTCTGACCAGCAGAGGGCAGTAACCGCTTCAGAAATAAAAATAAACGAAGACCCTTTTCACATAGAGGAAGTTGTCGTCTGCAACTAAACTAAAATGTCTTTTACTAAGTAGTGCACTACTTAGGATATAAAGAAGTAGGCATTGAACCCGTTGTAGGGAGCTATATGATCAGTATGGAGTCATTTGAGAGTGATTCTAAAGCTTGGTCTCAATATCACATGCTTGCGCACTGAACAGTACGGCACAGGAGCACCTACACTAGTAGACTTTCTAGTGCTGAAGCGTGTGATTTGGAACGCAACGCAAAAGGCTAACAAGGAACTCTAATCAGCTAGCTCGGTAAAAAAAAAAGAAAAAAAAAGGGGGGAATTCATTATATGCTTTTAAAATATAATTCAAGTTAGTGTGTGGTCTGTAAGCTATTAAAGATGGTGGACTCCCATTTCCACGTTCAGCTGACAGCAGTGCTGGACGTGCTGATGAAGACGGCGGTGTCGGACATCTGTGCGCTGGCCGAGAGCTGGTTTAAATCCCTGCACATGGAAATAGCGAGAAGCAAAAAGGAGAACGAAGATTTAAGGCAAAAGCTGCAGAGCATGGAAGAGCAGGAAGAGCAGCAGGCTGCGGCTAACGGAGAGCTGCAGAGGAACACGACCAAAGAGGAGAAACAGGAGACTGGCAGTGAAGTGAGGGGTACAGACCGTCAGTGGGGTTCACGTCAGTAAACTCTCTCTCTCTCTCTCTCTCTCACACACACACACACACACATGGAGGGAAATATGTAGAGGGAGACCAGGTTACATCCATATCTTACAGTTTTCAGAGACAATGGTTGTATTTTGGCTGCATGTCTTCCCTACTGTCTGGACAAGTGCACTACACAGGACATGGAGTGGATGTCCAGCTGCATAGAGACAGTAACTAAAAGACAGGTTGTCCTACAGTGTAAGATAAACACATGGTGATGTGAGAACTGACCAGAAGTTACTTGTGCAAGAACAAAAAACAACAAGATGTATAAGAAGCCTTTAAACTAAAGCATATACATCACATTTTATGGTGTAATTAGTATAGTGAAAAATTACAGTATGTTGTTGTTCGTCAGAAGTTATATTCACCCAATATTGAGACCTGCTATGATCAGGTGATTTTTTGGATAAGATAAATCAATATTAATCCCAAAAGAAATAGGTTAATTTTATCATGTTTTTAAACAGAAACACATAGAGGGAGGGGGGGGGGTACTAACTTTTACACATGGCTGTATATTACACTGGGTTGTTGTTGTATATATAATTTCATAATAAAACCGACAAAATGTTTTGATGTTTCTACACATATTACAGATGGACAGTTGTGTTTTCCAAAATGCCAAATAATAAACTTCACATTTCTGATCAGAAGATTCTGAGTTCAAATCCCAGCACTAAAAAAAGTCTCTATATCGTGACCGAATCTGTAGGTCTGTAGAAAGATGTCTGTACAAACGTGTTTCAGGATGAACTGGGATGTTCAAGAACACATGAGTATGATGGTCCACATACGTTTAATCATAGTTTATCTGATAGAAATTTTATGACTTATGATTGTGATTCTTATAATTTAGTCATTGACTAAGTTATAAGAATCACAGGCCTCGTGGTGACATGCTTCAGGACGATTTGTGTTATACAGGCCAGTCCAAAATGTATAAATTACAGCAATTGCTCACATAGATGGTCTATGACTTCATGGCACATTTACATTCACGACATTGAATGAGACGCACTCATCCAGAGTGACTTACATTTTTTCTTCTCATTATACATCTAAGCAGTTGAGGGTTAAGTGCCTTTCTCAAGGGTCCAGCAGTGCTGCTGGTGGTGGTGTTTGAACCCACGTACTTCTGGTCAGTAGTCCAAGGCCACTAAAAACCCTAAAATGCCCTAAAACAACCACTGCTCTAGTATACGCAAGTTCAGATTGACCCAATACTAGAGCAGTGGTTGTTTTAGGGTAAGAAGGGAAGTGCATGAAGCGATACACCCATTACGCATAGTGCATACTGTACAGGGCTCTAGAGGCTGAGGTTGTGAAGTCAGGTCTAGATTCAGCAACGTTATGTGGCAATGAAATGAAGTCAGCTGACGACATGAATGTACTGAACGACCAGGTTATCACATCTGTGTAATTCACCACCTGAATTTTTTTTTGGCTGGGCAGTGTATTTACTAGATCTTTTCTGAATCAGAATTCACATGTTTTAGACATGAAGGAACACATTTTAAAGACTGTTTGACTATCACATTGACAGATTGACATTACTATGCTCTATAGATAATTTTTTTTAATTTCAGCTACTTAGAATGAAATGTTTGCAGTTGCAACAACAAATTAACGGAATTTACTTTCTTGTGTAGAGTCTGGCTGCACAGCGTTTGCAGGAACCTCTACAGGAGGTAAAGAGCACAGTAACACAACCTCGTTAATACAATTGTCATAGAAATATTAGTCAAAGCCGTTTGTGAGAATACACTTACACTGTACGTTAGAGTGTCCTTACTGTTCCGATCGACAATCCTATATATTCATTACTGCATGGTTTCCTAATCATTGAACATAACTTATTTAATTCACTGTTTTGTTTCTAATTCCAGATCTAGCTGCCAATGCACAACTGTGGTCGCCTTCTTCTCAGGAAGGTGAACAGTTTTTTTTTTCCTCTACCAGTCTACCAGCTTGATTTCTACAGTTTTGTATAGAGCAATAATTCCTCCTGCTTTTTACAGAACAGAGAAAGAAGACCACGTTTTGTCACATTTGTGGTAAAGAAGTGGGATGCCTCACAAGCCATCAGGAGTGGCATGACCAAAAGTTAAAATGCCATATTTGTCACAAGATGTTTCAGAATAAAGTTGTCTTTTCAAGACACCTGACCTTGCACACTGGCACTAAGCATGCTTGTGATGTATGCAGGAAGACTTTTCGAAGTAAAAGTGGTCTGTTAAAACACTTAAGTCATCACAAAAGAGACTTGGAAAAGTGCAAGGACTGTGACCAAGTGTTCCCTACTAAACAAACCCTGTATTCGCACAGAGAAAAGACACACGCTGTGCCAAAACATTGTCCTTTTTGTGAGCTTACCTTCTCCCGTAACAGCAACCTTAAGAAGCACCTACAGAGGCATAGCGCCGTCCATATTTAGCCAAAACTTACAGTTATGCTTTACAGATTGTTAAGACACATAATTTTTCAATAAACACACAGACAATTAACTCTGAATTGTTGTTTGGCCTTCTGTTACAGTCTAGTGTTAAATACTTTATAATGCTGGTAGCTGCTGAGGGGGCTGATTTTCAGAAGCTCTGTACCTTTGAGATTGATCAGAATGCTACTCACTGTATTAGGGGTATGAGAAGGAAAAACATTTTTTGCATTCTAATCTAAATGAGTGTTAAAATGTGTTTAAAGAAATGACCATATGGATATTACAGTACAACTAATGATCATATATATAATATTTACATTTAGGCATTTTGGCAGATGCCCTTATCCAGAGCGACTTAAAATTTCTCATTATACATCTAAGCAGTTGAGGGTTAAAGGCCTTGCTTAAGGGTCCAACACTGGCAACATGGTGGTTGTGGGGTTTGAACCTGGGCCTCCTGAACCATAGTCCAAAAGAGCTTTTTTGGTGTAGTAATCCGAACCAAATCTGTAAATTTCCATGTATAGCATAATCATTTTTACAATGTCAATAAAACAAATAATCTTGTAATTGAACATGTGGCATGTTTGCTGAAACTATAATCTAAAGGTACAAACCATAACAACAACAATAATAATAATAATAATAACTCACCTAATAACTCCTGCAGTGATGTTAATGTGGTCAAAGGAGTAACCAGAAAGTAATCAGTCCTGATGAAGGTACTATATATCTGATCAACCTTGGCCCTAACACAGCATTTATTGAATGCAAAAAAGTATATATATATATATAAAAATTTAAAAGAGTTGACATTTTGTTTGAGCTGTGCTGCATGTGGGCTTTACCAGAAAAAAATAGACATATCTCAGACTATAGTCGGTTCTAGTGTCCAAAACATGAGCGATCAGCAAGTGCGATTGGAATATGTTAATTATTTTCTTTAAAAAAAAAAAGAAGAAAAGTGTACTGTTTTACCATTTGCTATCCTTTTGCTCATATGTTAATATGGCAGGCAGTCATTTATTAATCGATTGTGTCTGTTATCCAGACTCTTTGAAAAGAAATTGTTCAGCAACCGAATCTGCGGCAGACGAAAGAGCACACTCGGTAAGCATTTTCATATTTGGGAAAAAAACAGATTACTATACAGAAATACTGTCATAAAAATTAAACAATACATTTACATTAAAATTTAGGCATTTGGCAGATGCGCTTATCTAGACATTTCCGTCATTGGATTGATCCGTACACTGGGTTCCTAACTATAAGTACCATCAGTTAAACACTGTTGGGAAGTGTTTTTTTGGGTGAGAAGATGGGTGTTAAACCCAAATATTCAAACACCAAAGAAACAGATAGGTCCTTTAGCCTATTTTATTTGAATATGCACACACAATACCAGTCACACATTACAAGCTTTTAAAGAAATAAAGGATGGAGATGTAAGAATATATATCTGAGATACAAAATATATATTGAAACTATTTTTTCAGTGAACTAAGCATTGGTTTTTCATTTGATTAAATAATGACAAACCTTAAAAATTGCTTTATTTAATACATAGAAGCAGACTTGAAGATCTTTTGATATGGGAAGAACGCTAAAATAGGACAAATTATGACAGATTTTTGTCTTTGCTATCATTTTGTATTTCCTCCCTTTCAGAGATGGAATCATACATCAGTAGGCACGAAAGCAGAAATGATGAACAGATCTGTTATAGAAAGATTAGAGCAAAGGATAGAGGGTAAGTGACTCAAACCACCGTACAATAAAACTACTATAAAAGATTTCTTATTTGTTGATGTAATATAGTATAATTTTTCTGTTTGTCCAGATGCAAAAATATACAGTCAACATTATTCACCCAGTGGCGAACTCAAGACTGAGTCTAGACCTGCTCTCCAAAGCTTTAAATGCAGCAGTGAGGATGACTCACACCATGGAAATGAGAGAGAAGAGAAAGACGACTGCGTGGTGCTGGATGATATATGCGAACCTGAGAGCCCTCAACACACAAGAGAAGAAGAGCAGGAGTTTGACGTCTCCTGCATATGGACACCTGACCTAGAGCAGAATTCCACACATGTGCTTCGAGAAGATCAATCAGACTTCACAAACTCGGACTGCAGAATGACTTTAAATCTGAGCAAAGATTTGAATTTAGAATTGCCTGCCAGAAATGCTCAACATTTGGATTATTCCAAAAGAACCTCGGTTTCTCTACCGTTTGAGAAAGGGAACACATTTACTTGTAATATCTGTAGGAAGAATCTTTCAACAAAAAATTCGCTTGCTTCCCACTACAGATTGCACACTGGAGAAAAGCCGTTCATGTGTGCGCAATGTGGAAAGAGTTTCGCCAAGAAATTTAACCTAGATGTCCACTACAACATCCACACTGGGGCAAAACCCTACACGTGCACACTCTGCCCGAAGTCATTTGCGGATCCAAGTGCTTTTAGACGACACGAATGGATCCACAAACGCGAAACGCAACAAAGCTCATGGAACACTAAATACAAATTCAATCGTAACACATGTGGGAAATGTTTTCTCTCAAAACCGTCTCTTGCTGCACATTCTCAGTTGCACCATGCGGAGAAGCGCCACAATGTACAAAATGTTTTGTTCTAACTCTAAAGAGAGTTTAAAAAACAAAAATGAGCTAATGTTTAAAACAAAAGAGTTTATTTGGTAAAATACTTACAAAAAAAAACAAACAGTTGATAGCAATCTGTGAAAATTGAGTCGGCCTTGTTTTTTCTTTTTGTTGTGTGTGTGTTTTCTAAAGCTGTATCCTGGAGTTTTCTTCATATAAACATATACACTTTGAAATTATTGATGCTTGAATACTGGACATGATTGGACTTTATTGTACAAATAATCAAAGGTGATTAATTATATATTTTTATGAAATAAATGTAAAAAATAAGAGAGAATGCATCTCGTGTACAGTACGAGAGTTTAGGTTTTCTTAATGTGGGGTAATGAAAGAGTATTTTACTTGCATAAGATCTTTCTTCCCTATAAGTACATTACTCACTTCCATCCCCTTTCGTCTATTTGTCACTATTGACTCACAACTACTTGAACGGTCACCTTCTCCTTATTTGGAGTTTTTCCACTGTTCCCTTGTATTTTTTTTCATCATTTTTTTTTTTACTGCAAAAAGGGCAGTGACGTGTTCCTGACTCACACCCCAAGTAGCAGATTTAAAGCCAGATTTAGAGTGTAGTACAATCAGCTAACATCTATCACCACAGTGTACAAGTTTGCTTTTTGGAGTATTTCTTTATCTGGACATATTTAGACATTGCGCATATTTTACAGTGTCCTGAGAAAAGAAAGTAATCTTTGTAAACATAGAGAAGACATCACTTTGCTGGCTGCAAAACATAAAAAATAATATTTAACAAATCCATTTATAAATTTACGCTGCACAGCTAAAACAATAAGCAATCACTTAAGAGCCTTTGATTGGATAATTACTGCAGCGATTAAAATGTTTTCAGCATTTGTTTTTCATTTCTTTAACTATGTTAGAAGTCATATCTTGTCTTCCTATCATAAGAGGCAAATGATTGGTCTGCATCAAGCAAAGAAAACAGCCAGGTCTTGGCTGTCCACCGTGTAATTTAAAACCTGGAGGTACAGTGGTGAACCCTCTACTTTATGAAAGAAATGTGGCTGGAAAAACATATGAATAACCATGATCAGTGATAACTTAAATGCTTGGTAAAGTTGCACTATTATATGTAAAAAAAATTTTTTTAATTGTCATGTCTAATAGTGAAAGTAAGAGCATTTTCATGTACACAATGCGGTGAGATGAGAACTCTGGAGTCTCTCGCCTCTGGAGGCAATGATCAGGGGTCGCGTCAGGCAATAAAATGAAAAAGCTGACCACCTGAATGTTCTGAATGACCAGGTTATCACATCAATGTAATTTTCTTCCCTGATGGCACAGGTATATTCCAGATTGACAATGGAAAGATTCTTTGGGCTCAATTTGTCAAAGAGTGGTTCTGGGTCCGTGAGGAATTATTTTCACAAACTAGTCACCACAGAGTCCTGATCTTAACCCCATTGAAAGTCTTTGGGATTTGCAAGATCAATACAATACAAGATCTTGGCAAAATATTAATTAGCTATGGATTCTGGGAATATTATGAAGTTGCGCAAGGTTGATAAAACAATGCCAAGGTGAATTCAATTAAATATTAGTATGTGCAAACTTTATTACTATTATTATTATTAGTAGTAGTAATATTATTATTATGCCAGGAATTTTAGCTGCAGATAATCTGTAAGGGCAAAAATCACAGACACTGTATTGCTTAAGTCAAGAAATCAACTTTCTTGTATCCAAAGTTCTTGCCTTACTTCCTATTCCTGTCTACTGTAGCTTATAATTTCTTACAGCCACATTAACATTAATGCCTCAACTGACCTATGACCTGAAAGTGCATCTGAAGTCGTCGTAGCAGCAAATATATGCCATATAAAGATTTGTTTAAGAAATAGCTTACCATATCCTGCTTGCATAAACTTTAAAATATCAATAAGATGTTATCATTATGCAATGTTATTAAATTTTTTTTTTAAATAACATTGCATAATGATAACATCTTATTGATATTTACATTTTTTTAATAAAAATTTAAGGTGTCTGATTTGCCTCGACATTTCAAATCCTGTCACACTTGATGAAAAAACAGAAATACCAAAAACTTACTTTTATGCAAGTGATTCAAATGAGCATCACAGTTTATACTTTATAGTGCCCCCTATTGAATAGACGATGATATAGCAATCCTTCGGAGTGTGGTCTTGAACCAAAGTTTGTAGTGAAGACATAAATATTCTCATAAAAGTCTTATCACTTGCAGTGTTTAATTACCACTGAGGACTTTGCCGTCATGTCACTTCCCTTCTTATTCATTAATATTAAATATAAATGCAATGAAAATTGACAGACTATTTTAATCCAGCTCTACTATCGACCTAACGCCAGCCCTCATATTCAGCCATTCATACCTCTCATAGCTCCACTGCAATGAAGATCATGTTCACAGTCACAAAACATTTTTTTATTTATTAAACTAATTTGCAGCAGAACGCTGAAATAAGAAAAGGCCCTAGAATTAACAGGTGACAAACAAACACACTGGGATATGATTGTCCAGCTTAATTTAAACCACATATACACTTGGTATGAACCATACAGCTTCAAATATTGTCAAATATCTTTTGATGTATTAGACTGAAAGCTAATCCATTCTATGCTTAAGAAAATATACACTCACTGTCCACTTTATTAGGAACACCTGTACACATGCACATTCATGCAGTTATTTAAGCAGCTATGACATGTGGCAGTAGCGCAAGGCCAAAATAATCATGCAGATAGGGGTGAAGTTCACATCAGACATCAGAATGGGGGAAAAGGTGTGATCTCAGTTACTAGCCATGGCATGGTAGTTGGTACCAGGTGGGCTGATTTGACTATTTCAGAAACTGTTGATCTCTGGGAATTCTCACACACAACAGTACCTAGAGTTTACATAGAATGGTTCCTAATAAAGTGGTCACAAGTTTATTCTTCCTGTCAAATAACAACCCCACAGACCAGAATACAGTACCATATACAATCAGTCATATTCGTCATGTAAAAACATATGAAATGTCATGTTTCTTTATAAAAAGCCAGGAATTATTCACAGTGATTGAATTTACATCGATCCTTTAGATAACTGTACTTCTACAACAACTACAAAACCACAACTCCCACCAATGTCCCATGTCATGTCATGTATCTAAAAGCTGCCAGTACAATACCTATGATGTATCACAAACCTGATTCTCTTGCAATCAATATCAGACTTAATTTAGATTTAATTTTACTATATAAATATATTTCTTAGCATGCTAATAATACTTTTTAATAATTGTCATGTGATAAAAAAAATACAAAACACACCTTCCAATACAAAACATCATCCTTCCATAATGTACCTAATATTTGAACAATGAAATTAATTCTATAAAAAAACTAATGACTAAAATGATATGCACACATTACCTATGTAGAAATGTAGAAACACTGAACGAGCTGAATCTTGCTTTAATACTCTTTGGTAATTTCATACAAAAGTCTTCTTGCAAACTGCCTGCAGACGATTTTCATGAAATAAGCTTGTTTGCATGCACAGCAGTTTGAGCTACAGTTCAGCTGCATTAAATTACTTGGCTATTGAGGCAAAACTGGAAAAAGATCACGTTTAAATGTTTTATACTATAAATTCACTCAGAGCTGTGACACCTGATGACCTGAAGCAGGACATTCAGTAGCTAAAATCTGTAATGCTTGCAATGCCTCCTAATAATACCTTCTGGAGGCAGAACATCTAGTATTGATGTCTAGCACATCTGAGTAAGCAATATGAGTAATCATTCATGCACCGTAATAAAAGTGCAAGCATAATGCATTCCAGCACTGGTTTTAAGCTCATTAAAAAACACACAACAGCACATCGTACTATAAACCTAAATTTAAAACTATAAAAACCACAGTGTAATGTATTCATTCAATAATGTTTCTTTAAGCTAAATGCAATCTAAATCCCAACTGGATTGTGTATTAATTCTATAGTTATTTATCAATCATACTAATACTAGATTACTTTAAAAATAAAGAACTGAATGAATAACAGCCTAATTCACATGAATTAATGTTTTTTTTATGAAGGTATGTGCAGGCAGCCTTAAGATAAAACCACTGAAGATTAAATGCACTTTACATGTGAAACACCATACCAAAGTAATGAAACTATTAATAGTATTACTACTTCCTGCCATTATGTTTCTGTCAGATTTAGATTAAGATAATTAGAGGACCTGAGGAAATATTTCTTAATCAACTAGTTGAATATAATATGCATCCATGGCATGAGCAGCTGGACTAAAATAATATAAATAAAAATTATTATTATTACAGAAAGAATATACAAATAATTATCCATTATGTCCAAATGTTGAACATATCTCGCTTCTTCACCTAAACATGCGAGTACCCTATACAAGACACCAGGAACATGTGCTTTTCCAATGAACCTCATTTGGGGAAAAAAGCTGTTTTGGTTTTTCTGCCCTGTGCTAGCTGTATATGCAGCGCGTACTTGAGCAAGAAGAACCAGTTTTTTCTAACGGCTGACTTTCGACTTAACAGGTTACGAGGCTCAGTGATAAAACTAGTGTGCCATCATGGTCCATCATCGTCCTCCTCACTGACTATCTTCCTTACCTTTTCCACCAGAACATCTGCATTGATTCTAGGAAGACCATTGTCCAAAGGACAGCCTTCTACCAGACTGTTCATGGGTGTTGGAGGAACACCAGAGTCCTCTTCCATCATAGTGTCCTCACAGCACTGCTGAGACCCCCCCTGTTGTCCTTGTGTGCACTCATCGTCCAGCTCCAGGTCCTCCAGCTGTTCCATTTTCCTCTCTCTGTCTTTAAGATAGTCTGAAATGATGGGTAACACCTTCTTGCGTGAGGCCACTGTGTTGCCCTGAACGTAGGCCTTCACGTCTGTATATGGACTGCTCATGGGACTGAGATTCAGATTGGGGTTCCTGGCTTTTTCAAGTGCTTTGATTACCTATTGAGAAAGGCACATTTTATAAGTACATGCTGTCCTTAGAGATGGGCAAGAATGCATCAAAAAGTACTTGGCTAATTATACGGCGGCATGGGATCTTTTTCTCTACTATGAAAAGTTGTGAGATTAGGCTCTTCTTAATTGAAATACTGCATGGTCCTTTTTGGCATACATCTATCTTAATTTAGGTTTACGCCTCTTTCACTGTGGTATCCAACTTAATTACAGCATGATGATAATTATTGCTTCAACAGTATAAAGCAAAAAAAAGCAACTGCAATTTAAAAAAATATATATATAAAAAAAAAAGCAATTTAAACCATCCTAAATCCAGTAAACTCATCTATTTCTTACTAAAGATTATAATAAATGAAATATATTAGCATATTTCTAAACATACTGTACTATTTTTGAACAGATGCTTTTGTTTTATTGGCAATCTGTCTAGAAATAGGTTATATAATCTTATATTTGGTTGCAATGGTATAAAAAGGACTGAGTAGATTCAAAATATTTTCAGTTGCTTTTCTTTTTTGCAATTTTTAGCAGACTAAAAGTTTTCACCACCAGTACCATCATGTTTGCTAAACTGCCTCTCGAAATTGTTTATGTTGGTTCTTGCAGGAAAATATTATTGTTTTTAGACAGAGACGAAGAGAGTAAGAAAGAGAGAGAGAGATTGTAAAACAATGTAGAAGGCATCCAAAATATGAACAGTTTTTGAACAGATGATATTGAAATGTGTCTGCGACTTATGCTCTGTAAAGCTTTCATAACGCCTCTAATCTATGAAGCTGTTAATTGGTGATTTTTGAGGCTGTTAACTTTGAATGAACTCTGCGGCAGAGGTAGGTTTCGGTCTTGATTTCCTGGGATGGTGTTCATGAGACTCAGTTTCATCATGGGGCTTAATGGGTTTTGCACTTGACAACACAGTTCTTGCACGAACTATTCCAGAACAGCAGACCTTTATGTCTTAAAATAATAACTGATTTTTGTTGTTACTTAATTACCTAATGCCATATATCGTATTTCATAGTTTCATGAATCTTCTAATCTGAATGAATTAGAAGGTGTGTCTAAATGTTTCACTAGTACTATATTCTAAAATGGTATTTTTTATATTTCAAATATATGTATGAGAAATACACAGCAGACACTGTCCTTATGTGTGGTATATACTGGGTGAGCTCTGGGGTACCTCATCCCTGTTGCGTGTGCTGGAGCTGTAAACTGCCATCTGTCTGAAAGGTTCCTTATTGTCGATGAAAGAAATAGTCATGGCCACAAGCAAATTGTAGTTATGCTTATGACAGAATTCACAAAGCTCCTGTTGTAGAAACTCTCGTTGCAGGAAAGCCTAAAAATACAAAGGACTTTTTTCAACACTATTGAAAGCTACTATGGGGATTATCAAATATAAACCATTAAGTCATTAATAAAACATGCAATATCGTGACAGTTTATCTGTACTTTTAGATTTTAAATATTAATGTAATTTATTAATATATTATGTAACTTATTTAATATATTAATGTATTTTCTCAAGCCAGATTGCTCGAATTGAATGAGATGAATGAATGTTGAATGAGACAAGTTTGTGAAACTACACTGATTTTTGCATTAATGGTTATAATGTGATCTCATCGCACTAAATGTTTAATTTTAGAGTACAATAAAGATGTCTTTGCAAGGTGCGCGTTATTGTTTTCCACATTTTCACGGACCTATTCTCACAAATATACAATCTCTTATAGCGAGAACCGCTACAGCTATAATGCACTACAAACCCTGTTTGGCATTCAGTATGACTACATTTAAAAAACAATAGATCTACAGTAGTATCTACAGTAATTGAAAGCACTTACCTCGAGTGTCATGTAGATAACACTGACAGCCAGTCTTAGATCTCCTCCTGATAGAGTCTTCATGTCTTTTAACAACATTTGCTCTGTGGTAAGGCCTATGGCACATAACACAAACATGTATGTTTTTTATTTCAACAGACGTTACATAATATGCAGTGTCACACAATGAAGTTTGCAACAGGCACATTTTATTTCTAAATATTGATTCCTGAATTTCACATTTAAAAACTTGTTTCATGACAGCCCACAAACCTGACACATCAAACTTGGCGTTCTGTAGAGACTGAAAGAGGATGCTCCGAGGAGGAAGCTTAGGAAAGCGGCTTTCTAGAAGGATGACATACTGGCTGTCTTTGGGTGTAACTTTTCCTGCCTCAGGTGCCATATTGACACAGTCAGTGATAATTGTGCCTGAAAAACCACAGCACAAAGTATGTTATATAAAAAAAGTTATTTAATAAAGTTAATACAAATACTATTCGGGAAAATTTGTTTAAATTAACAATTAGCAAGTAACATCTTTGCAACACAAAACACCGTAAATTAAATCCCTATAACACCCCCCCCCAACCCCTAGGCCCCACCAAAGACAAAAAACAAAAATGCATCTCTGAAGGGCAGCCATGAGATTAAATCTGATGTGGGGTGGTTACTTGTCTATTGGGAACTGGTCTGTGTCCAAGATAAGCACTCTAAGCTCATGCAGTTGATTTCAGACTAAGTAAACAGCAGACTGTGCGGTGAGGACATGCATTCATGTTGAAAATTGTTGCCATAGTGCCTGCAAATCAGCCATACTGTTCAATGACTGTACTAAGCCTCACACACCAATCAATCTGGCTATTTGCACGAACATCAGTGAAGCATCCAATCTCTCTTTAAAAAGCTTTTTTTTTTTTTTTGCTGTTTCTCTGGCGTGAAACCTGGGCCAAGCTCGCTGTGGCGACCCTTTGCAGGGAGCAGCCGAAAGACTAACAACATTTCTCCAGATAGATTATCTATATTATTAGGTTTCTTTAACTGATTTGTGAATGATGCATTTAGGCAAAAAATATGCCACTGTGAGTAACTGTACTTACCATATAGGAGCTGTGCCACCTGTTGATCCAGCAGCTCAGGTGCCTTCTGGACAATGCGCTCTGTAACCAGGGTGGCACAGGAGCCCACAGGCTCAACAGTGACGGGACAGGAGGGAGACAGGGTTCTGTCTAAACGATGATGATCAATTACTTCCACCACAGCATTTTCTAGTGTCCTGTCAGCCCTGCACGAAGAAGATTGCATATATTCATATAAAATATTTAAATATTCTATTCTATGCTCATGTGATTATTCACAACAATATTACAAACAAGAATAGCTGATATAGTCAATGATAGATTTTCTTTGAACATTTATAAACAGAGAACAAAGAAGATTTTAAATATCCTTACCATCATGCCAAAACCCAAGGGGTATGGTCTTTTATGAAAATGATCAAAAATGACATACTTAAACACCTCTTGTAGCACACAAATTTGCAGATTGCATTTTTTTTTATTAAAGAAACTCATACTTTTATTTTTGTCGATAGTTCCCCAGTTTCTTTTATTGCTTCTATTAACAGGTGTACACACTGACTCCACCAACAGTCTGTCCCTTTTCTCTCTCATGAAGATAAGGAAACTAAAAATGCAGCTTTCCATAAAACTGCAAACCCATTTAGTTGTTCTGAAGACTTTGCCCTGTCTGACTTGTAACTTGAAGTTACAAATTCACCTTTGACTCATTGTGCACAAATGCTAAAAGTCTTGTCACCACACCCACCACATCAAATATTAAATAATTATACGAGCTTAACCGGTTTAATTGATGCGTCCACTATAAGATGTAGCTTTTAAAGTTGTTACTACAGGAACAATACTATACTAGATCCACGTACATGAACAAATTACTGTAGTATCTGCTTTTATATGAAATTAATTTGTACCTTGTTACTAATCACAAGTGAGGACAGCGCCAAGTTTCCTTTGTATTAATTCCTCAACTATCAGAAAAATACATTTTTCTATTCATTAGCAATGGAATATTGTTAAACATTGTAAATGTACCCTCAAAGCTACAGCAGCTATTCCTAAATCTAATCATCTACAACCAACACTGCAAAAAAATACTACCTGGCTAAAAAATTTATTTCCGACCAGAGTGCCATTAATTTCTCTTTAAGATCTTGTATTGATGATGAGAGAGTCAGACTACTGTGTAAATATATAGTGGTGGCCAATCCATGTATGAAACTGATGTTGCATGCTCCCTTGCTATATGGTTCAAAAGTCCACTGATGGAAAAACCTTGTCATTCAGTATATTCAGGTCGTCAGCTGACCTCAATTTTGGGCACATAACGTTGCTGAACACAGACCTGACCAACGGAAGCAACCAAAGATCATAACACTGCCTCCACAGGCTTGTATGGTAGGCACTATGCATAATGGGAGCGTCAACTCTTCTTCTGCTGCTCTTCTTACCCGGTTGCAGCCACCACTCTGGAACAATGGAAATCTGGACTCATCAGACCACAAGACCTTTTCACAGTGCTCCAAAGTCCATTCTTTATGCTACCTAATACATTGAAGCTTCTTTTTTCAAATTAGCCTCAGCTCAAAGTGGTGTTCTTAAGGCTACACAGCTGTTTGGTCCCAATCCCTTGAGTTCTCTTCACATTGTAGGTGTGAAAAATAAGATGATGGTTCACCATTATCCTTCCAGATTTAACAATACATTTTACAGTTCTTAACTCAGTTTTAGTAGTTTCAGCAATCTTCTTAGTTTTTTTTTCTTTGCTTGATTTAGGATAATAATTTGACCATTCTTAAACAGAGTAACATCTTTGTTACAACCACATGCTGTGTCTTCTCACGTGGTTGTTTAAGAAATGAGAAGATACTCACTGCATCGGTTAGGGTTAAATAAGTTGCTGCCAGCTGAAAAATATTAATCTCTGCAGTAATTATTGATTGGAAGCCTCTTAAATATTTACTTAGGTAAAATACTTTTTTTGACAGGGCAGTGTATATTTAAATAAATTGTACACATTATTTTTATCTAATTGAAGGTACATAGTCTTGTCCTTAAGGGCAACATTTAAAAAGTTTTGTAGGAAAGCGTCTTCAACATAATCCTGTTAATTCTGTAGTGAGGAAACCTACTCAGGTAGAATGTTGTGGTCCACTAATGTGATGGCCAGATTTTGCAGTCTGTGCAAGTCCACCTCGTCCCTGAAGAGCAGGTGGTCCTGGGACAAACCGCTCTCTCTCAGCAAGAAAATACTGTCAGATCGCAAGGGAAATTCTGCTCGTGGGATGTTCAGCACTGGCACTGCTGCCTTCACAGAGTTGGAGGTCTAGGAACCAAACAATGAGGACTTAAATAATTGAATTATAGCAAAATTATTCTGAACAAATTTTCTATAATTCTGGAAATGGCAAGTAAATAAAGATCTAAAATAGTAAAAATACACTAAAACAAACTACACTCACCAAACACTATACTAATATTGGGTAGGGCCTCCCTGTGCTCTCAATTTTTACTGACTCAGATTCCACATGATGTTGGAAACCTTTCTTTTAAAATTCAGGTCCATGTCAACATAATTGCATCAAACACTTACTGCAGATTTTCCACGTGCACCAGATGCTGTGAATCTCACATCCCTACGGTGCTCTACTGGTTTCGGATCAATGACTGGGAAGTCCACTGAAGAATATTGAACTCACTATCATGTTCATGAAAGCAGTTTGTGATGACTTTTGCTCTGTGACATGTATATTATTATGCAGGAACTAGCCATTAGAAGAAGTTAAATTGTGGCCATTAAGGGATGCAGATGGTCAGCTACAATACTGGAATAAGCTGGGACGGATCAGCATTTCCAGGCCCAAATTTTGCTAACAAAACATTCCTCACAGCATTATACTGTCTCCACCAGCCTGGACTGTTGATGCAAGGAAGGTTGGGTCCCTGGATTCATACAGTTGGCACAAACGAGATCTCATTTTCCCTATTTTGATAGTTGATGGGAACATTAGTCAAAGCTGCTTGGTTTTATGCACTGCACTGCTGACACACTATTAGACCTATTATAAATGGGTCGATGTACAATTGTTCTAAATAAAGCGCTCAGTGAGTGAATGAATTACTGAAGATCTCACCTTTGACAGAAAATAGGCAAAAATAAGGGCTGATACCATGGAGTCCATATCACATGCCTCATTTCCCAGTACAACATGAAGCTGCCCAGAGCTGTTCTTTATGTGGCCCTGAAAAAAAATATACAAAGCAAAGAAAAATCAATCAACTTTAAATTATACCCCACAGACCAGCAATCAGCTTAGTATAAAATGGCCAATTATCATCTGTCAAATGCTTACAAATAGTAAAACCATTTTTACTGAAAATGTAATTCTCACTTTAAGGTCATACCAAATTTGATTTAAAAAAATGCATTTTTGTTGAGGCTCTAATGGTAATGCAGTCCTGCTCACTGCCTCACTTCCATCTCACTGTCGCTCTAATTGCAGGCTGGAAGGAAGGAATTCAGGTCAGTTTTTCTGCTACACATTGAGTTTAACCATTAACCTTGAGGGTGGGGGTGGATGTTAGAGGAGCTGCTATTCAAGGTTTTCTTTTTCTTACAAGTAAAACATGATTAGGTCTGACATCCATACTTCCATGTGAACTCAATGCTGTGAGAGCAGAGACAGTATATTGTATGCTGCTGTGCTTTTCTCTATGTCCGGGGCTCTTGTTTATTGGTCCCATATCTCTGTGAATTCATTTTCTTGGAACAAAGTGTGCTTTCATTACTCATTACTCACAGACACAGTTATCTTGTTCTGCATGTTGGACGGAATTTGGCGACCAACTGATACCTTCCATGTAATCTAATAAATTTGGGGGGTATTTAGTTCAAATCTTAAACCAAAACAGGAGCTGCATGGAATGGGGAAAAATTATTCTTTTGATGCATTGCAAAACTTTCTTGTAAAATACAGTATACACAAATACACAAACTTCCAGATTTTTATACTGGCATATCACCAAGTAAAAAAAGAAAAAAAAAAGAACATTAAACATTAAAACTACATGGAATTACAATTTATTCCATTATGATCAAAAAGACATGGTTTACACACAGCAGTTGAATACACTAAAATGAAGCAGAGTACTATAGTAATAAAAATATGCATAAAGATTATATGGTATAATTGCTCCTTTACAACCTGAATCAAAATAAAATAATTACAAAATTTTATTAAACTGCAAAGGTTCTTGGATGTTCAAGCAGCCATTATTTGTCAAATACAGTGGTGTGAAAAACTATTTGCCCCCTTCCTGATTTCTTATTCTTTTGCATGTTTGTCACACAAAATGTTTCT
>JAOVVA010000048.1:13985642-13999693 GCA_028565275.1 Leiocassis micropogon
GTAGATGTATATATTCTCTCAGTCACGTCTTGTATTTGTATTTACTGATCGGATTGTCCGCACTTCAAACGAACATTAGCAATTATTTAAACAGTAAGGAAAAAACCCCAAACAAACAGCGGATAGTTAAATCAAAATCTAACAGAAAGCACAGCAGTAAGGCCGCACCCAAGCAGCACCCAGTCCCGATACCTGGCCAGGTGAGTGAGGTTGTTTGATTAAAAATAAATAAATAAAGTCTAATAATTCAAATAAATAAAAACAGACACGGAAACAGATTGAATATGTACTCACTTCTAGAAAGAATAAACAATATACATCAACAATTTTTCACGTCATTAAAATGTTTCAATCACAAATTAATCAAAGAATCTTTAATAACCGCAAATCAGCTGTAATTAAATCCCAAACACTCAAGTACAATTTGCATAGATCAGGATCATTTCCACTGTGAGTAGAGAGACTTACCATGCTGAAGTACAAACACTTCCTGTTCCAGCACTCTTGTCCAGGAGTTTCTTTACTTCTATGCAGAAAAGAAGGCGAGTGTTTAAGGAAAATGCTGGTTTCGGCTGAAACTCAGGTTTTAGCTACAGACAGCAATGTAAATCCATCCCATGGAGCTTCTGTACTGGTTTTAAATCCCCAGGATGAGTTTATAATAAAATGCATCAGCTGTATATACAGTCAGGTTAAGAGCATTACTAACTGTCCTGAAGAAAAGTTAGACACGGATACTTCTCTAAGACAAGTGCCGACAGGTAAAGAAACCACTGCATTATGGGTAGCAGTGATAGAGTATCAGATGGACTGTAAAACAGCGCCCCCTAGTGTCAATGAGCGATCAGTTTCTTAAACTATACAAGACTTTATTATAAACACAGACAAACTGGGCCCTCTGTTCTCTTACAGAGAAATTTGGGTACACCAATTAGCCTAATCTGCATGTCTTTGGACTGTGGGAGGAAACCCACCAAGCTCAGGGCGAACATGCACAGACTCGAGGCGGAAATTAAACCCTCGACCCTGAAGATACGAGACCACAGTGATAACCATTACGCCACTGTGCCACCCATTTAAAGGGTTTGTCCAATGAAATCTGCATATGACAGGTCAAGCATCCCAGTATAGTAACTGGGATGGCAGCTTTAAATTAAACATGGCAGCTGTTAATTAATCTTGTAGCCCCATCCAAAGACTTTCTGCTACACACATTTATTTTAGTTTGTTTTTACTCAAATCACCAAGTTCCTAACCTTTAAAAAAATTTCAAATAGCTTCAAAATTTTCCTCACTGATTTTAACCTGGCCTTTTTTACCTTGTTGCTTGTATGTTGTATAACCTGTGAATCTCCCTTTGGGATTAAAAGAGTACTCTGTATATGACGGTAAGTCAAAAATGAGCAGCACTTCAGTCATATTAAAACATCTATTGGCCGCACCATCTTATCATTACTTCACGTTCTGGCTACTGTCTCTGCAGTCACTGCAGTGCAGGTGTGAACTTGTTACATCAGTTACAAATGCAGCACAGGGCAAAACTGATGACTTGTAATTTTCACGAAAGAAGAGCAGAGTGCACGCATTTGTTTTTTTGTGGTTTGAGGTTGTACCTGTTGTGCTGTTATTTATTGATGACTGTGTGTAGTATGGAGAAAGTGCTTTGTTGCAAAAAAAAAAATAAAAAATGTTTGAATGGATAGACAAGTTCAAGGAAGGTGGCAAAAATGTCTGCCATGAAGGACATTCCTTACAGTCCTGATCTTGCTCCATCAGACTTTCACCTGTTTGGTCCCCTGAAAGCAGCCCAACGAGAACAAAGATTCACTTCTACTGAAGAAGTGAAGACAGCGTTGCATTCGTGGCTAGCAGCTCAGCCTAAACCATTGTTTAATGAGCGAATATGAAAGATTGTTGACAGACAAAGCGTTTTAAAAAGCAAGATCCTCATGTTTAAAAGAAAAAAAATGAATTTTCTAAGTTAATTTAACTAATTTCTACAGCCAGAGTGCGGATAATTTTCAGCTCACCTTATATCTATCTTCTAGATGATACATATAGATACAGAGTCTATCATACACTCTGTCCTGCACATTTTTGTGCAATAAAGAAAGCATGAGTAATTGAATCAGGTACATTGGGAGCAGTAAAAACACTTGAAATTATAGTTGACAATATGAATGAACTACAGTGGACAACAAAAACACCCCTGACAAGAAACAGATACATTTAATTTATTATACAAAGTAACATTCACAAGTTAGGGCAGGTCATTCACATGATAGTGAGAGATGGTCCGTCAAACTACTTACAAACAAAGCAAAAACAAAAAAACATAGAACAAAGAGAAGTATAAAATGTGAAGACAAAGGTGAAATCGACATCTAAATGTCTTACTCAAGCATGTTTGAATATTTCACAGAAACTGGGCTTTCACTAAAAATATGTAAATTAAAACTGGTTCTACAGAAAGGAGGAACGAGTCTTGGTAATGAAACAGTCAGGTAATGTCTCTCTTAACAATAATAATGAGTTGTGTGTGTGTGCATGTAGTGGATTTAGTGCATTTAGGAATCTGAAACATTAATAATGCACTGGGTTATTCATTTATTTGCAGGCTTTTTCTTCTGAACATATGCTCAATTTACACAACTCTGTCTCATCGTGTAAAGCAACATCTCCAGTTACTCGGCTGCTTAGTGGCCAAGTAACTCATTTCAGCACAGCTCCCTGTCGTCCTCATAAGAAAAGAGTCCATGTACATCTGTGAAGTTTAAAATTTATACTATGTACATTTGTACACACTAAGGAATCATATTTCTGCTCAAAAAAGTCTGAAATGAAATAAGAAAAATAAGGGGAAAAAAAAGTCAGCCATCCTTGTACATGAGAATTCACTGTAATTGTAAATAAGCAATAAATAGTGTTTTGACTCTTGCTCTGTCATATCACACTTTAATACTTACCATGGTTAGAATTAGATTTTTAGTTAATTTAATTCAAATGTCATTAGATGTTAGGGATTATAACTCACTCATGTTATGCTGCATCAGTGGGTTTTCCCCCGGCTCTATGAAGCTGAAAGCACAAGGGTCATCTGGGACCTGGCAAGTTGGACAGCAGGTATGCTTTTAAGGTCAAATAAAGCCATTTAAGAAGTTTTAGTGCTTCTTTGAGGGGACAAATTTTTTGAAAAAAATAAAATACAAATAAATCTTTCAACCAGTGGGAACTAGCTTAAGTTTTGTACATGGTTTTGAAAGAAGTCTTAGCCTCCCTCAAACTGAAGCTAAATTAACACTGATCAGACAAAATGCACTGATGACTCTGTGCTGGTTACACCTCTTTTTCTCATATTACACAATGTGCATTACTTAAAACAGGGCTTTGTGCACTTTTGAGTTATCTCAGCAGAGATTGCATTATGTGTAGGTGTGAAAGCTGTAGGTTGTTTACTAAAAATAGAACTTCTTAGTGATACCGAAACCAAACTGTGCAAAAGAATATGTGACTATAAGACTGTAAGTACATAGCCAGTTTATGAGACACGAAAGCTGTTTGAGTCTGAGCGCAATCAAAGGAGGCACTAGGATATTGAATAAAAGCATATACCAAAAAAAGATATCCCAGATCCCAGGGGAAACAATACAGTTTGAGAAAAGGACTAAGAAGCTGATGGAAGGCTTTGGGGGTAGGGGGCAAAAGACAAAGCAAAATTTCACAGCTGAAACCTCTTGAGAGGGATTAAAAAAAAAAAAAAAAAAGAAGAAGAAAAAAAAAAATCCATGATCAAAAACTCAGTCACGCTAGGATGTTGAAAGCCGGAAGGATGCGAAAGGGCTTGGGAGTGAAAATGGTGCAGCTTTCTCTTAGTCATCAAGTTCGAGTCCACGCTCACACCACGTTCACATGATGCCGTTGGTGAGGTACTGGAAGCCGTCGTACAGCTTGGTGGTGATGGAGCGCATGGAGCCGTCCACCATCTGCTCCACCAACACCTGTAGCTGCTCCTCAGTCAGGCTCATGTGAAATCGCTCCTTCAGGTTACGGATGGTGCTGGAACCATGGAAGCAGGGCAGCTGGGAGCCTGGAGAACAATCACAAACGCTAATCACGAGGTGCAAAATGACCACTAGAGAATAATTTGTTATGCTAATCAAAAAACTCCAAAAGCCCTGAGAGAACTGCCTAAGGACAGACACTACCTTGCTGCATAATCTCCACTATCTGGATGACTTTCTCCATATGTTTGCGCGCAGCAATGAGACCCTGAAGCATGAGCATCTTGTAATAGTTGAACATGTCTCCATCCTGACCGCCCATGACCTGAAAGATAACGGTTATAAAATCTAAAATTTAACAAAAAGCTTGTGCGTGGTACTCATCATAAATTTCAAAAGACATTTTCGCATCCTTCCGGCTATACAAGTGTCCTTACATCTACAAACTCATTGGTCAGTTTGAAGGCAGAAGTCTCAAAGCCAAGGTTTCTTGGAGAACTTGACAAAATGAAGCCGAAGTCAATGTGAATAATATGACCCTCAGAGTCAAGCAAAATGTTTCCGTTGTGCCTGTAAAAAGCAGAATATTATAAGACACAAGATCCAACAAGTTCTTTATATTAGGAAAAAGACGCTCATTGATAATTGTTAATATAAGGGTGAATGGTCCTTGTTCAAGGGCCCAACAATGACAACCTGGTGGAGCTAGGGTTTGAACCGCCAACCTTTCAATCAGTAACTCAGTGCCTTAATGCAGTGTTCATAAACTCATGGTCACAGATGACTGTGCATTTAAACCAGTGACCAGTGGACAGTATCAGTTATAACAATGATTAGAAGTTAAAATTATTTATAATAATTATTATATTAATTATTACTACTATTCTTAGAAGTGCCATTTTTTTATGAATAAAAATACACATTTTGTTTCTAGTGAAGGTGTTTACAAGGCAATTAGATACTGACGTAATATTGTTTTAAAAAACAAAAGTGCCAAGTAAAAGGTGTTTAAACGATTTGTGTTTGTGCGTTTGTTTGACAGCAACAGAGATATTCTTCCTGTTATTTATACTCATCATCTGTGAAACTGTCTAATTCACATATACTCATTTAAAAAAATTTCTGGAAGCACTTTGGTTTTTTCCTTATTTTAGGTTGCATTAATTGCTAACCCTGGCTAACGGACACACTTTTTATTATTTCTTCCAAATAGTAAGTAGGACGATAATGGTTAGATCAGAGCCTATAAAACTGTACTATAACAACTATTTAAATGGTTGCTAAAACAAATATAATTACATTTCATTATTATTTGGGTAGTTCAGAAGATTTTGCAGAAGCTGTAGTCAAGTCTGACTGCAATAATTTTATCAAGTTCTAGATCCCAAGTTTTCCTAAATTTCCTAAACAAGGATTATGTACAATTTTATACACCAGGGCCCGTATTCACAAAGCTTCTTTAACCTAAAAGTTGCTCCTAGTGACTAAATTCTTAGAATTATGACATTTTCTTAGAATTTCTCTTTAAATTTAGGACTAAAGCTTAGTAAAGATAAAAATGATTCATGAAACATCTTAACCCTAAAAACAGCTTCTAAGGTAAAAATTGTGGTGAGGAAGACCTTTAAGTGGCTTAAGAGTTTGTACAGCAGAGGACAAAATGGCGGAAAGAATAAATATTCTCCAAACACTAAACATAAAGCTAAAAGTAAATGCTGCTCTTTGGTTTTCTTGTTCTTTTACTTCCTTCCATCTCTCTTGGATTGTTGGCTATATACCATCCACAAGTGCAACTTAAATAAACTGTCCTACAATCATGTAAATTGGTAAAAGCTGAGCCATTTTGCTCCCATCAATCTGAAAGAGTAAATAAAAGTAATAAAATCAGTAAATAAATGTAAGAACTTGAATATAGTAACTACTGTGTGGAAATTGGTTGCTTCAAAAGTAGACACATTTCAACATTTGGCTGTTTTAATTAACTTTAAGATATTTAGCCTATAACAGAAACTTTGCATAAAGTAGCCTGTACTCATGATTATACAACTTCTATTAATTCTATTATCATATGTTCTATTTTCACAAAGAGTGATTTTAAGACCTTTACAGATTTTTTTATCAACCAATCACAGTCCTTGAATTTCTGTGTCATCCCTAGTGAGCTATCCTCCTCACTAAGATAAAGGTTTTTGTACTTTCCTTACTCAGAGATGCTCCGAAAAGTTTCCTAAAACACTTTTAGTCCAAGACTCCCAGCTAGGACTTTTAAGGCTAAGATAGGAGCTCTCTGAGAGAATTCTTAGAAGCTTTGTGAATACGGGCTCAGGATTCTTCATACATTTCTTTTACAGAACTAAAATTACATCACTTTTAAAACATTTAAGCAAATGTTACTGATTTCCTACTCTGAGAGGCAGATGAATAGGAGCAGACAAAGTGTTTTGTTGTGATTTTTGCCAATAAAATACAATTGTGTGGTTTTACAATACAAGACATATTCTATAAGGTCACAACATGACTGTGATAAGCTGGATGAAAACTTACTTTAACCAGACCAAAATATTTAATTTAAGTTCGGTCACTCCTAATAATAACAACTTATGAGCGGATGTGCGGCTCCAGAGGTCTACAGAATGAGCACAAACTAAAACCAGTAATCGAACGGTCAGATTCACCTGTCCTTGACCTGCAGCAGGTAGCAGATGAGACAGTAGCCTGCACAGCTCTGTACAAAGTTGCGCTGTGCAGTGAGAAAGGCCTCGGTAGTGTAGTTCCCATGCTCCTGCAGGAAGTAGTCAAGCAGCGAGAGCTGACTCTGCTTCTTCACTTGATGAATGGACACAGCGTTGACCACTGGCTCAATCATGCCACTATCGGAGGAGATGACCAGGATCTTATAGGGCTTAATCCACAGAGGGACACGCTCCTGCTCCCAGATCGCCTATATGGTAGATAAGAAAATAGGTGGCATTAAATAGATTTCTAATTAAACTAACATACTAAGATCATATTCTGAACGTCATAAACCCTGAAATTCATAGCTCAAAGGAATAAGCAGACTAATAACCTGTAGTTGCTTCAACACTTGGAAGGCAAGAAGCTCCTGTCTTAGATCGTCACCACATTTTACTATGACTGAGAGGAGACGCCAGTTGGGCAGATGCCCATATGGAGAGCCCTCCCGGATTCGTCTATTTACCAGCAGTAGGGAAAAAGTTTAACACAAGGTATTTCAATTTTATAAAAAAAAAAAAAAAAAAAAAAGGAGACATATTTGCCCACAGGGTGAAGTGCTTTTCTCTACTTACCTAACCTTCTCTTGCCAGGGCTCTTTCAAGGCTACTGCTGAGGGATCCTCTGGGTCCCTCTTAAATGTGGTTGGCGTGTGGGCAAGCTGCTCAGAAAGTCGCCGCCTAAATAAGTGCGAACAAACCCAAATTACGTGGTAGATAATGACCCGAGGTCAAAGTATACAGCAAAAATACAGAAACCCATTGGCTATGGAAAAATTTAACAAAAATAATTTTAAAAAAAAGCGAAAAGTTAAAAGTTAAACAAACTCCCTGGAGGTGCATGATAAAAAGACAAAAAAAAATCACCATGACCATAGAGAACACAGAACTTAGACTAAATAAATCATTTAATAATTTAAATAACTAGGTGGCACAGTGGCTCAGTGGTTAGCACTGTTGCCTTGCACCTCCAAGGTCCAGTTTGATTCCCGGCCAGGTTCGATTCCCACCTCTGTGTGCGTGGAGTTTGCATGTTCTCCCTGTTCTTGGTGGGTTTCCACCAACAGTCCAAAGACTTAGATTAGGTTGATTGGCGTTCCCAAATTGCCCATAATGTGTGAATGAGTGTGCAAGTGTGTGTATGTATGTGCCCTGGAATGGATTGGCACCCTATCCAGGGTGTACCCTGCCTCATGCCCTAGGTCTCCTGAGATAGGCTTCAGTGAGAGTGTAAATAACTAGTTCACACTTTCTTTGTGTAATCAAATAGTTGCTAGAGTTGGCGACTTGGACCAATAATGCTCCACTCAGACTTTGTTGGACTGGTTTGTTCCACACCCATTTGCTGTGACCTCACCTAACCAAATTAAGGTAACCACATTTCCAAAGAAAAACAAACCTCTGGATAAATGCACACTAAATTTGTGCATTACACACACCAATACACACAAGACAATTGGTATTTTTTTACACTGTTGAAAGCAACAGCCTTCGATAAATCAAACTGCCATATAACTGTATGGTAAAAAACGAAGATTAATGAAGTGTGACAATGTTACAAGAGGCTTGTATAATAACTACACACAAATGCTCATTTGTAGTTAGTTATTCTGTTCCAATAAGAAACTCTGTGGTGTCTCACTTTGATATATTTTTCTGCTGATGATTTTGGAAATGTTAAGTATCTCAGGGTGAGAGATACTTGGAGGAATGAAATTAAGATCTAGGTCATTATTATAAGTCATAGTTGTTTAAGAAGTCCTAGCACCATTTTGAGTTTCTCTTTGAAATGTACATATGGCTGAAAGCACTAGAATAAAGATCAGTTAAATCTGCTCTGGACAAACTAAACTGACTGATAATTCACTCCTCACAATCAGCATGGAGTTAGAGGTACTAAAACACATTTTTCTTGGCACAGATAAATTCAGCAGTGAGATCAGTATTCGCCCTTACAATTATGCTGATACAATAGGCGATATATGATATGTACAAGCTCTGAAAAATCAATATAAATTTGCAATTACATTTTTCAACCACTAGAGTTTGTTGCATACACATCATCCTGACTGGAAAAAAAAAACTTGATAAATTCTAATGAACAGATCGAACAGAATGCTTGATCTATGCACAAAACTATGCATACACAGAATAGATGAAACAAGCCCCCTTTTTTTGCTTTAAAAGGTACAGAAAGTGAGTCTATCTAAATGTGTCCAGGTGTACCTGATGTCTCCAGCAGCGATAAAAATGGGCTCTTTGCTTTCTTGACTGGTGATGCTATCAACTGAGAACTGGGAGATGTTGTCACAGCTGTTAGTGTGGATCTCAGGCAGCTAAATGGAAACATGTGATAGGTTAATTCACAGAAGAACAAAAACTTTTCATAAAAAAACAAACAAACCAACCACAAAAACGAGCAGCTGTGTAACTGTACCTCAACCTGAAGGTCTCCAATATCATCCACAGACCAGGCCTCGTCATCGTTGTCATAGTTGGGAACGGTAGAGAAGCTGCTGGCGCGCTGTTCAGCCGTGATGCCACAATCTGGGAGATTCTCTACAGATCGTGTGCTGCGGATGCGTGTTTCAGGAATCCTCACTGGAACACTTGACGTCTCAAAGTTCTCACACTCCAGAACTTCCACATAAATAAGGTATGGTGCCTGGGGGAAAAAAATAATAAAAAATTAAACAGAGGCATCAGTTTTAGTACTCATATGGATGATTTCAAATACTTTCACATGATGCTCACCTTGTCTTTTGAATTAAGCACAACGGCCTGTGTATGAGGAACTCGAACCACGTGATGGTCAAACGCCGCAGTGGGTAGCCACACACGTGCTGGCAGCTTGTGGTTGAGCAATGAGAGCTCAGAGATAAGTCTTTGTGTCTTCTGCTCCTTGGTAGGCAGAGTGGCCAGTCTTTTTCCAATAACCATCAGGGACTTGATGAACTCACGCTGTGGAGTCAAGCGTACAGGCTAACAGGGAGGACAGCGGAATGCCACAGACATGTGAGGAGAGAGAAGAGAGAAAACAAAAAGACTGAAATCTGAGTCCACAAACATCTCAAAATCATCATCAAAACACTAGCAGTACCATAGGTTACTGATAATAATGACAACTGAGACTGCAATTATTACAAAACAAAATGTGTAGACAGCCAAACGGAAAACATGCATGACACAATCATTATGAAATCAAAGCAAAGAATGAGGGTATAAACAAATGAAGGAAAAAATAAACACATGAGGGCTTTCTAGCAACAGCTGACCATAGAGTGGCACAAGTGTGACATGAATGAACAACCTGGATGAAGAGCATTACTGAGATGAAAAATGAGCCCATTCCACAATGGCACGTGTGGAGAAAGACTAATCAAACTCCTCCATATGTGTTATTATCTACAGTTATTTACCACTCCCAAGGCTTTATAAAGACAAAGTACCATGTACAAGAGGCTGTGGAGAAAGCTTAACCACAAATCTCAAAGTTATTAAGAACAACAGAGTGCTGATGATTTCATGGTGATTCATTTACCGGACAAATCCTAGGTAATATCAAGGTAATAATTTTACAGAAGTAATTCATGGTTTGACTAACAGTAACAAGCAGAGATATGTTAATTAGAGAACCTCAAAGGCTATTAATTAAAATAAACATGGGAAGATCTAGTCACAAAAGTCACGGAATTTCACTGTAGGATTAGATTGGGAATAATTCTGGCACAACGAAATCAAAGTCAAGTTACCAGCTATAGAGGACCACAAACTTTTTTTTTCTTTTCTTTTTTTTTACAGGTGACCCAAACAAAGACTCAGAGTCAGACCCATATATGTGTAAATAATGCCTTATTAAAGTGCTGGGTCTGACACTATCACGGCTATTTCCAGCTAAAGTACCTGAAGAAAGCAAGCTACTTTATAGTTAGGGGGGACCAAGACTTCGTCTAGACCAAAGGCCTGTCCACACCAAACACACGCACCAAGACGAAGTCATGAAGTGATTTAAAAAAAATTATTAATAATAATAATAATAATAAATTTAAAAAAACACACACAATATCAAGACTGACACTGTCACTCAATACACTGATGCATCTGGTTTCTGTCAGGGTTGACTTCATTTTGGCCAACAGATAAGAATTTGGATTTATAGAACAGACTGGTCTGTTAACCAGACAACGTTGATGACATATGAACTTGTATCAAAGTGGAATATGAAATTGCAACTACAGAAATTCAGATTGACAGAAAACCGGGCATAAGTGATGAGTCAATGTGATTTAAAAAAAAATCTTTTTTTTTTTTTTTTTTTACAGTTTTACCTAATTTTAGCTCTTAGTTATTAATTCAACACCTCATAACAAGATATACATTTCTTTATAAAGATGATACTCCAATCATTGCTCAGTGTTCATCACCTCCTGGTTCATTTAAGCATATTTTTCAGGGACGATGCTAGGACATGCAGTGAGTCATCATCTAATAGTAAAACAAAGTTACTGTACAGTTCTCATAGAAGCAGACATTATAGGCAGCCTTTTTTAAAGACTTGATGAACCCAGAAATGCCATCTTTCCTATTTGATATGTTTCTTCTAGGATAAGCTCCACAGCAGTTGGCATATACAGTAGATAGAACTTCAGAAAATTAAATTATATTTCTTTTCTTTTTTTTTAAATGTAGTTGCCGCATGTTCGGTGTGAAAAGGCCTTAACGCTCCTGACATTATCTTTGATCAACAATCAGCAAACTTGGGCATTTGCAGATGGCACACTTTTCACCAAAAAAAAAAAAGAAACCCTTCTTTAATTGTCCCTTTAATTAAAACAACGGGTAGCATAACGGGGGGAAAAAAAGACAAAGCCTACATTTACAAGCATGTCAGCTCACAGGGCTCACTGGACAAGTGTCCTGTTCTAATAAAAAAAATATATATTAATGTTATTAATAATACAGTGATTTCAGGATGACATGCTTGCAAATTTTAACAGGCACACATCTGAAGGAATCTGGGAGTCCAACCCCAACTGCAAACAGAAATAGCCATCAACCCAAAATGCACAGATAAGGATGCTATTAGGCAGTGGTTGACTTACGGTACCAGCCTCTAACTCAAGACTGTCGGAACTGGAGCTCATATCCTGGGAAAAGGAGGGGTGGGTTATGGTACAAGAGCAGGGGGAGTGGTGGAGGGGGGGGGGTAAGAGCAAGACAAAACAAAAAACAAACAAACAAAAGCTCACGGTTATGTTTAAAAGATGCAACTTTCATCGATCTGTCCATGAGTCAACAAAGTCTCAAAGCCTCTGGGCCACACACACACACATCTGTTTTTGTAGCCAGTGCTAAGGATAAATGAACACAACACTGATATCTTAACCTCTCTTTCTCCCTGACATTGAACAGATGTGCTTATACAGCTGCAGTTAATTTACAAAGCTTAAGAGCAACGCCTTTCCAATACATACTCTTGGAAACCCTTCCCTCCCCTCACATGTAAGGGGGTGTGTGTGTGTGTGTGTGTGTGTGTGTGTGTGTGCGTGTGTATGTGTACTGTATGTATCTATCCATACTGAATGGCTACAACACACAAAAACTAGTTATAGATATAGTTAAAAATCACCTTTAGCTTTTTTTTTTTTTTTTAATACTCATTTCACTTTTTTATATTTGATATATTTCCTTTATACCTTTTCTTTTTATATCTACATTTCTTTTATTTTATTTTGTTTATTTTAACTTTTTTGTGGCATTCATTGGGGGACGACAAAGGAAGAACTTCATTGTATGGGGGGGCATGTTTCTTTACTGTGCATATGACAAATAAAACTTGAAACTTGTATGGAAAGGCTCTTACTTTTACTATTAGTCATAGGTATGTTTTTTACTGTTGATTTTTCTTTATATGCTACTTCACCAAGTGTTCAAGTGATCTCCATTCATGATTTTCTTTCTATCCACATTTTTTTTTTTTTCACAAAGTTGACTGTTCAGCACAGTCCATCCAGGTTTGATAAAGTGTTGAGTTCTTAGCCCAGTTTCAGTAGATACAATAAAATCCCAATAATTTGACCCCTCTGAAATACTTCATTTTTCTTTTTGGCCACGCAGTGTATAAGGGGTGTAACAGTATGCGTATTTTATGTCAAATTCTGTCCTTTTTTTCCATGAATTTGAATTACTCAAATTAATGGAACAAGCAGGACATCGATGAGGGCTTGTAGTAAAATATTCAGGTTGCTCTTAAGGTTTATAAAGTCAGATGAACAAGTCTTTTTAAAAATATAATACAGCATTCCAAAGCAGTAACTTCTTGGTAGAATGATGTTATTGGTGACTTTGGTGCATTCAACAGAAGAAGTGTGAAACCGGATGTTCGGGTTTTGATAGCAGCATGCTAAGCAGCTACCTCAGGTGAATGATGAAAACGTGCTGTAACTTTATGTAACATTACACCCTTTTCATTTGTATGCTAACTCAATACGATACAACTGCACAGATTTGCCAACCGAGGATTATAGAAAAATTCCCTTATTTAAAAAATTTGCAGTCACTTAAAAAAAAAAAAAAGGTCCATCAATTTTCAGCTGAGTGACCTGTGGGGTGGGTTACAGTCTGCACCAGCGTAACTTAAATTAGGAATATACTCTTTGAATAAGAATGATGTGCAATAAAAACATTGCTCACTTCATGCACTTTTGACCAAACATGTTTAGACTCATGAAGCAAGACAAATTTTCCTCTAGTAAAAAACAATCTGAATTTTAAGATATTTGGTAATGCAGTACTGAAAAGTCTTCCTCTTTCTATTTATTAATTTTTTATTTTTTTTTAAACTGACTTATGCTACCATGACTTCTACTGCAATAAGCAGAACTGATTATAAACATGGAGAACCAATCACTCAGCCCAGGCATTATGAAACTGTGCATTAAAAATGACGATTAAACAAGTGGACAGAACAGTGCTCAGCATCACAAAAGGATATATGATCCTAAGAGCAAACAAGCTGATCATCTGATCTTCCACATGATACCAGCCGTGAGCTCTCAAACACGAGATGGAAAACATGCTGAGAGCAAAAAGAGCACAAAATTACAGAGAAGGCTTTCTTGCCAACTGTTTCTTTCAGCTTGTTTAAAACAGCTTGTGTCTCATTGTTTTGCAGCAGCTGAGATTCATTAGATAAAATCGAGCGTTTTTCTGGCGTTCGTGGCGTCCAGTGAGCGCGGATAAAGCGCCGAGGGTTTTCTACACATAGGAGTCAATGAGAGTGTTCACACGGGCTTTGGTGACGTGCGTTTGTCCGGCT
>JAOVVA010000048.1:13999793-14017905 GCA_028565275.1 Leiocassis micropogon
CAGGCTGGCGTTAGACAGAGACAAACGAACGCCAGTGTAAAAGTCAATCGAGCGCCACTACAAAACGCAACATAAACATCTAGGACGTTCAGAGCGCGTTCGTTTATCCAAAAATTTAACGCCCGTGTGAACAAGGCCTAAGGGTTTCAGGGAGCCACTGTCAGCCTGGAAATTTGTGATCAACACGCTGCGTTTGCCACATAATAATGCTCCTACATGAGACCTCTTGCTCATCCCGCATCCAAAGCCTGACATGCTGACTTCTGACCAACATTTGTCAAATCATAATGTGAGCGAAGCCAGAGCATGTGAAGTAAAAATGTGACGGTGGCTACTTCTGCTCCAACAAACAAACTAGAGTTTAACAATGAAGCAGAGAATCCTGCAGCAGAGACGTGGATCTGATCATTATATAAGAAATAAACCACAACAGATGAAAATAACAGGCGTCAGGAGGTGCGATGCGGCAGGTGCACAAGTGAAGTGCGTTAATTGTATTCAGCAGCAACAGTCTGAGGTGTGTCATTCAGCTTAAGCCACAGTAATTTGGTATATAACAAATGACTAACTACAATGCTTAATTGTTTAATGAATAGCATGTTGAGCATATTAACAAGTTAGTAAGATTTAATCTCATTTAATCTTGTCAGTTCCTATTCTAAGGTGTTAGAATAAAATTCTAATTTTATTGAACAATGTAAAACACAACTGTTGATGTTTAAAAAGTTACATGCATGGGGCATCACCTGTACAAGTCCCTATCTATAATCTGCTACTATAGAAAGTACAGTGCATCCGGAAAGTATTCACAGCGCTTCACTTTTTCCACATTTTGACATGTTACAGCCTTATTGCAAAATGGATTTAATTCATTATTTCTCAAAATTCAACAAACAATACCCCATAAAGACACCGCAAAAGAAGTTTGTCTGAAATATTTGCAAATTTATTCAAAATAAATTGAAAGAAAAAATAAAAAAATAAAAAAAACACACATGTACGCAAGTATTTACAAACTTTGCCATGACACTTCCACTGTTCATCTGGACCTTTTCTGTACCTTTCCCCAGATCTGTGCCTCGATACAATCCTGGCTCGGAGGTCTACAGACAATTCCTTGGACTTCATGGCTTGGTTTGTGATCTGACATGCACTGTTAACTGTGGGACCTTACTGTATATAGACAGGTGTGTCTCTTTTGAAATAATGTCCAATCAACTGAATTTACCACAGGTGGACTCCAATCGAGTTGTAGAAACAACTCAAGGATGATCAGGGGAAACAGGATTCACCTGAGCTCAATTTTGAGTGTTATGACAAAGGCTGTGAATACTTATGTACATATGATTTTTCTTTTTTTTGCCTTTTATTTTCAATTATCTGCTAAGATTTCAAACAAACTTCTTTCACGTTGTCATTATGGGCTATTGTTTGTAGAATTTTAAGGGAAAAAATTAATTTAATCCATTTTGGAATAAGGCTGTAACATATAAAATGTGGAAAAAGTGAAGTGCTGTGAATACTTTCCGGATGCACTGTACATATAATATATGTTAAAAAAAACATTAACCTATTGTTCATACTACTCTTAGCTGTTCTGAGAATTCAACCATGCTGTGTTATTGTTATAAAAACCCAATATCAAACTCTCCCAACATAACTTAAATTTTCTGAATTCCTAAACACTTGCTACACCACAAAGCAATACTTCAGCCAGGCGTGACGGCACTCTATCATATTGTATATAACTACTCCTAAGGGCAAAATCGTAATTGAGCTCTACCTACACATTACTCAATATCATAAACAACCAGATAACACAGCCAAACCAGCACTGACGATGAGTGTGTACTAAATTCAGAGGTCCTACTGTTGTTTTTTACCTTGTATTTATTATCAAAATATTAAACAAAAGCACAATTTTCCTTGAGGCACTGTTAATTTTTTCTGCAATGTATATTTATTTCTAGGACACTAAATCAAAACAGGTTCCTAGCAAAAACTTTCAGAACTGTACTTCATCCAAATAACCACAGCTGCAATCGCATGTGATTAGTGACACCCGTGTTTCTATGGCAACAGAAATAGGCAAGTAAAAGAGAAGAGCATGCTGAGCAAGTATGGGGAAACATAATGATTATGCCCACTGATTATGATGGTTATAATCTGCCTGTTGGAGGCCACAAGATGTGTTACAGTAAGAAAGAAAATCAGCCATGTTAGTTTCAATTCGATTCAGAACAAAGCACAAAGGACTACAATTGTGTGAGTATTGTGAATAATTCTATTTCAGAGATCTTCTTGTAATGCCAGACCCTGTGCATTTAGTTTTTTTTTTTATTCAAATGTGTGAGATATAACCTAGGAGAAACAAATTACTTCTTAACATAATTTGATCATTTGGAAGATCGAACAAACAAAAAAAAACATCAAAAAAGCACCTGACTGTGGCAGTGTCATTAGAAATGCCTCTCGGGGATTTGCAATAATTAATGAACTGAGAATTCAAGTCTAATAATTAACTGCTGACATTTTAAGTGGTTTTCAATTAGTTTGTATCTAATTCCTTAATTTGGATGGTCATACACTCATTTATACTGATGCAGTGAGCAGCCATGAAAAATGATATCACATATTCAAAACAGTGACACACACACACACACACACACACACACACACACACACACACACTGAAATCAATCTCATGCAGCAGTGTCACCCAATCAGTGTCACCCAGTGTCATCCTGCTCACCTCATCCTGACTACTTTCCACCTTCGGGTTGCTGGCTGTCCTTTTGAGGTTGCTGCTGAGGCTGATGCTGGCGGTGGCATCTGATTTAGAGCGCTGATGAGTGCGCTTTGAGGGTGAGAGGCCATGCTCGCTCATGCTTGGGCCAAGGATGTGATTCTGCTGCTGCTGATGCTGGTGGAGGCGAGCACGCTGACTGGTCGGCTTCAGCTCGTCGGACAGGATGAGTCTGCGCAGCTTGGTGCCACGCGAGTGCCTCTGCGTGGAAATGTGCATATCGGACGAGTAAGCGCCGAGCAGCCAGGCGCACTGCAGCGAGAACCCGATGCTCTGGCGGCAGCGGTGCACCACATACGGTTTAATGGCATCACCCACATCCTCGTCCATGTGGATGTACATGTTGAGCAACTGCGGCAGGTAGAAGTCCACGTCCTCGTCCCGGAAACTGAAGAGCCGATTGCCAATGTAGGCCTGCACGCCGGGCTCCTTTGAGTTGTACAGGTACGAGATGGCCATGGAAATGTCAAACAGTTTGGACTCGAACAGGCGCAAAAGCCATGACTGCTTGGACGAGTTGTTCTTGTGACGTCGGCGTGCGCTCTTTACCGTGCCCCCTGCTGGAACCTCCTCCTCCTCCGTGATCTTCGGAGGCTTGCCCGAACCCGTACCATCCCCGGTTAAGGGCTCAGTGTGATCAACCCCATTCACCAGGTGAGGCTCAGCTGCATCTCCGTCACCTTTGAGGAACTTCACCTTCTGCAGCACCTCCTGGCAGGCAATCTTGGCTACTTCAGTATCAATAACCAGACTCAGTTCACCTACACCCTCTGATATGACATCCAGTGGAGGGCTGGAAGCAGGCAGGCCTTCGCTGGCACTAGGACTGGAGCTGGTCAGAGGCCGTGGGCCAGAGGATGGCGAGGAGGGCAGTGAGAAAGACGAGGTAGTGGAGGTGGACGAGGCTGACGGACTCTTCTGTAGCTCCTCCAGGTGAGAAGGAGAAAGCTCCAGCTCTGTGTCACCCATGGCCATATAAGGTTAGGCCCCTATAATGGAGAGAGAGAGAGAGAGAGAGGGAGGGAGAAAACAGAAATCAGGCCACTGCTTGGTTAAGTTTACTCCTAAAATGTTAAATTATCATCAGTAAACTGTCGATCTAATATATCTCTCAAAATAATAATCTGACAATGCTGGATTCCCCCTCTTCTACACACAAGTTACAATATATTCAGTTACAATATATTCCTGCGTCATCCTGAGTAAAGTGCAAACCAACCTACTCCTTCCTATTTACATCTCTGCATACATAGTCCAAGTCATTTATTGCTAATAGGTTTTGAATAAAGTTATACTCAAAGCTCACAGGGGAAAGTCTCCCAATAAGGTTTAACTGGTTGGCCAGACAGATGGCTATACACCAGGGTTGTAACTGGATGTGCATTTATACTGTACCGTCCAGTACAGGGCCTGCAGTTCATCGCATGTTGTGATCCGAGTGAACGCAGTCTTGTTTTAACTAAGCACATAACCGTTTGCATGCTCTGACGATCAGTTGACCGAAATGTTATGATAATGAAATGATACAAGACAAGACAAGGGTGCTTTCCCTTCTGTTGTTCAGTGTGCGGCACTAAAATTAACCTAATTCCCTTTATAGCAACTGAAATAGCGATCAAATAAAGATCAAATCTTCAGGAATGTTCATGTCATAGAACAGGAAAGAATAAACAAACAAAAATAACAACAATTAAAAAAGGTATGGTCTAAATTGTCACAGTAACATTTTTTCAAAACTATGAAATACCACATATGGCATTAGGTAGTTAAATAACATTAACACTCAGTTGTTATTTTAAGGCATGAAGGTCAACTGTTCAGGATTAGTTTTTGCAAGAACACTATCATCAAGTGCATTTGCAAAAACCCATCAAGCACCATGATGAAACTGGCTTGTGTGAAGACCATCCCAGGAAAGCAAGACCAAAACTTACTTCTGCTGCAGAGGAGCAATCTCAAAAATCACAGATTAACAAACACCACCACAGATTAGAGCCATTATGAAGACTTTACAGAGCATAAGTAGCAGACACATCTCAATATCAACTGTTCAAATAGATTATTGCATATTTTGGATGTCTACACCATTGTTTTACGATGTCCAGTAGAAAGAAAAAAAATAATAAAAATCAGGAAAGACCATGGAATTTAAAGGCGTGTCCGAACATTTATTCAGGTTGCTGCACCGATAACATACTGAACAGGGAGTTCAAAACCAAGGTAGGTACTGAACAGTGATTTTTGCGTAGTGTTACACACCTCTTCTACATAATTTACACAAGTGTATTCAAAGAGAGGTACGTCACTGCACCGCTTGTGACTCAATGCATAAGAGGGGTTTGAGAGCTAAACCAACAATATCGGCATTAAAAGAAAATCTATTCTGGACCAATCACAGAGCCTGATCAGACCTGATATTAATATCTGATTAGGGTAATCACATGTATACTTCACTGGAAACAGAGTCAAATGTGTTTTAAAGGCTGATCAGAGCGTGTGCTAAGGTGAATTCCAGATACACGTGGAAATGTTTGTAGTGTGAATGCCAAAGCATACCAAATAACAGACACTGTTAAGCAATACTGAGCTGCTGCCATGAGGTTAAGTTCTGAGGGTGTTTTAGTTATCAAACTATTCTCAGATGTAATATTTTCAAACAGTCTAGTTATGCAACCAGAAACTTGGCTAATTTCTACACAACTATAACACAGGCCTTGGAACAATCGCAGACGGGGATGTCTTGGAACAAAAGATGCAATGATTATGGTTGAGACCTGTGCTAAAAACATTATGAGTACACACACAACCACACCAGGTCTTTGAACTTTCTTTTTTTTGGAAAAAATACAAAGTAGGTGTAGCAGGTTGGAATACACATTTATAAATTTTTAAGTTTACCCCAGTGCTTTTCTGTTGCACAAACAATGACATGTAAACAAAAATCAATACTGCACTTTACCACACTTGTCCTGAGCAAAACTACCCACACTGCCACAGAGTCCTTGTCAAGAAATTTACAAAAATGCAAATGAATACAAATGTGCAAGCCGACAGCTGTCCCCAAGGGAGTGATGCATCACAGCCATTTTAATTCAGAGTAATAGGTCTAACAATGTAGAGGATCTCAAGAGCAAAATGACCCTCTGATGAACCT
Source organism: Leiocassis micropogon (assembly GCA_028565275.1). NCBI lineage: Eukaryota > Metazoa > Chordata > Actinopteri > Siluriformes > Bagridae > Leiocassis > Leiocassis micropogon. The sequence continues at coordinate 14,005,754 of JAOVVA010000048.1, forward strand.
TTGGAAAATAATTTTAAAAAATCCACTGAGCGATTCCCTAGAAGAAAAGGCATTGACTGTTGAAAAGGCTGGTGGGTGTTCCGTCTTAAAAGTCCCATAAGTACGCTTCATCACTGTGTTTGCACTCCTTACAAACATGAACTTAAACTGCTTTATCCTTTTTGTGCAAAACATGTCTTTTCAGTTTAAAGTACACACAGAGAGCTCTCAGGCCTGACTAGCCAACATAGCAGGGGGATCATTAAGTGCTGCGATGCCTAGACTTTGGAATTCCAGTATCTAAGTAACTGTTTCTACCGTACTTACCCCTCCAACATGATCACCTTTCACCTTGTTTTTTTTTTTCTTCCCTCTCTTCTCCTATACCTGGTACTATGACCAACACATTCACTAAATTTGAATAGCCAAAGTGTAGTTTGATTTAAAAAGACAGGACAAGGGTTAATTATAAAAGCTTTTAGTAAGAATTAAAACATTTCTTTAGTTAATACCTGTGTTGCATAGTTTATCTAATCACATTCCTGACAACTCGATGACTTATGAGCATGAAGCACTCGTACTCCCAGTTGCTTGAGGTTAACGTCACACATGATCTGAGCTTTCATGCAAACGTTACTGAGACCACGTGAGGACACTTCCCTTTAACCACATTTTCCTCAACTACAACATGTTCTCGTGTGCCTAGAACTTCCTCAGGCTGTGTTACGCCATGCGTGGTTCATTACCGGTCAGAGGAATATGTAAGGTCTCCATCAATGAGAACACAGAAAGGTGGAGAAGATTTTATTTTCCCCTGTCCTTCTTTAAAGACGCTTTAGAGGACACGCTGTTATGTACTTCCTCCATTGTGGATTTTACACAACAATGACGTAAGCTTTATAATTACCCCCTAACTTTGATTTGATGTCATTAGTCATACTTGGCAATGGCTAGAGCTCAGAATTCCAATAATGGAGGCATAGCTGTGTTTACAATTAAACTTAACACAACACAGGAAGAGGAAGTTTATTTTAATCTCCGTCCAGTAAACTAATTAATAGGTTAAATTACAACACCCTTTATAAACATTTATAAACCCCCACTGTGATTATACCACATTATCTTTGGTATAATCACACATTATCCATTATTGTACATAAAATTGTTTAAAGAAATAAACTATTTTCTGAGCATCACGGTCTTAACTGACACAAGAAGTGACAAAAACTAGTGACAACAAGTGACACTTGTCAAAGGATAAAGACAAGCTCAGCTGAAAGTCAGTGTGTTCGTGATGAGTTTATCACGCCATTGCTTTCACACGGGTGTTGATAACAATATTTTCACATTACACACACCTGATTTGTACAGTGCCCAGGAATGATTGCTCCCTCAATCCCACCGCTGGCTAGCGTTCATTTTTGTTCTCTGTACTCGGGTACACTTGCGTATTTACATTCTCCAATACACCAGTTAGTAGTATGCACCTAATTGATTTGTGAGCCACCATTAAACAAGAAGAGAACAAGGACGTTAACCTTTGTGCTATGCCTAATATTTATAATTCTGAAAAAAGAAAAAAATGTCAAGAGTAATGATCTTGTATACATTCCTACTTTATCAGCTATGCCTGTGTAGGTCAGGGGATGAGATCGGCACGTCCATCGGAAAAGACCGACGGCACTGACGACTTTTTTTCTCAGTTTCCCTGTCTGATTTAATTCACGCCACCGTACCTTGCCTGTGACCACCTCTTCAAGCGGACTCGGGCAGGACTCCCAGGCCTGGAATGATTGTGTTCTTACAGATTCAAAATAAATCAGACTCTGGTGCCAAGTGTACATAGAAACGACCCTGGGGCTTGGTGTGATACTGAAAGGCCAGCTTTATCTGCGTGTGTGAGACCACAGTGAGTGAACATGCATCTCCTGTTGCAGTGGAAACAACTTTGTGTGGCTCCGGCGCTGACAGATGACACCGCATCCGCCTCGCGAAACAATGAGCAGAAAGAGAAAACCTGCATCGGATCATCTTCCCTAGCAGCCAGCAAAGCCGCTTACGACGTTCATGATGATGAACCAAAAACAGCAGCACAAAAAATTAAATCCCTGTTTTACTCACTAGGGTGTGTGTGGCTTTATTATACATCACAAAAATACCTTTATCAAAGATTAACGAATATTTAGCGTGGAGTTAAATCTACACTCTGTCCCTAAAGTCTTTGTACACAAAATATATTAACACTTGTGGCAGATTTCTGATTGAGACAAGAAAAGGATTTCAATACGATAATTTGTCTAAAGCTATCTTCAATGCTTTCCCTTCATCTGTCTAGATGATTTTTGTGAAGCTCGGTAGATTAACTGCAGTTTTAACTAACTAACTAACTGAAGGGATGCTCGTGAATAACGTAACATGTTTTAAAAGCAGGAGTGCAAAAAAAAGGGTCAGAAAGTGGCAGACTTAACAAAATATTACCTATTTGCGTAATATGCTCAAAAAAAAACAACCATTTAGATTAAGGTAATAAAATGAGTCTGAACTCTGATCATGAAGCGCCCTGTGGATGTGATAACGTTTCACGGCATCCCAGGCTGCGTAAAGGTCCATCATGTAGCACAGATGAGGCACAAAACTACTAGACAACACCACACTATTTATTAATATTTTTCATTTTTAAATTGAACCTGAAGTCATTACGCCAGCTAGCTATACGACAGTGCTAATGGCGCTAGCTTGAGCTAGCTAATCTAGTTAGATTAGATACATAACATAACGTTCGTGCAAGAACCAGCAGGATAACAAACACCAAACACACACACTTTTCTACCTGTTAGTAATGGTCACTAAGCGGGAAGGCATTATTGGATAGAGAAAGCCTCTCACTGATCACTGTGTGCTGCTTTAAGACTTTAGCCTTGAAGTAGGCCGACGGAAAATACTGCGTTAGCTAGCACTGAAGAGGTTAGCTAACCTACCAAAGCCAGTCAAAACAAACCACTACAAATATTGCCCAAATACACCACAAAGCAATTTAATCTTTACATGGATAACAAATACCAATCATTAAGTCAAATGAAGTTGTTTTTAGATAGCTGCTTTACCTCAGAGGATTAAAGAGCTCGCCGACGCTAGCTTAGCATCACCAGTTAGCTGAACGAAACAGTTCCCTTTTTGACGCGTTTATCTAGTTAACGTTAAGATTTAACCCGTGAATACAGAGATCTGCTCTTACCAAGTGAACCGGGTGCTGTGGTTAATCTGTCTATCTTTGCTCTAACAGCTCCATTTGGAAGGTACGATGCCCCGAATGATGCCGAATAACCGGCTTGCACTTGATAGCGAACATCCTAATTCAGCTCAACACACTTCCCCTGCGCACTTCAGCTCGGGAAGAGCCAAGCTCGAGGTGTATACACACAAACATACACGCACAAAGACCGAATGGCCAACGAAAACTAATAAACTTATCAAACATGCTTTTCATACGACAGAACGATATTTCATACAAAACACGACGGTAGTGAAGTAACTATGAGATGTTTAAGGTTTTTTATTAAAGTAAAATCTGTGTGTAAAACGTCTCACCCTACAGGAGTGGATTGGTCCAAGTGGAAGTGACAAGGGGAAGTGAAGATGGAATGAACGTGGACGAAAACTTTTGCACTCCTTACAAGTGATTAAGGAGTGACCACTACCCAGAAGTGTTCGGTGTGCAGATATCAGACATAGCAATATCAAACAAAGAATCATACAAACACAATATAACACTTAATTGAAGAATTAAGTAAGTACATGGCTAGCAATATTGTGCTGCATGTTTAATGTTAGTTTACACATTTCACATAGATAATCAATAGTAAAATCAATTGACTAAATAAATAAAGGTGCTCTTAAAGTGACTAAGTTGTTTGTGCAGGACAGGTTGTGTGATTTTGTGTATTTGTGCTAAACCACGTCACACCAGAGGACATGGCTATAGTCTTAGCATGTACAGTATTTGCATCTGCTTTTAATGCTTAGTCCCACTGAACTGAAGTATCTTACTTTTCACTTGTCCAGTAGGAACAACATAAAGGATCTTGACTCTGTCTTTTCTCCTCTTAACAATATTACCAACCATAATACCAAGAACAGAGATAAGTGGCAGTGCTGTTAAAGGATTCAGCAATGATTAAAGATGACCAGATTAAAGGGAGTAAACAAGGAACTGGCAAAGTATAGTGATGAGCAAAGCATATTATTTTTTTCTGTCAGCCTGTACAATTACAAACAATGAAAGAAAAGAAAAAGGAAATCAAATAAATACAATAAACTTAAATATATATAAGATTAAATAAAATTAATTCATTAATTTATTCATTCATCTTCTATAAGGCTTATCTTGTGTACAGGGGTGCTGGGGGAGTGCGGTGGTTTGGGGGCCTGGAGCCTATGCCTGGAGACTTTGGGCACAAGGTGGGATACAGTCCAGGGTGCCAATCTATCGCAGGGCAAAATACAATGTAAATGAAATGAAATACAGAATAGGTATAACTGTGCACTATAGAAGCTAACTGAATTATTATCTGACACATTTAAAATAGTTAATAATAGTAATAATAATAATAATAATAATAATAATAATAATAATAATAAAATACCTGTGCAGGGTGTACTCCACCTCATGCCCAAAATTTCCAGAGATAGGCTCCAGGCCCCCCATGACCCTGTACAGGATAAGCGGTGTAGAAAATGAATAAATGAATGAAAAAATAATCACACACACGAACTCCACACACACACAGACCCGAGGCAGGAATCGGACCCTTAACCCTGGAGATGGGTGGTCAGAGTGCTATCCACCATGCCACTCACGGTGCTGCCAGGATTATTATTATTATTAGTAGTAGTAGTAGTATTGGTAATAGTAGTATAATTTATATAAATATCAATTACTTATTATTTCCAATCTTCAAGTATGCATACAAATATGTATTACATGCTGATGCCAAGTGCAGCAATAAGTAGTCTAGAGACAACAAGTCAGGACTTCCTTTCCTCAAATTTCCACTGGGTAATCAAAGATGTGATCTTGTAACATAACAACGTGACTCAAGCCAGTGACATCAACAGCCATAGGGAAGTGCTCCGTGTGTGCTGTGCCTATGAATATTTTTTGCCGATGCTAAGAGTAATGTGGTCTACAAGTTGGGAAAACCAGAGATTTTATCACGCATCTCTACTGACATCAAAGGGCTGACATGACAGAGTTGCAGAAGGACACGTGATTAAACCGCTGGCTGAGACACACACGCGCGCGCACAGGACCAGTGGCTTCTCAGTCCGGATCCAGCCCACACCTCAAATGATGGATGTAATAAAAACATGTTATACTCCTCAATACAATGTTTGTTTTATAGACTATATTTGGAAATCACCGGAATTCCGGCCCGAGATTAACGTTTAACGTAACAGTTTTACTGTTCGCCATCGTTGTCATGGCAACGTTAACGGCGGAGAGGGTTTGATGTTTAACGTCACAGAGTTTAATTGTCAGCTGTCCGGTCAAAACGACAGAAAAGCGAGAAGTCGGTGTCCTCCGTCAGCGTACACCACATACCGAAATATGCAAAAAAAAAAAAAAAAAAAGTTTGTCTCACTAAAAGAGTTCATCCAACTAAAAGAAGTCAGGACAGTGCCATTTCTCACACTAGGCTGCTGTGTTTTCACTGTCTTAGGGTCCGTTCCCGCGTTACATCGTTTGCGTGCTCATTTTATATTTTATTTTAAATGCGCAAGCGCGCTCACAACAGAGAGCGTCAACATCGCGATGCGCGTGCCTTTTCCATGCGCGTCCACGCAGCCACGAGATGAAAAACTGTGTAAGTGCACAACAGGTCATGCGACAAAGAACCAACCAACCAGCTCTTTCTATCTTCCTGGATCAGCTGGTGAAATTCCCCACGGTCTCTTCATGCTTTAAGGACGATGGGAGGCAGCACGGCACACGTGAAGCTCTGGGACGTTCACGTGACTGGCATATTTGACGCGTTTTGAGACGTGATGTGTGAGATTCAGTTATTGTCACACGTAACTCCAGTGAAATGATGATGATGATGATGATGATGATGATTGTTGTTGTTTTGTTGCATTTGGTTAGGCATGAACATCAGTCAATGATGATTTTTCTCTTGCAGTTAATGTTTTTTGAAACAACTTTTTAACGTTAAAAGTTTGAGCTATTTAGGTTCACAAGCAATAATTTGCAGGCAAACAGTGCCATTACTTTTGCACTAACTTGCAACATATATCGAATCTTCCTGACACTGAGTTGCTTTAATATTAGAGTTGCTTTGGTTTAAATGTCTGATTGCAGTAAGACACTTGCACTGTTTCCACTAGACTTTGAATGTATTTTGGCTCAGACTGCATTAAACGTGAATACACATTGCTTTGTAAGTTATAAGCAAGTTTAATAAAAAGCCATTTGCTTATCACAGTCGTTCCGGACCTTTGACCTTAAATAGAAATCAGCTTAGGACATTAGAATATTATGTTTGAGAAACCTGGTCTAGAGTATATTATTTTCCTCAATACACGTTGTTTATGAAGACAAAATGTTATCTCTAAATCATCTCTCTCTCTCTCTCTGTGTACAAGACTGTCTGGTTCCCAGATGTGACTATAAATTATATGATGTTTATTATAGGGACTATGCAATCATACAAAAACAAAAAATATGTTTGTGAAACATTTATGCAATGAAGAAAGAAACAGCATGAGATTAATTATCGTTTTTAAGACAGTAAAACGTTTAGTAAATGATTTTATTTGAATTAATTTAATATTTAAAGGCTCACATGAGGCAATTGCTCCTATGGAAATAAGGAGGTTTTACTGACGTCTTTGTGGCCACAAGGGGTCGCTTTGGTGCAATATTTTGATCGTTATCCCCATCATAAATCCTGAACATTTTAATCTCATTACTTTCTGTTATGTGTCAATAAAATATCTGTTTAAAAGAAAACCACAGGTCTCTGAGGTGCCCTAAGCTTTACACAACAGAAAAAAAAACAAGCAACATAGACCACTAACATGCAAGATGCATTATTATCAGAATGTATTTGTTTTGTTGTAGCCTAGATAGAACAGTGCATATTTTTGTGTTTTGGTAATAGGAGCTTGCACTGAAGGGAGGGGTTGTTAATTGTCTGAATTTTAAGTTTCAAAACAGCCCACGCCAAGCCAGCCGTGATGAAGATGCAATCTATGTAATTGTGCAAACACAAACACAATTGTGGGGAAAAACAGTATAAAACAGTATTGTTTTTCATCATTTACATGGAAAAAAAAATCACACATTGAAAACAAACCTTCCTGGCAAAATCACTTAGCAAGCATTGCTATTTTTCTGAGCCTTTTTGCTTTCATGAAAATGGAAACCATGCAAAGTTCGCCCTATATAGCTTAATATGGATTCTACATCTGTTTTATCTTGGACAGTATTTTAAGGGCAGGGGTAGCACAGAGGTTAAGATGTTAGACTACTGATCAGAAAGTCACAGATTCGAACCCCAACACCACCAAGCTGTCATCATTGAGCCTTAAAGCAAGGCCCTTAATGTATAATACGGTAAATGAACTTCGTTCTTGATAAGGTCGTCTATCAAATGCAGTAAATCTAGAATAACCGGTTTATGTTTAAATACAACACTATTTGATGTTCAATACAAAGGTTGGCTTTGAAGTACACAATGAATAGTGAAGCAAGGATATAAGGAAGTAGTTTTGGGATCTATGTATCAATAAACTGTGTGTGATATGTTTATATCTGCACACAAATCACTACAGACTTTCTTCTTGGCTGTAAAGGTGGCCAGTAAAACACTCCTGTTTCCATGTTTAATGGTTTTGCCCTGTTGTAGCACACACAACTGGATACCAGATAGTTTCAGATAGAGAGATTCAGCTTTTTAGAGTGTAAATATCGTACATGCTTTTCAAGTGTATAGAAATCATTAATTCTGCTAAGACATGATTTCTGCTCTGGCTCTGTAGTACACGCATGAAACAATAGATGTTAAATGTTAGCTTTAATTACATGATGTATATATACATACTATGTTTGGTGAAATAATGCATACTACAGCCTTGTTTTGTGCACACTGCTTTTTATTTTTAAAAAGTGAGGTGAAAAGTTTGCTACACAGATTATAAAAATGTTTTGTGCTAAGTGCCAGCTATTTAGTGAAAAATTTTATCAACAATAAATTCACATACTGTTAATCAACAGTTACATACAGATATCTGAAAAGACAAGAAGTAATTCAAAGCATGATGGAATTTACCATATACTGATAACAAAGCAAGAAAGATAATGTATTACTGTTTCATGTATATTTTTGAGAAATAAGAGTTGCAATTTCACAGCCAGATGTCGGAGGTGCAGTCCCCACCAGGGTATCGGACCTCGTGAGCAAGGACGGGACCATCGGGTTCCTGTCCAAAATCCACCAAGAAATTTTCATTCAGCGTCAGGCCACCTTTCACTATGTCCACATCAATCTGCAGCATGGCTGAGCCTTGCCTAAAAACAGAAGCAATGACAAATTTTCTGAGTCACACGTTTCTCCATTCTGATGTTTATTGTAAATGTTAGCTAAAGCTCTTGACCTGTATCTGCATCAATTCATATTCATACACTGCACTGATGGCACAAGATTGGTTACTTGGATAATTTACATGAATGAGCATGTGTACAGATGTTCCTATAGTGGCTGGTGAGTATGAGTGTGTCTCACTTTATGAGCTCAGGGTAGAACTGTTTGTCCCATGCACTGTATAGGGAAGTTGTCACATAGAGTCTCTTTCCATCCAGGCTCAGCTGCAACATCTGTGGACTCCCTGGTATTCGCTTACCCTGTTTTATGAGAAAACATTTATTTCCAACTGTCCATGTCTTTCAGGAACAAATAGTAGATTGTTTTAAGACTGCATTTTTTAGGAGCACTTAAAATGAATCAGTTATCTACAATGTCTGAAAAGATTATTCTTAAAATACTGATGTCTACACTTCATGTATCACATTTACATGCCAGAATTTTATTTTTGCATACCTTCACCATTCGTGGAGGAGGTTGCTGTTGCAGTTCCTTGTCCTCTAGTACTTTAACAGGACCATCATTTAGAATGCTGCCCCCCAGAAAAATCTTACAACAAGCACTTTTAGTAAATTGCTAGCAATACCATATTAAACTTAAGCTTTACACAACTATTAACTGAGTCCTTAATTCGAATAGTGCTATCATACCTGGCCCACCATACGGGGATTCTTCCTGTCAGTGATGTCATACTGTCGAATGTCACCATGCAACCAGTTGCTGAAGTATAGAAAGCGATCATCCAGTGATAATATAATGTCTGTGATGAGACCTGAAGCGAGACACATTTACATAAATAAACACAATTATGCTCATGAACACACTAGGTTTCAATAAAGTCTAAAAAAAAAATCTTACTTGGCATCTCGGGCAGAACCCAACCCTCTACTTTTTTATTAGGAACCTTGATGACTTTCTCTGCAGCCCAGTCACCTTTCTAAGAAACAGAAATCTTGTTGGTAAGTTTAGCCATGGCAGTGTTTACATAATAACCACAGCAATTTTACTAAGATGAATTTCCTGATAGTTTAACATTTGCTTACCGAAGTCTTGTAAAAGCGGAAAACTGTGCCCTGGAGCGCACAGCCCACATAACCCTCCGGTGCCGCAGGGTCATGCAGAAAGCGGATCTCTAGTGGAATGGCGCCCTCTTCTCCCAGATCCAGAGCCTGCAGATGCTTGTGAGTGTTCCAGTCCCACACGTGGATGCGATGTCCATAGTGACCTGCAGAGAGAAGTCGAAAAATGTATTTTGTTCCATTTGTGATGAAATGATGGCAGTCAGTGACCATGAAGCAATAAGGACTCAACAAACAACACACACCTGCTTTGACATCAGCAGGATTGAATCCCTTGGCGAGTACTTTGGGTGCTCCCCACTCTGTGCTAATCATCACATTATGGCGTGGTTGGTACCAGAAGTCATATCCAAAGGGTGCTGCTTCACCAGGCAATTCCCAGTTGCCAATTACTTCAAACGTCTCACCATCCAACAAAATGAATCCACCTTGTCACACACAAATCAGTATGGTAATTATTGTAAGGAACTCATTCTTAATGGTTAATGTTTACATCATTGTGTACATAGCATACTCGTTGATAGTATTTGAGTTATTATAGGCATATAACATGTATTTTAATTGCCTGAAGTGGAATATTACCCTTTCCATTTCCTGAAGGGTCGCCCAGGGTACTAATCATAATTTGGCCAGTGCCCAAGCAGTGAGAGGTGTGGGGATTTGCCAGGCCGCATTTCCAGTACACCTCCACAGGTTCTACTGTCTGTTAGAAGAAACTGATTAATCGGACTGAAATGCACTAAGACCCAGGTGGTCTTACTAAAGTGGCCAGTGAGACTATAGACTGTGCTCTAATGGTATAAACACTTGCCACTTAAATTACCAGACCAACTAACAATATAATGTCTAACTATACAATTTATCTTACTATGGTGGCACTCCTCATGAATGTGTAATGGGTGACCATGTAACAAGTAACGATTTCTTGCACACTGTATTTAAGAGCATTGAAATAAACTTAAAGCTGCAATTAGGACTGCAATTCCTCACCTTGTGAAGTCGTGGAGCACGGGCGTCTGTTCCCACATCAACAACATAGATCCGGGAGGAGATCAGGGACGGTAAGATAAGCCGGTTGCGGTTCTTTGTGGAATCACCAAAACAGCTGCTGCAGGTATTCCATCCAGAGTGGTGCAACTCATCATTCATATTGGGCATAGGCAACCGGTGAATCACCTATGCATACATGCATTACTAACATGTGAATAACATGAATACAAGGCTTCTCTTAATAGAGAAGCACTTAGTTAGTAGAAACAAATGATTTCACACAGTTTTGTGAAACTACAATAAAAGAAAAAGATAAGCGGGCTCCCTGAATATGTTCCCATCTAATATTTGATAAATCTTTTAAAATGTTGAAAATGTCACCTACAGGATACACTGTTTTTTAGATTAGAATGTGACATTTCTCACTAACTTAAGAGACAGCAAGCCCTGCCAAAGGTTATATAATATCCTGCCTCTAATAAACAGATATAACTCTTTCTTCTATTTTGTCTTGCCTTGGAATAAGTCGGAGATTTGGGATCGACATCAACAGTTGCAAGATAGTCAGGCTTTTGGATTTCAGTATTCCGGTAAATACAGGGAAGGTAAACAATCTCCTCTCGAGGACCTTCGAAGAAATATATGCTACAGGTTATTACCTTGCATCTCTGTCTTTGCATGAATACCAGTGATTCCAAGCTTTGTTTCCCTACCTTTCATTGCATCCAGAGGACTTTTGTAACCTGGTCCACATCCTGAGCAGGAGGACGCTGTGGGTAGAAGAAATAAAACCATCCTGATACTAAGAAAATGCATATCAAGGTTGTCCAACAGTACTTGAATAAATATATGACAAGTTAAACGATTAAAAATAACAAAAGTGTTTAACTAAGGGATCAAGCCAAAATTTATTCAATTTGATTCTATTTGTATATCGCTTTTAACAATGGTAATTGTCACAAAGCAGATTTACAGAATCGAAATAAATTTATGGAAATGTGTATGGATCGTGAGAAACTATGTGTGAATCAAAATGATCAGATTGTCCCTGATGAGCAAGGTGAGGGCAACCGTGACTGAGATGGCAATAGTAAAAAACCTTGAGAAGAACACATCCTCATTTGGGTGATAACTGATCTAGACAACAAAATAGTATCAGTAAACCTAAACACTTATTTTCCATCTCTGGAATGCTACTGATGGAATGAACACTCCTCAAAAAAATATATTCCCCCAATCTAGTCACTGTGAAGGTTATAACATACTTTTCCATCATTTCCAAACTCATGAAACCAGTCTGTAATGCAGGACTTTGAACAATTACTCTACTATCATTATCATTTCAATTATTACGCTACTCTTAAACGAACCATCATTCTAAACATAGTTTTGGCTGTATGTGAGGTAACGACAAGAAACTTGCAACTCCTATAATGATGAAACCTCTACATGGGTTAAAATT
>JAOVVA010000048.1:14020616-14044845 GCA_028565275.1 Leiocassis micropogon
ATATATAATTTTTTATTTTTATTTTGCGAAAACATTACGCGCATTTACATCACTATATTTACATTTCAGGGCAAGTCGTGTATTTATGCACACAGCTGGGGTGCAGATTTAACAGTTAGTAAAAATCCCATTGTTAATTAAAAACAAACAATATGACTATTTTGATTTCGAGGATTACATTTATGACGAAACGCCATTTCGGAAACGTAAACTACAGCTAAAGTCTGTACATCTGCTGATTTGTGTGCATGAAGTTAACGAGGCAAGAAGTCATCAAATGGTGTTAAAAACAGCGTTAATTAGACGCATACGTACCCATTTTGTTGAAACTCGCAGCAAGTTTCTCGGAGGAAAGAGCGGCTGGTGTGAAGTTGTGAAATAAGGCGTGTCCAGAGACTCTAGCGCTGACTGGCTGTTATATAAACTGGCCGAGTGGGACTGGCAAGACTTTTAAATCATTTACTAACACAATGCTTTCACAAATGTGCACAGTCACTCTAGTTTACCTAAGCTGGGTTTGCAAATGCTCTTCTTTATCCTGTAGGCGTTAAATGTGAAATTAACACGGTGAATTATTAACGAGGTATTACTGAAAACCTTATTATATTAATAAATGTGTGGGTTCCCTTAAAGTACTTGATTACTGCAAAAAAAAAAAAAAAATCATCTTACTATACAGAACAAATTAGGACTGACCTTAAAACAAACCATATGGTCAAATTATTTAATTGGACCCCTAAGATATTTGTAGTTTTGTTCTTTCCCTTATGCAAACTTCACATTTACTACATTTGCCAGATGCCCTGATCCAGAGCAACTTATTCTCTATCTCATTATGCTTCTGAGCAGTTGAGGGTTAAGGGCCCAACAGCAGCAACTTAGTGGTTGTAAGGTTTAAACCTGGGACCCTCCAAACTATAGTTCAACGCCTTACAACATTCACACACTACAATTTGGAAATGCCAATTAGCCCAATCTGCATTTCTTCAGGTACCTGGAGGAAATCCATCAAGCATGAGAAGAACACGCAAACTCCATGTACACAAACACAGGGTGGGAACCGAACCGGGACCATGGAGGTGCTAGGCCACTGCGCTGTCAAACTTTAATCTTGAAATATGCTGTGTGGCATCATTAATTAATCTTCAACAACTTGTTGGTCCTTGATGGTTTATATACACCTTGCTCATGATTTAATTAAAACAATAGCCATCAGAAACTCCGGTCAGAAACCTTGCCGGCTGTTCTGCTTGCTACAGGGTCTGAGACCACTATTGCAGGATGAGACTTCACACAAAGCATACATCACCTCAGTGAGGACTCAACACTAGTTTGTGTATGGACAGTATATGGACACCTGACCATCAGCCATATGTGGAATGTCACCAAATAGTCTAGAATGTCTTTATATGTAGGTAGAAAGATAAAAATGAGAGAAGAGGAAACCCACATGGTTGCAGGAAGCTCATGCATGACTCCATACAGACGGACTAGTATTGACTAACAGACTAATAGTTGAACTGGACAATGGATCCTGGAGATGTAAGGCAGCAATTTTACCTGCAGTACCACCATATATCAGTTGTGGTGAGTGTGTGTGGTATATGACGAATAGGTACAATTCTGTAGCATTTTCTTTTCAAATAGTGATAAATTGACTCCGTTCAACTTGATTGGTATGTTGAGCTTCACAGGCTCCGAGAAAGATGTCAAACTACAACCTAGACACAAAGTACAGACCCAAAATGGACGCAGATAAACCTACAAATCTCAAAATAACCCATATTTTCACACTACCATACAGACTTTTTAATTAGGGGGTGATACACTTATCAAAAAATAAACCCAAGTTCATTTGAACTTTTGAGCATGGTATACGTTGCATAAGGCTAATTGGACCGCAATTTATATTTGCGTCGTGTTTATTTCAATAATAATAATAATAATTATTTTTTACAAATTAAAGCAAGTGAAAACTAACATTTTGAGAAAGAATGTACATATTTAGGGTAAAGAGATTATCTTTAAGCAGCAAATAAAATTCCGATCTTCTTTAGATTTATTAAGTTTCAAGATACTGTATATTCAGCTCTCTTTATAGTAACTTTATCAGCACTGAGACATAGGGGTGAAGACATCCAGGTTTACTTGTGTGGATGAAACAAAACATTTATGTACAAGAAATCCACAGCCAAAGGAATAAATGAAAAGTACAAATCGTACAAAAGGTTATCAACAGCCTTATGCAATAAAATAAAGTTTGAGGTTTTTTAGACACAATTTCACCTCAGGATAATTATCATTAATTATGATTATACATTAAATATATACTGCCTATATTCATCATTTAATTAAAATTTATGTAGCAAATTAGCAATTGGACCCCGTATCCATCTGTGTTGTATCAAGGTCCTGAGGCCCCTCGCTCTCAATAGCGCGGGGTACGTTATCTGGAAGAAGATCTATAGTCTCACTTGACGCCTGTGCTGTTTTTTCAGTTTCTGTTACGCCGTCATCTTCTGTTTCTTCAAGTATTTCTCGGTCTGCCTGTTGTATGCTGCTTTTATTTCCACCGATTATGTTTTCTTTTTTCTCCATGAGGCCTTCGACACATTTCTCCATTAACTCTTCCTGTGACTGCGAATCATAATCTATCGCCTCAGGCTCAAGTATAGCTTCCGTTAATGTATTCATAAGTTTCAACTGAGCATCAGGGTCCTTTTTACATTCTTCATGTTCCGTGATCAGGCTGGAAAGGCAAAACGAGTGCTGAATCATTTCAGGCTTGCCAGAACAAAAAGTCAAGGCCTCCTCTAACCAGGACATAAGAAGCCTAACCAGGTCTTCAGGCTTCACATCAGCTATTTTGTTCTGGTTTGCAAAATAAGACCAGCGACACAGCAAGAACTTTTTCAGCACAGGGCGCATACACATTTCCAAAGGTTGCCGTTGGCTGCTGCAACCAGGTGGAATAACCACTGGTAAGGTGTGTGTTGTACCCAAGATAGACATGAAGTCTTCGGTCATGTGGCTATAATGGCCATCAATTACTAGCATGGCCTTATTGCCATTCTGTGTGTTTAAATACTGCTGCCATACATTAGCAGTCCAGATCTCTAATTCTTCTTTTTCTGAAAAACCTTCAACTCTTGCTTCAAGTTTAACCAAGTCTGATAGGCCTTTGCTAAAACTATCTGAAGGGGTACTTTTAATAAACAACATTGTGGGCAACACTGTACCATCTGCCAACACCGACAAGTAAATGTTCATCCATGGTTTCCCAGTGCCCTCTAATCGGAATGCGGAGTCTTTAGAAGCCCCAGTACTATTGACAAGTCGGTCAAAATCAACAAAAATTGAAAGTTCATCCATAGCACCAACAGCTGAAAGTGAAACATTGTGTATTTTAATCTGTCTATGTACAAACTCTGTAAAATCTCGGCAATTTTCCTCCATTCTGCGTGGTAGCTGATGACCTGGCGTGCCAAGACTGTGCAAGCCCAGCTTGTGCTGCAGCATAAAGGTCACTGCCCACTCATATGAAATACGGAAGGAATTGCTTTGGTTAGTTTGACTGTGGATCTCAGAAGCTTTTTGAAATAGGTTCTCCTCTCTGATAGGATGCTGCTGCTCCCGCTGGACGAGTACCCACTCCACCAAATGCTCCACAGCATCTCCACTGCTACTCGCTAGACTCCCACAGTTTAGTCTTTTCTCTTTGTCTTGAAGCCAAGTCCTAATAAGTTGAGGATCTGTGTCCATGTCCTTGGCTGCTTTCCGGATTCCAGAGCACAATGCAAACAGTAGAATTCGGAGCTGGCGTGCAGACATCATATCCTCAGTTTCTTTAAAAGGCTTTGGAGAATTAGGCTTTACTGCAGACTCTTTTCCTTTGTGCTCATCTCTGATCTCCAGGGGCTCTTGCTGACTACTGTCATCTGTCTCCAATTCTGAATCTGAGGATCCCAGAGGGGCCAATTCTTGATCGATGTCTTCATTCATCCCGTATGAGTCCTCATTTGCTGCGCCAAAAGGAAAGTTTTTAGGAGTAGTGGTGTCCTCAACAGGCGGAGTAGGTTCTCTGAAAGAAGATACAATAGTTACCAAACTAAGATCTACAGAGCGCTGGACTAAAGTCACTGGCATGTTTACAATAGTTGACTATCCAAACAATATCTAGTCAGAACTGCTTGGTCCTTTTCGATGTATGCATAGAGACTGACAAATTGTATATAGCCACAGTTGAATTACAGTTGAATAAAATTTAAGTTACGAACTGTAATCTGTAATAAAGTGCATCTAAATGGTATTAGTAACAAATAACCTGGCTACTCGTTGTACAGAGCTTTGTAGTACACACTCAGTGGAATAATAAAATACAATTCCATCCTTAGAGATGAAATGCCTGAAGTTTGCTTTATTAGTTTTGTGCTCAAGCCATGAAGCTAATGTATTCAACAAGCAATAGAAGTCTAAGTAACTGCATGTGTATTTAATTACCCCCGTACAAAAAGACATACCTCTTAGGCTCCACAAATCCAATATTAGGATTACCTGAAGAAAAAAAAAAGAAAAAACAAGTAAGGTGTCTCATACCAAAGAATATCATTTTGAAATGAAGTTAAAAATCTATAACTTATAGAATTATGCTAAGGCTTCAATAACCCATAATTTTTTTAATCTGCAGATAAACCTCAGTGATCCCAGAAGCATCAGGTCTGCGTGCAATTGACCTGACATGTAGTGCAGCCACACACTCATGATGCTGATGCTTTAGGTCACAATTCTTACATTATCTTGCCCTGATTTTGGCTAAACTATGTCTGACCCCATCAGAAGTCTTAGAAGCTTCTATCCTACCCTCACGTCTCCGCTGATGCAGCTGGTCACTGCTCATTTCCTTCTGAAGAGCTTGCCTTTCAGCAAGCTTGGCCAGCTGGTATCCCAAGCGTTTTCGGTAGTTAACCTGAGAAAAGTGGCCTCCTTGAAGCCATCCTGGTGGGTTGCCTTTCCGAGTCTCTCGCAGAACAATGAAGGAATTAATAATACTCAAGTTGACCAGGAACCAGAAGAGATGTCGCCAGTTTGTGTCCAGAACCAATCCTCCTAGCTGGTTGCAGGCAAGGAGCTGACTGCAGATGTCCACACCGCGCATGTTATCTTGCAGTAGCTTAAAAGCCAAAGGTCTTGAAATGGTGGAGAGTTCCCCTGCCTTACTAGTGGACCTCCTCCACACCTTGTCTGGCTGGCCAGCCACAGCATTTGTAGAAATGCAGACCATCTCTTTTGCATCCTTCCATCTGGTGACCAGCACAGGGGGGTGCTCAAATTGAACATAATCTCCAGTGTTCTTCAATGCAGGCAGATCCCAAAAGTCTGTAGGGAGTACTGTGCCACATGTGGGGCTTGAGCTGGAACAGTAGATGTTCTGTTTGTACAAGTCCTTCATTAGGGGGATACTTGTTAGCAGGCTTGATATGAATATCTGATGATGCTTACCTTCAAGGCCCTTAACAAGATATGGCACAACCAAACTCCCCAAGTCTCTGTTCTTTTTCTGTTTTGTCAAGATCAACAATTTATGACAGTACCCTGACTTTGAATCACATAAGAGCCATATCCGTGGCTGAGAGTTTCTACTCTTCTCCCCATCAGCTGCATTTTCATGAGATCCCAGTAAAGTTCGATCAACAGTCAAACATTTGTTTGGCTTGTAAGCTTTGCACATGCTAGTCTCCAGGATTTTCAACATTGGCCTGAAGAGAGATAGCTTGTCCTCTTTGTCATGCTCCTCCTTTGCAAGCATGCTGTTCATCCGAATATGCTGGCTGATCTGCTTGAAGCGTGCTGCAGACATGGTCCTGTAGAATGTGGAGCAGCTATGATAATGCTCCCAGGACCAATACATCTCTGACTCTGGAAGAACTTGCAGTCCCATCAGAATAGATAGGCCTATGAAACCTTTGACTTCTTCACTGGAAAGAGACTGCCATGTGGGGTCCCCTTTGCCAACATAGCGCTGATACTCAGCATAAGCATTGGTTTCCTTGGCAATCTGCTCTATGAGGCTGTCTGGGAATAGTAGCTGGAAGTACTCAAGGACATCACTGCTTTTAGCCATTGAATGCTGTGGCCCACTGCTCTCTGTGAACTCTGGCACAGATCCTCCATCACTCGGAACGCTCCAGTTCTCCATGGACAACCAGTCAGGTTTTTCTTCATCATCATTAGCTCCTTCCACTTCCTCCTCCTCCTCCTCCTCCACCTGGCAGAACTCAATATCAGTCTCCAGACACTCTGTAGGGGAGGGGAGGGATCATAGGAACACACAGTTAGTCTTCTTTTTGGAGCTGTATTACTACTACTCCACTTTACAACAATATGTTTAATGCTAAAGTGGTTCCCATGTGCCAGCTAGCTTTTTTTTGAAAGAGCAAGGAGCTGAAAAGCAGTTGATAGTTCCTCCTTGTACTGTCCTTTTTTAAAAAAATACTCCCCGTTAAAGTATTTTAGAAAACCATTGTCTTCATTCTGATGGTATACAGCAGAAATTGTATAATCAATGTTTTACATTTCTTAAAATACGGTTAGATTACTTTATGACAGTCACTCATGCCAAGGTATAACGTCGCACATTACAACGGGTGGACAGTTTGATGGTACCTCGGCATACGAACAAATTTCTGCCCTAATAACTGAAAATTTGCAAGCAATTTGCCTCGTCATAGGGAGCATTTTTGGCATACGAACAAGTGACTGAACCAAGCCGAACCGGGCGCCAGCTAAGTTGCGTGTTGGGGGGACATAGCACCATGGGTCCCAAGAATGTCAGCAAGGACGGAAGCAATAAGAAAACGGAGCCACTCTCAGTTTTGTTTTTTTAAAGCAGCCAGTGCCAAGGGGAATCATAAATTAAGGTTAAGTGAGATTTAGTGTCTATTTATTTCTAATTTACCTTTTTTTATGTTTTTATATGTAAAATATGATTATAGTGTTGGAACTTGGTAATATTGGTAATATTTTGGGTTGCCAAAACGGATTATTTGCATTTGCGTACTTTTCTATGGGTAAATGCATTTTGCAATACAAATCTTTGTCTTAAAAACTCCTCTGGAATGGATTAAATTTGTATGCGGAGGCACCACTGTATGTTCCTTTAAAATTTTTTTTTTAAAAAGACAGTGCAGAATGTCCTAGCATGGATAAAGCAGGATAGTGGGGAAAATGCCCTTAGGAAATACTACAATTACACTACCCGCATATAGAGGACCTCAGAAAACCAACTCCAGGGTCATTCTGACCAACAAGCGCCATTGTTCTATACGCCAGGGTTTTTAACAGAAAGCGATCTTTTGTGTGTTTTTTTATATTATCAGGTGTAATATTATAATATTTAGAATTAAAATTGGATAGCCCTTAGAAAAGGAGTTGTGCACTATTTTTTTTTTGCATTATTACTCCTACTGGATTATTAAAACAATGTTATTAAAACAACATGGCAGTGAAATGATTCCAATACAAATTTGAGTAATTTAAGTTGGTGTGCTAAAAGGAAAACACTTACAGATTTTAAAAACTAAAGTATAAAAATCACACTAACGGATTAAATTAAAATCTAGTTTAGAAGTTTTAGATTGTCCCAATAAGGACAAGGAATATACTGTAAAATCTGAGGAATTGTCAAACAAGTCATGAAAAAAACTAAATAAATAAAAATGAAAAATTGTGCAAATATTACTGGCTGCTTGAAAATGAGAACACATTAATAAAAAAATTTTTATGAATTGCTAAGTAAATACACAAATGTGTGAGGTGATATTTCACACTTTTTGTTTTACAGTGATTGCTTAAAATCTGAAGCTAATCCCCCTCCAAAAAAACGGTCACTGTTCAATTTCTTGCAGAATGCTCTGTATACGTTAGCAATGCCTGAAATCATACTCACCCTTCAGACTGAAAACACAGGAGGAATGATCTGGGAACTGAGCCAAGTGTTTGGCCATCAGGTCTCCCTGAGTAGTCTTGTAGTTACACCAAACACATGTTAGCTTCAACCAACTGTAAAATAAGTCAAAAAGCCCTCAGTACTAAGTATGTTTTTTTTAATAATTACTAAAGCAAAGACCAATCAAGGTAAGCCATTACCTCATAGATTCCTTTTTAGAACGAGCTTTAGGACATCTGCTTGAAACATGATTGCTGGAATAGAAATGTAATAAATAAATAAATAAACTCCAGTTATCAGAGGAATAGTTGTTCATGAATAACATACCATTAAACTAAAGAGCATATAGTAAAAGAGACACAAATGCATTCATTGTAGATTTTAATAACAAATCTACTATTCAGTATTATCATAATATTTACACACAAGACACAAGTTATACTGACTTACTTGATCATGTGGTTGGCATATGCACGTGAACAGCATGTGCTGTATGTGCACAATGAGCAGTGGACATAGGTAGGATAGTGATTGGCAAAATCTGGGATGTCAAAGGTGCACTCCACACACTTTTGTCTTCCTAACAGTGCTCTGAGGGAAAATAAACAAAAATCGATTTGTCAATAAGTACCCATTCTCTTTCTCTCTCTGTCACTCACACTCACACACACACACAAAGTTTTTACACTGAAAAGGGTACTAAACTTTATCACCTCTTGTTACCAGTCTTCTATATCATGGGTATACTTTTCATGTGAGAAATCTGTAAAAAGTACAAAAATGGCCCATGGAGGAAAAGTACGACCTGTGTGATTTCAATATTAATTGTTGTAATTAACACGTGATCTTCAGTACCGTTTAAAATGTATTTTGTAATGAAATTCACAATTAAAGTTTTCAGCAAGCACCTTGTCACCTGCTCTAACACTTGACTACTCAGAGTTGACTATTTAAAAATCTTTACATGTTTTAATGAAGGACATAAGAGCCAAGGATCACGTTCAGGTTCAGGTTTCATTTTCCATTAAAATATACTTTATGCGAGATTATATACAGTATATATTAGACTATAATATATACACCAAATAATTAAAAGATACACAGATAGTACAGTTTAATGATTTTTGTGCTGCTGTGTAACTAAGGAAAGAAGATAATATATTGTCAAACATTTCTTTTTACCGTAAATTTCAATACCTACCAATTCCACATACACAAATCAGCCATAGCATTAAATGGGAAAGGGAAATACGTATGTGATAGAGGGATATTTTTTATTTTCTTAGCTTGTAGATTTATTAAGGCTTATTTATTATGACTACTTAGAGTTGACCATTTTAAAATATTTACATGTTTTAATGAAGAACATAAGAGCTAAAAATCATGTTGAAGTTTTAAACAGAAACACACTATTTACTTATTTCTATCTTATTCCACTATTTCATTTTTATTTTTATTATTCCTATTGTTGTATATTATGTACATTTAAAAGTTTTTTTGTAATATTGAGGTCAAAAGCAGTCGTATAAGCATTTCACTTCATATCATACTGTGTATGACTGTGTATGACTGTGTATGAGACGAATAAAATTTTAATTTAAATTATTATGAAATTATGTTTTGTAAGTAATACAATTTTCTTTTTTTTTGCATTATACACTGTAAATTTCAGTCTATATTTTTACGGTTTAACCCATCACATATAAATATCTTGACTCAAAGAAAAACTTGGGTACAGATGACAGGCTGTTGGGATTGCAAATGTGAATCCCTGAAGCAATGAATTGTGCTGTCTTTTGTTACACTACAGCTCCTTCTAGTGGACGAGGAGTTGACAGTACATCTTACGGTCATCAAATACAAAAACAAACTTACCTATACTCCTGAAACTTGGTCAGGTAGCCATACATTTTGGTGATCTGCTTTTTAGCAGGTCCACTGCTTTGTGGTACTAGCGTGTCTTTACTTGATTTAGGACCTGTTAGACCTGTAAATCTTTTGTGCCCTGCATATGCTCTAATGGTCACCTGGACAGATAGACAAGGGGGACAAGTGAAAGAATTGTCTAGCCATAAAAATAGATTAAACATAAACAGCACCACCCAGTATGACATTATTTTAATTGTGCTAATATTTGGACAATGTTCTCATGAAAAAAAAAATGCTACAGAAACTGTGTGTTAAGGGAAATTTGGGTATTAATACTCACTTTAGTCCCAGCCTGGAGTCCTTCTAGTGGAGCTGGTTTGCGGAAGGTCTTGTGGTGATTGACTTTATGGTCAACCTTCTCTTTCGTGAAAAGAAACTGAAGTCTGCATTTGTTACAGTGATAAACTGACGATTTCTGCAAGCAAAAGCGAAAAGAATCAGCTAAATAATTAAATAAATACACACAATCTACGTAGTATCATAATTTGGAAACATACTGCTACATTATAAAAAATGTACACCTGTATTTACCTGATGGCGTGCAAAGTGCTGCTGGTATGTACCAGAGGTCTTGAAGACCTTCAGACAGTAGATGCACAGCAGGTAGCGGGTGTCCTCATGCCATGTGCAGAAGTGATTGTGCACATCAGAGTAGAATGAAGATCGATACTGGCACAGCTGAAAATATTACAGTTGGAAACAGAACACGAGTGTGTTTAACTAGATAAAAACGCACTTAAATGACAAGATGGAAAAAGAATATTGCTTCAGGAAATGCAGTTCACCTGACAGACATATGGCATCTCTCCAGGTTTATGAGTGTTCTTCATGTGCTGAAGGAAAACAGGCTCGCTCTCAAAGGCCCACTCACATATTTTACACCTGGCTGCACAAAAAGTGAACAAACAATGAATTCAATAAAACCCAACAGAACACAACTGATTACCAGTTAGTATGGAGACATCAATATGATACAGAGTAAACACTGCTTTTTCTTTTTTATTGGCCAGTATTTCACTGGCTTATAGATCAATCTACAATATATGTCAGTTCTCTGACAGAGAACTTACAGTATATGTGCTATGAATGAATGTAATTTTGTCAATTAGGAACCTAAATTTAAATATGTAACTTGTAAAAAAAACTTGTAAAAATATAAATAATCTGAATGCTGATGGTTAGCACACAGGATCATGCATGTGGACAGGCTTTATGAGCGCAGTGCTTCTCTATGCTGTTCTTGTTTTGATGCCGAGCGTCATGTGATCACAACTGAGCCAACATTTTTTTTTCTCTTGTGCTGCGGAATTGTGGGTAATTGTCTCCCCTACTGGGTCTTAGTGCGCGTCTCTTACAGGTATAATCAACATCCGTGCACGTGTCTACTGTTTACTATAACTCTGTGACCACGCGTGTGTGCGTAAAACATATTTTATTTTGTGTCTGTATGCGCACGTGTAAAGCAAAAGAAAGTTTCATTAGAGAGGATAAAGATCCATTTTCTCTCTCTGCTCAAGGCTCAGCCTGCTCTTTCTGTCTGTGTGTGCGCACGTCATTGGTCATCGTTGCGAGCTGGCTCCGTGTCCGCCATGATGGTTGTTTTGAAGAAAATTATAATGAGGTCTCAGCTCAGGTGATCGCAGTGCCATGTTAGCCATTGGGCCTAATTAGCATACTAAAAGTACAGGCTGCACAAAATAATTTTCAAAAGTTATTTTTTATAGATAGATTTGCAAGGCCAAAACCATAACGGTATTACTCATCATTTTTATGAATATTCTTCTTACTTATTGTGTACTTGGATTGTCTGAATCAAGTTAAACGGAAGTTGTAAAGCTTGAATTCTATACTTAAAGTTAATTATTCAATCTTTATTTATAAAAAACAAACAAACTTTTATTTACTTAAAAGAACATTTTTAATTGTAACTTTCATTTGGTAAATTGTACAAAACATGCATTTTATGCAAGAATGGGATTATCAGGTAATTAAGCACAAAAATGCCCCTGCTTTTTTTTTTTTATAAAAACAGGAGAGGCTGAAATCCTCTGTGGAAAATCTGAGTAATTGCTGAACATGTGACAGGCAAATGCTACTGTGATAAATATTGTGAGCCTAACAAGTTCCAAATTTGCAAATTCAGAGAATGGGAATGAAAGAATTTGCTGATGACTGTAAAAGGTGTTTTTATGACAAAGTAACATCTTACTGCGGAGAGGACAGCCACTGTTCACAGTGGATGGAAAAACTTCATTCAATTCAATTTAATTCAATTTTGTTCATATAGCGCTTTTTAACAATGGTCATTGTCTCAAAGCAGCTTCACAAAATAAAAAGAAAATTTATGGAAGTAGAAAATTTATGGAAGTAAAATTCATCCACTAGTAGTAAGTAACTAGTAAGTAGTAACTGTGTATGTCGGTAGATAGTAGGACATTTCCCTTACTTGTTGACTCTAAGGTGCAATGGACGTTCTCCACATGACACTGAAGGCGAAATGGAGTTGGAAACTGGCGATAACAGTGTGGGCAGGATACGTGTTCTATACTCTGCTGTGTATGACACTTCATGTGGTTCATAAGCCTGAAAAGAAAAAGAAAATTGTTGTAGTTGGCAAGACAGAGAAGGCCAAAAAACATAAGAGCAGCAGGTTGCTGCAAGTACTCTCCTGTTCTAAAGGCGATTTTCATGTTTCGTGATCTTTAGCCAAAAATAAAATAAAATAGCCATTAACCACTACTTAAATTAACAATTGAAATACATTTCAAACCTGATATTGTTCTTCTGCTTCTTGCCACATGTGAAGCATCTGAATGATAAAGCCTCTTTTAAGTTGTCTGTGGGCACATATCCTCGATTTCCCTCATAGGTTCCATAATAGAAGTCATTCACCAACATGACAATCCTCGATTGATGGTCAAGTCCTGGACTCCTTGTACATTCAGTCTTTATTTTCGTGAGTTTGTTCTGTTTTTGTTCTACCTGAGTGGGCACTTCACTCTTTACACTTGTATGAGTCACGTCTGGGCAGCAGAACTATAAAACAGAAAAAAAAATATCATTATAAATAATCTCTTTAGCTTTAGACACACTAGTGCTTAGTGATTTTGTGTGGTGGTTGTGTATTTGGTTACTTACACACATATGTCCCCGGAGTGCCTCCAACATTTTGAATTGGGCTCCACATCGTGGACAAAGGTAGGGTAATGGTGATACAGAAGTACCTAAAGTAAATAATTATAGCACATTTATGTAGTTTAACATATCCAGGAATTAATTAACCAAACTTCCGTTCTCTGACACAGACCTGCTGACCCCAAAAAGGTAATAATGTGGTCCATGAATAACACAAAGTTTATTTGTTAACAAAAAGCTGTTCTGGTAACTGAACTGGTCGATGTACATTTTGTCCTTTATTTGGTGAACTGTATAGTCATTGTTGTATATTTAACAAGTAAATCTGTTGGTATCTTTATTGATCTAAAATATACATTTATAGCTAAAAAGTGCTACTTCTCATATTTACATAGCCATGCTTTTTGGATGTTCTGATATTTCAGGTTTTTCCAAACTCTGTGCACAAATTAGTCTCAAACCCACTCATTACACATTCTTACAGAAGTCTCAAAAACATTGCAAGCGCAAAAATTAGCAGAAAATCATGTGTTGGAAGCCCAGCATGCCCACATTAGACGCCAGGTACATCAGCATGATTGCAGCCGCTCAACCCGAGTGCTAACTTTTGAGGTTTCAGATTTTGGAGGCGTTAGATGTAAAATGTCACTGTTTATTTATGATCCTATTGGCAAACCATTTACACATTTTCATCATGTGTGGTAGGAGTGAATTATTTGCTAGGATTTTTTTAGAAATAATAATTATGGCAGAGGACAGACAGAGGTGCTGCTCAGTTAAATGCTAAACCCTTGTATCTGAAGTTGGTTTGTGTTGTTTAAATGCTGCGCTTAATTTTTAAGTGAGAAAACTAATGTTATAATGAATGGGTTACATTTAATTAATCATTGAACTTTATGGTTTAAAATTGTAAATAAAATTGGTTGAAAATTTCTTTCGATATCAATATAAATATTAAATTGGGATATTTATAAAATCGCAATATTTTATCAGCAAATTTAATCGAATTGGCATCCAAGAATCGTGATATCATATCTAAAGGTGACTGGTGATTCCCATCTCTAATGATCAGCCATTCTAAATTCATATATAAACTACACTATTCCATATTTTAGCCATACAGTGGAACCTTGGATTGCAAGCATAATTTGTTCAGGAAATCTGCTTGTATATCAAAACACTCATATATCAAAGTAAATTTACCCCATAAGAAAAAATGAAAACTCAGGTTATTCGTTTCACAGCCCCAAAAAAGAAGTATCTAAATTATAATAATATATAATTATAACAAAATATAAAGTAAAAATAAAACAAATTAATCTGCACTTTACCTTTGAAAAATGTAAAAAAAATAAATCCTGACAGATAAGTGTTTCCGTTAGTGAAGTGCGTGCGTGTGAAGCTAAAGTAGGACGAGAGGAGCAATGACTCTCACACACACACACACACACACACACAGAAACAGAAACACTGATTCTTTAACAAGGAACCTCTCTAGTGCGCACACACTCTAATGGAATCACTGCTGAAAAGTAAAAATAAAAAGAATTAACCTGCACATTATCTTTGAAAAAAGATGGAAAAAAGATACATTACGTGCACACACGTGGTCACAGTGTTATAGTAAACAGTACACGCCGATGTTGACTATAGGAGTGACGCACATGCACTAAGACCGAGCATGGGAGACGATTAACCACAATTCCACAGCGCGAGAGAAAAAAGAACCATTGGCTCAGTTGTAATCACGTGACAAGAAGTGCATGCATGCCAAATCAAACTCTACAATATTTGGTACTCGTATATCAAGACTCGCTCATTTATCAAGCCAAAATTTATTACATTTTTGCTTGTCTTGCGAAACATTTGCAAACCGAGATTCCACAGTAATTCATAAAAAATAATTTTACAATAAAATTTACAGGGACCTCAGGCATTATACATGAATATGTTTTGCATATTTGTCACATTTAAATTATTATCAAACTAATTTTAATATTACACAAATATAACCCGAGTAAATACAAAATTATGATTTATTACTGCCAGACACTTAAAAATAAAAAGTCTGAAAAAGTGAAGCACACTAAAAGATCTCAAATTTTTTTAATTTTTTTTTTTTTTTAATTTGATCTAAACAAACTCTAACAGATAAGAAACAAAGTAATTTACTTGTATCAGTCTGGAAAGGGTTACAAAGCTTTGGCACTCCAGTGAACCACGGTGAGAGGCAGTATCCACAAATGGAGAAAACTTAGAACAATGGTGAACATTCGCAGCAGTGGCCGCCCTACAAAAATTATTTCAAGAGCACGACGATGGACTTAAAGAGGTCATAAAAGAACCCAGAACAATATCTAAAGGACTGCAGGCTTCACTTGCCTCAGTCAAGGTCAGTGCTCATTATTCAACAATAGACAAGAGACTGGGCCATAAATGGCATCAACGAAAGAGTTCCAAGGCAAAAGCCACTGCTGACCAAAATTAACACAAGGGCTGATCTCACATTTGCCAAAAAATATTATGATAATCCCCAAGACTTTGAGTAAATATTCTGTGGAGTGATAAGATAAAGTCAAACTTTTTGGAGGTTGTGCATTCTGTTACATCTGACTTAAAACTAACAGCATTTCATAAAAAGAACTTCATACCAACGGTATATGGTGGTGGTGGTGTTAATGTGATGGTCTGGAGCTGCTTTGCAGCTTCGGGACCTGGACTACTTGCCATAATTGACGGAACCCTGAAGTCTGTACTCTACCACAAAATATCCAGACTGAGACAAAATCGAATTGAGATAATGTAGCATGACCTTAAACAGGCTGTTCATGTTCGAAAACCATCCAATGTGGCTGAATTACAACAATTCCGCAAAAAAGAGTGGGCCAAAATTTCTCCACAGTGATCCGGAAGACTCATTGCCAGTTAAAAAACACTTTGATTTGATTGCAGTTGTTGCTGCCAAGGGTGGCACATCCAGTTATTAGAATTAGGGGGAAATTACTTTTTCCATACAGGGCCAGGCAGATTTGGACAACTTTTTCCCTTAATAAATGAAATCATTTTAACATTTAAAAGCTGTATTTTAATGTGTCAACAAATACCCAGACCTAAAACTGCATTTAAATTCAGTAACTGAATTGATTTTTTTTTTTTGACTCAGACATTTACAGTTGAAATAAAACAAAATCACAGATTTATAATACATTAATACACGTACCTTGCACAACATTTGCTTGAGCTACAGGAAGAGCTGTTTGGACTGCAGCAGAGCCAGAGTCATTAGCCTTTTGATTGCTCATGACAACAATTGTTTGATGCTGATTTCCAGAAGGAATATAGACAGAGTTCACAATATTCATCAAGTTCTGCATGTCCAAGTTGCTACCACCAGGTTTGACAGTCACTGCCAAAGACACGAAGTAATATAAATATTGCACCCAGCATTGAATATTGACCATGATGTGCCTGTTTTATAAGTGTTAAATAAACTCAGTAATGTGAGTCTCTGTAGTCCTTTGGCCACTGTTTGTTGTAATTCATATTCAAAAGACCAGTCTCAGTTTGTGTCACAGCTCTGTCTTTAGATGCAATTAATTGATGTCTTAAAAAGAGGATCAAGTACTGTACAATAAAAAGTCATGATAACTAATAGCTCAATTAAAAATTATTAAAATCCAACACTATGCACATTAATGTTTAAAAGTATCATCAAACTTAAAGTTTGCTTACCAATTTTAGTCTGGGTGTTAAAGGGGAGGGGGTTTGCTTGAGTGGAAAGCTGGGAGGTTTGGACAGACGTTGCCCTTGGCTGGCTGGCTGGCGCTGCATTTCGGATGGTAAGAGTGGCAGGAATCTGCATTGTGGTAAAAGAGCCTGGTGCCTGTCCCCGGTTTACAACTGCAGTTGTAGGCCTTATTTGAGGTGGTGGGGTAATTATTTGAGTTGTTCCCACGGCTGGCTTAAAAAGTCCAGGTGTACCAGGTGCTGCAAAATTGAACAAAGTTAACAAAAACTATAAAGAAAAAAACTACAAATAAATGTATTTACTATTTTATTATCCGGCTATTACAGAACTGCTATACCTTGAACCAGAGTAATGGGACGAACTGTTTGGCCGTGCTGGACATTTAAGACAATGCTCAGTGGGCTTTGGCCTGACTGGATATTCTGAACAGGGATACCCTATCAAAAAAAAAAAAAAAAGGCAAATTCATTACAGTACAGACATTGTCAACAGTCAATGCTTCTACATTTTCTCTATGCTTTCCATTGGTGCCTAATTGTCAGTTCAGTATAAGCTCGCACCTGTGTGGTCAGGTAGATGGGCTGGCTGCTACCAGCACTGCCAGGTGAGGTGCCAGGCAAAATCACCTGGGACAAAGCCACAGGTGTCAAACCTCCAGCACCCTGGGTCAGGATCAACTGCTGCCCTGGTGTACCTTTAGAGATGCCTGCAGGTAAAGCTGTTGGCACTGGAAAAATAATTACATTAGAAAACATCTTAAACATTGCAATCTTGTGTACTACTATACATCAAGTCTGAATAAGCCTAAAAGAGAGACTTACATGGATTAGTTAGCAGTGGGACAGGATTCACATTAGTACTGGCTGATGAAATACTAGAAACCACAACTGGTTTGGGCACAGATGGAGGTGGAGATGGTGCTCCTGAGGGCATACAAAGAAAAAAGAAATTTAATGCAAATGAATATACAATCGAAACATTCAGATTTATTGATAACAATAACAAAAATACAAATCAACGTGGAGACAGCTCATGACCTTTTCCATACAAAATACCAAAAAGACATACGACCTTCAAAAAAATTAAATAAAGTGATTTCGATCATTTATTAACATTATCAAGTCCAAATAAATAAATAAATTATAAAATAACTCATAAGACAGAAGCGGCTTTACTTTCAGCAGGGCCAGGTGAATCATGCGGCTCATTCTGATTCATCTGTTGCCATGGCTCCAGCTCCTCCTCCTCACACTCCATAAACAAATCCGCTTCCTCCATCTTACTGCAATGAATGCAAAGTCATGGTCAGTGATGAATATTCATTTTCATGAATATTATTGATTGCAATTTGGTTAGGACACGTATTGTGCATTTAAATTGCATTAAAATGTGTTATTAGGGAATACCGTAACTAATCAGTGTATTGTTCCTAAAAACCATGATCCTAATTTTCTCACTTATAATAAAGCTCATCTGTCTGAAATCTTGGAACAGTCTTAATGTATGCAAGCCTACTCTGACAAGTAAGACTGCTGATGGGCCAAGTGTATGTACAAAACATAAGACTAATTGTAAACTTATTTCAGAATTTCCGTTCACATCTGGACAGCATTCATTAAACTGCAAAGACAAATCATTAGATACAGATCACGCAGCTGTCCGTGTATACACCATTTACTGAATAAAATCCGGGAAATTCTCAAACGACACACAGACTGAAAAGGGGCGGAGAAAAAAAATAGTCCCTGTACTGTGTGACAAACGCACAACACACGCTGTGGTAACGGGTCTAAACACACAGCTGAGAAACTTTCCGGTTTTGGGAGATGAATGACGAGTGTAACTCCTTTCCACAAGCATGTCAGTACGGTTTATTGACGTTTCCTGAAACTGCACGAGCTCAAGTGAATCTGACGGCGGAACAGCGCGAGCGGCCGCTTTACCCCGCTGTAACCCTCCGCACTTTGTTCAATGCGCACACTGGGGTAAAACTGCGAATTCAGAGCGCGAATGCGTTTCATACCGGATGCGCTTAGTACATCATGGATAATACTCACCTTTAATTGAACGCTTTTAGCGAAGCGACCCCTTTATAATAACCCAAAACAAACAAAGCATGGCCGGCACGTCACCGACGAGACATCTTGATGATTTTCCGTTCTCAGGAACACACCGATAGACGGTGGCGTCGTTCGTTCCCTACGTCACATCCTGTTTCAACGCTACAATGCTGATTGGTTGAGGCATATTAGTCCTGGAACAATGAAGGAGTGCATGTAAAAAATAAAAAAAATAACACCACCAACAATGAACGTGTGACGCCAACATAACAGATTTGTTGTTAGTATTCTCCTTATACATACTAACAAATCATTGTAATACATTGTCAACTTTTATATTTAAATGGCCAAGTTCGACATTCATCAATGTAAATTTAACTTAGTAAAATGTCACATTTCCTCTTATGACATCCAAAACCTCTTGAACTCAGTAAATCTAATTGAAAAAAAAAAATCACAAATCATTTCTGGAATTATCTTAACATTGCATTTAATCAATTAACCACTTTGATTTTACTCCATTTAGTTAGTTAGTATTTTCTCTATTTCTCCCCCTTTTAGTAAATTATTTATTTGTTTGTTGGTTGTTTTACTCGGTCTATTGTTATTATTTATTTACGTATTCTTTTTCTGCAAATTATGTTACTACAAATTATGTTACTGAACAGAAATTCACAGAAAATAAAAATTTACCTATCCTGAACACAACTAAAAGACGGATCTGTGTGCATCAAACAGGTCATGCATGACCTAGTTCAAATATTCAATCAAGCAATATCTGTAAATTTGTAAAATAAGGAATAAGTTGTAGCCATTTCAACTCTTCAATATTTAATTATATTTTTTATATTTCTATTTTTATTCTACTATTTTATTTTCATTATTTTATCATTTGTACATAAAGTCTTTTACAGCTAAAGTTTATTTCCATATTTCTGTATTTTTAATTTTTTTTTAATTATCTTATTTCTCTTATTTCTTACTGAAACTTTTATTTTACATTTTTAGGTCATCAGCAGTCGTATAAGCATTTCACTTTATATCATACTGTGTATGACTGTGGAAGTGATGAATAAAATTTGAATTTGATTTGAATTTGAATTTGTAAAAGAATATATCAGTCCAACCTCTTAGTGGGTATTTAATCTTCTTCAGCCTAAGAAAATGTAATAATTCTTTAATCCACTCAGAGATGGAGGGACACTTTATGGTGTATATGGAATGTCTGGCCAACAAAGATGCGATAATATCTTTATGTGCAGAACTCAACAGAACTGAATCATACCAAATATAGCAATAAATGGACATGTTTGCAACTGTATTACAAGTATAGTGGACATGATACTAAAAAAACCTGTGCAAAAGTCCTGTAAATTTGGGCACAAAAAGAAAATGTGACCTGAATGCGAGGGATAGGCATGACAGCTGTCACATCTGTCATTAACAAAAATATATATTTCAGCCGGCCTTGTTTTAAAAAAGGGACTCTGTGCAAAAAACTGAGAAGTCCTGGTTTTGGTGATTTACCAGTTACTAAGTAATAAGATGCACGCAGCCAATACTTCAATGACAGACTAGCAAAAGCTCATACAGTACGAATTATAATTATGTGTGATGCCTTGTCATGCCATGATAAAAATGCAGAATCTAGAAGTGACAGGAGAACAAATGATTTTTATGAAATGGACCCATTGCTGAAGCAGTTCCAAATTTTAAGCGACGTTTAAACAGATACCAAATCTTAAATGTATTAAGTGCCACTGAATTATCAGTATATCAAGCTGGTTTGATTGGAAAGGAAGTGCAAAGTAGAGCAGATATAGAGGATGATGTACAAGACAGTAACTGTAATTTGCACCAAGGGGATTCATGTGAGTTTATCCAGAATATAAATTTTTGCATGTGTGCAGCCCTGTAGTATCTTTGAAAATTAGGCAGAGCAAGTCCACCACTGGGTCTACTTTTCTGTAATAAGGTCTTACGGATTCTAGGAGGTTTCCCAACCCAAAGAAAAGAGCTCATGATTTTATCCAAAGAATCAAAAATAGTATTTAGGTAGAAATAAAGGAAGAGATGGAAAGAAATAAAGACATTTAGGGAGAATGGTAATTTCAATGCCACTGATTTTTCTTTTAAAAAAAGAGGAAAAGTGCTCCATCTCTAAATATAAAATTTTACATCAGGAATAAGATAACAAGTACTTGGCATGGGAAAGATCAGATAAAGAATAAACCTATTCCTGTTAAGATTACTTATACTATATTTCTTCTATTTAATTTTTTTGTTTTGTTTTGTGTCCCAGTTTTAAAATGGTGCACAAGATGGCACTAACTTGGATGCAATCAGGGTTGGTAGAGATCAGACAGAGTAGAGATGATGCATGCAGTCCTGCTCATCCACAGACTGGCAGCCTGGCATCCCTCTTTAAAGCATAGCACTTTTTAAATGCAGTCACCATATTGTGGACACTACAAATGCATTTTAACCCAAAGGATGCACACAGACCAATTAAACTGACTGTTAATTAGCTCTTTACATGAATCAAGCGGAAATACCAAACCGTGAAAAGCAGGTGTACCCTAGCACCATGGAGCAAGTGACCTACTGTGTTAATTATAAGGGTCATTCTACAAAAATGGTGGAAAGTGCTGTCACTTAGTTTCGCTGAAGCCAAAATCATTAAAATTAAAATAACACGCACATTACTTGTATATGTTCAGAAAATACAGTATGTACTTTCAATCATGAAATTTTATAATTTGATAAATCTTTATCTCAATAACATCAGTATCTTATAAAAATAATTTAAACACTAAAATCATGAAACAATAATTAATTATAATTAATAATAAGAAATAAATATCAGTTACCCCAAACTATTTCATTGGTCTTACTGTTACAGAAAAGAGTTTTTCTTTGAAATACATTCGAAATTAGAAATTGAGGAGTGTGAGTGAGAGGTCACTAAATGAAGAGCACTGGACAAATGCAAAATGTACAGTATGTCAGGTGTCTCTCTTAATTTGTTTAGAATATTGAAATGCAACCTTGAACCAGACCCTTTGATTGCTCTTTTTGGTATCACTGGAGAGGAAGATAAGTGTCTAACTCCAGCTAAACAGCGTTTATTGTCTTTTTTTGACACTCCTGGCCAGGCGTTCTCTTTTATTCAAGTGGAGGGATGCCACGTCACCCACTCACGCCCAGTGGCTCAGAGATATTATGTCTTGTAGTGAATCTACAGAGAGAAGATTGAGAGAAGATTCACTACTCAATCCGTCATTCAGACTTGAAATTTCAACAGGTGTGGGGGCCCTTCCTTCGCTTTTTTCATATAAATTTTTAGTTTAAACCCCTTCCTATTTAATTGTTTGTTCGATTGTTTTCTCTTCC
The DNA here is from genome assembly GCA_028565275.1 of Leiocassis micropogon. Lineage (NCBI taxonomy): Eukaryota > Metazoa > Chordata > Actinopteri > Siluriformes > Bagridae > Leiocassis > Leiocassis micropogon. The sequence goes on from JAOVVA010000048.1 coordinate 14,042,827, forward strand.
ATAAAGACTTCCAGCTCCACGTTTTTTCGTTTCTCTCATTTCCTTTTTTAAATATGCCTAGCGTCCAGCCTTTCTTAAACATGTAAAGCTGGCTTGGAGTCAGGGAGGGGTGGGGTAGGTGGTACAGGGGTTTATAAGGGGGATATAAAACGAGGATTGAAACACTACATGTTTACTCTGTTATATCCCTGTTTAAAATCAATAAATATATTGTTGAAAAGAATTTGTTTAGAAATGACTTTATTTATTTTGCAATTTTATCTTATTTTTGTCTTTCGGCCGTTCCCTTTCAGGGGTCACCACAGCGAATCATCTGCCTCCATCTAACCCTATCCTCTGCACCCTCTTCTCTCACACCAACTTCCTTTATGTCCTCTTTTACTACATCCATAAATCCCTTCTGGTCTTCCTCTAGACCTCCTGCCTGGCAGTTCCAACCTTAGCATCCTTCTACCAATATATTCACAATCTCTCCTTTGAACATCAATACCACCTCAATCTGGTCTGGACTTTATCTCCAAAACATCTAACATGGTTGTCCCTCTGATGGACTCATTCTTTATCCTGTCCATCCTTGTCACTCCCAAAGAAAACCTTAACATTCTTATCTCTGCTACCTCCAACTCTGCCTCCTGGCTTTTCTTCAGTGCCACTGTCTCTAACCCATAAAGCATCGCTGGTCTCATTACTGTCTTGTACACCTTCCCTTTCATTCTTGCTGATAATCTTTTATCACATGTGACATTTTCTCCACCGTTTCAACCTGCCTGTACACTCCTCTTCACCTCCATTCCACCCTCTCCGTTGCTCTGGACCGTTGACTCTAAGTATTAAAAGTCTTGCCCCTTCCTTACCCCTGCTCCCTGTAGCTTACCCTCGGGTTCCTCTCACACATGTATTCTGTCTCTACGGCTAACTTTCATTCCTCTGCTTACCAGAGCATACCTCCATCTCTCTAGATTTTCCTCCACGTTTTCCCTGGTCTTGCTACAAAGCACAATGTCATCTGCAAACATCATAGTCAATGAAGACTCCTGTCTAACCTCATCTGTCATCTTGTCCATCACCAGAGCAAACAAGAAGGGGCTCAGAGCCGATCCTTGATGCAGATCCACCTCCACCTTGAACTCTTCTGTCACACCTACAGCACATCTCACCCCTGTCTTACAGCTCTCATACATGTACTGCACCACTAACATATTTTTCTGACACTCCAGACGTCCTCATACAATAACACAGCTCCTGTCTCGGCACCCTGTCATATGCTTTCTTCTAAAAAGACACAATGCAACTCCCTATTACCTTCTCTGTACTTCTCCATCAGCGTCCTCAAAGCAAATACTGAATCTGTTGTACTCTATGCATGAAACCATATTGCTGCTCACAAATGCTCACCTCTGCCCTTAACCTAACTTCCACTACTCTTTCCCAAAGCTTCATTGTATGGCTCATCAGCTTTATTCCTCTGTAGTTGCCACAGCTCCCTTGTTCTTAAAGATCAAATTCAAATTCAAATTTTATTTGTCACATACACAGTCATACACGGTACGATATGCAGTGAAATGCTTATACGACTGCCAGTGACCTTAAAAAATAAAAGCTTATACATAAGAAATATGAATAAAAGAAATACGATAGAAAATAAATTTGACTAGTAAAATATACTGTACAAATAAGGGCATAATAAAAATATTACAAGATATAGAAATATAGAAGAAAAAATAGAAATTTGTAAAAATTTAGAAATGGCTGGGGTATGCAAATATGCATAAAAAGTGACTTATTAAAGTGTCTTATTAAAGTGTCTTATTAAAGTGTCTTGTGCAATGGTCCAGAAATAAAAATATAAATATGTAGTGCAAGTGTGTATGAATGTGTCCATAGTGGCCATGATTGTCCAGTCAATGTTGGATGTTTAAAAAGGTGGTATTAGTCCTGTGTTGTGGTGTGGTTGTGGTTGAGAGACCTTATCGCCTGCGGGAAGAAGCTCCTCCTCAGTCTCTCTGTGTTGGCCTTCAG
>JAOVVA010000048.1:14079118-14092484 GCA_028565275.1 Leiocassis micropogon
TGTGTGTGTGTGTAGACTGGAAACTGAACTGCATGACTCTATAGGCTCTATTTGTGGGTGGAAGCATAAATTGCAGCATGATGCCAGCCTAGTGCTAAATTGGTTGAGTACATGTCAGTTGTTTCCTGTTTGCACTAAGTTGATGTTTTTGCATTTAAAAATACTCTCGCAACTGACTTAAAAATTGTATGTGGCTGTGGGGGTTTTGTTCAACCCCCAAAATTAAACCCCTGTGTGAAACCTGTGCTAAGTTGTTGTACGGATCGGATGGTCCACAGTGGTCGACGCCTCGACGGGAGCAGCCGAAAGACTAACAACACAGTTTGCTGAAGTTCAACCTGAGCATCAGAATGGAGAAGGAAGGTGATTTACTTGACTTTGAAAGTCAGCAAATTGCGTCAGCAAGCATCAGCAAAACAAGCCATTTTCACCCAGATTTTGGGAGAAAAATGAAAGATTGGATCCATCCTGCTCTGTATCAACGGTATCATCAGTATAATGTGTCATGTCACAAAGCTAAAATCATCTCAATTTGCTTTCCTGAACATGACAATGACTTCACTGTACTCATAGTCACCAGATCTCAACCCAGTAGGACAATCTTTAAGAACTGGTGGAACGGGAGATTTGGATCATGAATGTGCAACAGACAAATCTGCAGAAGCTTAGGGCATGATGTAGGGCACTTCCTGGATGGGGTTTTCAACCCATTGCTGGGCAGATACACATACCCAAAGGGGGAATCGAACCCAGACCCTGGAGGTGCAAGGCGACAGTGCTAACCACTAAGCCACCATACTGACTTAGTGTATACAGCATAAGAACAAGAAAAAGTGCAATGAGAAAAATTGAAGAAGTGCATTAATTCCATGTGTGGGGATCACGTTTAAAATATACAAAAGGGGACTTTATAGTAATGTATAATGTTTATAGTGTGTATAGTCTGCTGGCTTCCTTCTACTTTTTATTTCCTGTATTATTTGTTCCTTTTTTCCTTTTTTTATCCTTCTTGTTTTTTTTGTTGTTGTTTTTTTTATCACTGACTCACGAGAGCTTCTGCAGAAAAAAGTTCCAGTGCACCTGTTCTGTTGGCATGTGTACAAATATCAAATAAAATCTCTTGACTCTTGAATCTAAAACACTGCTCTCTAAAAGTGCAGACAGATGTGAGTGACCAGTAAGGAAAGTGTGCTAAAAAACATTTGTTATGCCAGTCAGCGAGGTATTTTTGCCATTACATTATTGCTGTGAAAAACAAAAGGGCATACTGTATGGGAAATCTCTATGTATTTTTAAGGAAAAAGTACCGCTACTGCATACTTGAGTTCAATTGAATGAAGGAAGTTAATGTAATTGTATATTACCTTACCTGATCTTGATTATGACCTGTAAATGAATAATGCATTGATCTTATATCTTATTACTTAACTTGCACATAATAGGAGCTTTTATGAGATAGGTTTAAATAAACAAACATCTTTAATGATGGTGCTGGATGTAAAATAAAAGGGTTAAATGAAGATGCATCATGTTTCAGGTGTAGATTACAGTGTTATGTTTGCATGTCCACTAGATTCCAAATCTGGTCTTCCTGGCTGTCAGTCCTGAAGAAAAAGAATCATGGATCAACGCCTTAAACATAGCCATCACCAGGGGAAAGAACCGCGTTCTGGATGAGGTGAATTAAACCTGCAAGCACAAACATGCACGCCCACTATGTACCTGTATCTCTGCTCTTTCCGATTTTCATTTTCTAAACATGTATGGAAAACACTAAAGAATGCAACCAGACATTGTTGTTCGCATTTTAATGCAAGGTGTCTGTAATTAGTGAGTGAAATGAGCTCAAAGATGAAAAACGCTAAATATATAAATTCTATGTTTAACATTTGGCTCAAAATGACATTTTGGAACTGCATTTTTTGCCTAGCTTAACTGTCCATTTCCTAGATTTAGTAGCAGTGACCTCTCCTATTATATGATCTGCTGAGCAGCAAAACATCTATGACACAGTGCTTCTATTGAAACAAAATCTTGAGTTGAGAGAGTTTGAGGGAACTTTCATAGTCGAGTTTCATGAAGAGCACCTACTGACCGGCATGAAAAACTTTCCACTAGAGCCGACTTGCTACTTCTCATACACTCTTCAGGAGAGGGAAGGATGGAGAGGATGGAGTCAGCACACGAAGCCAGGTCTGCTGTGAACAGATTGTCCCTGTAATCTAGGAGTTAAACCTCCGACTGCAGTTTCACACATGGCTGAATTTGCGCAAAGGCTGTATGTGCTTAGCGTAACACCTCCTCTTGTACTGCTCTTTGGCATATGTATTGCAGTCATGAAATTGTAAACTGGGCTTTAGATTATGATGTGGAACAGCAGTGAGTTCAAAAGAGTCTCAGTTTGGCCCCTGTTTTGAATAGGTTAATAACTTAGATTTAAAATGTGTTTGAATTTATTTATACTGTATGTGCAAAAATAAACTGTCATTATTAAATGTTTTTGAGATAACATTTATAATGGGGCTAAATATTGTTAGAGGTCAGACAGGTCAGATATTTTTACATAATGTCCATGCATGTGACCGATCTATTCTAAACCTTACATGTCTCTTTGGCTAACATTCCAGGTTGCAGTGGAAGGTGAAAACTGTTTGGTTCATCCCACGCGAGATCGAGCTAAAATCCCACACACACGCCGACTTCCCACCCGCGGGCACCTTTTAGCAGTGGTGAGTTGTCCATGTCCTATCACCAGAACTACACTCATTTCTTAAATATCTAAGAGCTGTTATGTGCAACACACTTCCTTGTTTCTTTATATTGTTGTAATTGTTTTTTTCAGGCCTCACAATCTACTTCAGATGGAATGCTGACCCTTGACCTCATTCAGGAAGAAGATACGCCATCTCCTGAAACAAAGGACCACAACAAATCTGCGAACTCCAGAATAGACACCTGTAAACTTCTGCCTAATTCTGAGGATACGGTTAAATCTCAGAGCCTCCCACGTAAAAGCGAGAATTCTTGGAACTGGTGTGAGAGTCAAGCCCAAACACCCAAGGCTGGAAATAAGTTCCGAGCCCCAGACAAGAACCGCTGTGCCTCCATGGATGAGATCCTCTCTCACTCAGACACCAAAAGATCAATTCCACATTGCTCAGCCTCAGCCCCCACACAATCCATCTGCCAGCTACAGGAGCTCATCTTGGTAAAACTGGAGAGAACTCAGGAGTTGCTCCGTGAGGCGCGGAGTCACACCCAGGGTAGAGGTGCAGGTTCTGCCCCGGGCAAAGAGGCAGAACGCCTGCTGGAGGAGGCGGCAAGTGCTTGGGGGCAAGCCAGAGATGTGCTGGAAGAGGTGAAGGACATCAAAGTGCTGTGCAGGCAGCTGGAGGAGTCCTCCTGCCCCAGTGACAAGCTGAAGAGCCCACAACAAAATCAATTCAGGAAGAGCATGATGTGAAGATGTGGATAAGGCGATGCAATGATTCTATTGATGCAGTTAATGGACTTAATGGATGAACAAATTTTGGACTGAGACTGATTAATATTCAATTTGGACAGAAAGGCCTCTAATCTGTCCCGCTATACAATTTCAACATTATCAAGCTTTGTAGTCTAAATGGTAAAGAATGTTTAAAGACACATTCACCCTGTTTTCTGCTACCTTCTACAATGGGTTTTAAATGACAAAATCTTTGGCAATATCACCTGGACGATCTGAAGTCATAATACTCATGGCACATAAACCGAAATAACTGAGAGACCTTATTTATTTAACAGAAATGGTTTGGTTTGATGCCAAACTATGCCTGCATTTTGTGAATTTCCTCAAATGATTTTCACAACTGATTTCTTACTAAATAACATTACATGACAGTTAGCATGCGTGTAAATGTTTAAACTGCACATGCAGACTTGGGTCTTGTTTTATACAACTGATTCTATGTAGAAGGTTGTCCAAAGCCAGAAACAAGAAATTTGCCATAATTCAGTCACTGCTTATTTTACAGAAAGTGCATGTTGTAGCTGTTGTGAAATTCTGTCTGCAGTCTTTGGCCACTTTCATAGGGATACATGAAGACATGCTTAGCCTATCATGTGACAACAGTGCAACGCATAAAATTTATTAAAATTGAGGGAAATCGCATTTTAGAATGGGAAAAAAGAAGATCTCTATGACTTCGCTTGTGGCATAGTTTTTAGTGCCAAAGGGCTGGTTTGAGCATATCATAAACTTCTAATGTTTTGGAATTTTGCAACATCCAGTGAGCACTGGTTGTTGGGCATGAATTCATTGTTGATGATGTAGGTCTGAGAAGAATGGTCTGCATGTCAACTGTGGTGAGCAGAAAACCATTTCAGAGTGCACAGATTAATAAACTTTGAGGTATATAAGCTAATACAGCACAAGACCAATAATGGACAGTTGAAGACCAGGCCATGTTTTTCCAAAACATGCGCTCAAACTGTGCTCAAATTCCCGTTAATTGCAAGAACTGTTGTAGATGAAAAATCTAAAGTTTCTGAAATACACAAACCAGCTAGTCTGGCAAGAACTTTAACCCTGGTAAAGTCACTGAGATCACACAATTCCAAAAATTAGTAGAGGTAGAAGTGTTTCTATTAAAGTGGCTGGTGAGTGTATCAGTCCATAATACAAGGATCAGGCAGACAGAAATTCACTGGTGTTCAGTAATGTTTTTTCTGCACTGAAAACCAATATAGTATGTCAGGGTATTTTGGGGTGTCAGCTCTAACACTGCTGCCATGGAGCTCTTTATAAAGGATTTTAATATGGAAGAGCAAAACGTCCAAGACAGTGGAGCTACTGAAAAAAAAAAAAACAGGCATCACCAACCTGCCACAATGTGAATATTATATTTTTCTGCTTAATACACTGGAACAGCTCTGGTTCATTGAGGATGGAAGTCTTCAAAGCTGTGGCTGTGCAAGTCTTTGCTGCTTCTCTAATGTTTTCCCAATAATCCCCAGCACACATGGTCGATTATATCTATACAGGATGTGAGTAGGGATGCAGAATAAAGCAGATGCAGCCAAAAGCAGTGGTGGACATGGTGAAGAGGCTTTTTGAATATGTGCAGCGGAAAGCTGATCTTAAATTTTATGTGGTTTGCTAGGCATTTCTACATACATGCTCATTGAACTTTTTTTCACAGTAGATGGACTCAAACTCATAAAAGCCATGTATAGATCTCTAATCAGGAATATGGATAAAATCTGGTGCCAGCTGCTGTAAGAAGTTTTGGAAGAAGGAAGAGACAGAACTGCCATGATATTCAGAGTTTGTGGAGGCTTGAAAGCTCAAAGGAAATGGATAATAATCTCAGTCTCAAATTTGCACTATTGAATGCTGTAAAACGGAAGTTAAACTGTCAAAGCTGTCTTTTTTTATCCCCTAAGGCAAGGAGCAGACAATCTAACAGGAGCTAGCTTACCGTCAGTTACCTAAAATGTTGGTACGAAGATAAAAAAAAATATGAAAATGATGCCTTAGTGTACTTTCCAAGGGCACATGCTATTTCCAAGGGCACATGCTATTTGCATGTCAGACATTCGTGTTTTCCATTAATGAAATTTCACCTTCAAGTTGCCTGAACCGATAATAGGAGAGATGTGCATTGGCACAGAGGCCTTTACATTAGGCCTAATTTGCTTAAAAAGGAAAACAAAACTATGCAATATTGCATACAAGCCTGAAATAAACAGGCATCAAGACTTAGTGGGGATATAAAGTGTGATACTGTAACAGACCAAAGGGTATGTTTTACAGTTCGTAGCTTATTAACATGTTTGCACAATTCTGTAGGTATGATTTAAATCTGTTCTGTCATTTAGGCCTGATGACAGTGTTATTTTTTGTACGTTTTTATGTAAAACACATTTTCTAGAGTCAGTAGAACATTCAGTAGAACACCCAGAAAATGATTGATTTGTATAATGCTTACCTGGACAAAAAAACTCAAATTACAATATATTTGAATCTGAGGCACTATGGTGTATTTAGCATTTAAAAATGTAACAAAGCACAGTATGTTTTTAAGGCTTGCCCTGCATTTATGTCTCTGTAATAGATCCAGAACTAATCAAATTTTCATTCTATATGCAATGGAAATCTGTGTCTAACATGTTTGATTATGTAACATCGGGAGAATCACCACAATGTATCCACTCAGTTATGGCAAGAAGCTAATTTCCCACAGATTTAGTATCTGCCAGACACTAAGACACATTATTCAAATTGGTTGTAAACAAAATCTACCAAAAATGAGAAGATTTAACTTATTTTAAATTACACAGGCTGCAGACAGGATGAGGATGTTATTTATATATATGTAATGAGTACCTTTATAATGATGAGTTTATTATTATTCCCTGTTTATGCTAAACAACAACAACAACAACAAAAATTTAAAGTTCTGTATCTTAAATACAGGTTTATTTTATATTTCTTATTATTACTTAGTTGTAAACCAAATACTGTATATGATTATTTAACCTATTTATAGATATGCTTTATGAATTTTAGGCTTGACAGTCTTGCTTTATTAACATACACATCTAAAGTATCTAAAAGTGGTTAAATAATCCTGTATTTAATTTGCAATACTTTTTTAATACGAAATATTACATATTGGAATTCAATAACAAATTGGAAATCACTTTCTTGGACATTATGATATAGTGCTTAATGTTTTCTTAATTTTCTGTAATATTTCTGCCATATAATCTACCAATTGTAACAATTTATCTTGATTTCTGAAAAGGCTAAATTTAATTGAATTTAATTACTGAATGAATGATTGAATGAATGGCTCTTGGTAGATTTATCAGACCTGTGGTCTTAGGAGATGCATACAATTCCTTCACAACTCTGGCTCTGTTTTATTTTTCCAGTTACATATACTAGAATAAATCCTAAGACGGTTATGCCTATAGATTGTTTTTACTATGATAGTAGGACAGTAAGTATTGGTGTAGGGGTATATTAGTCATTCTTATAATTAGGACTGATTTTCTGATTATTTTAGTTGATGTCACACTGTTGCTGAGATGCCAAGCAGATATAGATTGCTGGAAATACCTCGGAAATGCAGCTATGTACCTCAGACACCTTTATCATTTCAGTTTATCTGCTTAATGTTTTTATAAAATTGATGGTGTGTCCCCTTAAGTCTCCTTAGCTATGTGCTTCAGGTATAGCAAAGCTGGATACATGTGGTTATGTGTGAATACATAATTGTAGGTCTTGCACTTATATTTTTATGCTCAGGATTGGTGAATCTCTGATATACTTGAGACAGACCACTTGTGCAATTAAAAACCATTCTAACTCCATAAACTCTTTTAATACTGAGTAAATGTCTGCTTTTTCTCCCCATTGTTAGCAATAGAAACAATATTCTGCACACACAGAAAAGAAGATTCTGGAGCATTCTTAGTTAGCTGTACTAAAAAAGACTTCTTATAGTCTTTCTTAGCTTCCTAAAGTGTCAGTTTTAGAGGTCCATGGACTGGACAAATTTTAAATGTCCCCCAAGGAACAAGCTAGGGAACCTTTAAAGATACTTTTTTTCTAATAACACAGATCTATGCCAAAGCCATACTACAGATCATAATGTTTCTTTTAAATGTCTATTTAGCAAGGTAGGTATTCATATAATTCATAACCTTTACCTTTAGCTGATCGGCTGCAATTAAACTGAAAACCAGCCAATTCTGGTCACTGGACTGGTTCATCTCTTTGATAAATTTCTTTATTAGAAATTTTACAATTTTACATTCATAATATAACATTTCTTATATTATAAATATCCTTTTTTGTGTTAAAAAACATCTTGTTGCATGTTAATGTTTCAAAGTAAATAAAAAATTTTTTGTTGCCATTGAATAAGATTTCATCATGACAAATCATCTTTATTTGCAGATTGGTAAAAAAAAAATTGTCAATTGTCAAAAAAAAAAAGTAAATATAGCTTAAGAAGTTCAAACAGATCTAGCTTGTACGTGTAAAATATTCACTGAACAGATTAACTAAAATGTCTTTGCACAAGACTATAATTTAATAAAACAGCACGGAACGGTTTTAAAGGTTAACAGCAGTGTGTGGTGTCAGTCTGAAATTACATGGTATAAACTCAGGCACATGGTAAAAAATGTCTAGAGAAACTTAAGCTGCTAATTAGAGCTGCATGAAGTGTGGTTTTGAACACAGCTGGCCAATATGGTGTCATTGTCTGAATAAGCCCTAGCAAATTGGACAGGAGTGAAAGAACAAGAACAATATATAAAATGGACAAACATCTACATATAATGTTACTTCACACTGTACATTCTATACAATTATTTAACACATAATTACTGAGTCACAATTTGGGAACTTAAGATTCACTTCTAATTGGAACAAAATGAACTCATAATAACCTTTAGAATATTATTTAATTAATAAATAAATTAATTAAAAGTTGAAAAAAAGTAAATACAGTGAAATTTTAATTAATTAACTTGAGGTGACCTGGTCTATGCACTACGTTGAACAAAGAGAAACTACATTTTCTTCCACATCCGGTGGATGACCAATGGAGTTCTTGTTAAATGACCTGGGGTGGAAATGGCACCAGGATGCATTATGGAAAGAAGACAAGCTGGCAGAGGCAGTGCTCTAGGTCAATGTTTTGCTGGGAAACCTTGGGTCCTGGTGTTCATGTTGATGTTACTTTGACATGTACAACCTACCTAAACAATACCCAATAATTAACCAATAATTAAGAAACTTAATACAAGTGCATCAAACAACTTTGTATAGCTAATATGCATTTGTATAGCTAAGTTTTTTTGTTTTTTTTTACATTTTATATTTCGATCTTATTTTCTATAGCTATATTTTTTGTAGCTAAAGTTTTTCTATATTTGATTTCTTATTTTATTCCATAATTTATTTATTGATAATCTTTTTCTTTTTAAGATCATTTCACTGCATATCGTACTGTGTATGACTGTGTATGTGACAAATTTTTGTCATGATTTGAATTTGAAGTGTAAACTTTCATGCCAGTGGGCTTTTTTCAGCAGGATAATACACCAGCCGCTCTGGAAAAATGCTTAGGAATGGTTTGATGAAAACACAAAGATTTCAAGGTGTTGCCTTAAAAATTCCCCAGTTTTTAATCTGATTCAGCATTTGTGGGGCGTGTTAAAAAAAGAAATCTGATCCATGAAGGCCACACTTTGCATGTTACAGGACTCAGACGACCTGCTGCCAGACACCACAGCAAACCTTCAGAGATCTTGGGGAGTTCATTACTTGACAGGTCAAACCTGTTTTTCATGGCACAGTGGGGACCTGCATAATGTTATGCAGGTCTTATATATATATAGCTGAACTGTGTAGCATCTGTTTTATGCACAACAAAGCAAGATTTTGGCAAGATTGTACACACTGCAGCCTCAGCTTTTTATTCTTGGTTGACAGTGAAACCTGACATGGTCTTCTGTAGTTGTAGCCATCCACCTAAAGATTTGATGTGCTGTGCATTCTATGCTTTTCGCCTGACCACAGTTATACATAGTGGCTAACCTTAAAGTAAGCTTTCTGTAACTTCTGCCTATTCTCTGTTGACCTCTTTCATCAACTAGGCATTTCCATCTGCAGAGCTGCCAATTACAGTATATTTTTCTACATTGCACCATTATCAATAAACAGAGAATGTTTTGTGTTAAAATCTCAGGAGATCGGCAATTATAGAAATACTTAAACCAACAATCATGCTACCATTACAATCGTGGAGATCATTTACCCCATAAACTGATGATAGATGTCAACATTATTTGAAGCTGCAGGCTGTTCTACATAATATTATGTATTGCACTGCTGCCACATAGCAGATTAGATGACTGCATAAATTAGTACAGGTGTACTAATAAAGTGTTCATAAATAAGTACCTCTTAAAACATTTATACATTGAATCATAAGTATTTTTAGTAATATATGCTCTTTTTTAATTTTTTTTTTTTTTTACAAGATTTAGGAAATCAATTTTGTAGGTTACTTAGTAGACACTTAACAGCAAGTCAGAGTATTCATTGTGATCGTGTTCATATAACATACAGGCCATTAATGTATGTGTTTTTTTCCCCATCTTTATTTATACAGCAGACCAGTTTAAATGAAGTGTGGGGTTAGTTTTTACCATTACTAAATGTTTAATAAGAAATCCTTTCATCCATATAGGAATCTCTGTAGTCCAACTAAGGAACGTGGGGGCCAGTGGTGATTACCATTGTATTTATTATTATTATTATTATTATTATTATTATTATTATTATTATTATTATTATCCAGTCAACATTCATACATGCATTCATACACTATGGGCAATTTGGGAACGCCAGTTTGCCCAATCTCCATGCCTTTGGACTGTGGGAGGAAACCAGAGTACCCGGAGGAAACCCACCAAGCATGGGGAAAAATGCAAACTCCATGCACACAGATCCCAGACTGTGGAGGTGCAACATGGCAGTGCTTACCACTAAGCCACCGTGCCGGTCTTTAATATGAAATATTAACTTCTTATAGTACAGTTAGCTGCTTTGTCTCTTTAAATTAAATTGGTTTAATCAACAATCGGACCAATACATTTTGTCAAATTGGGTTGGGACTGATGTGGTCTGTTAGTGGAAACTTCAGGAACAGGAAGCTGCTAAATAGGTTTCATAGTTAAAGGGAGCTCTGGATGCCAAATGCTAAAGAGCAATTGACTGGAGGCAACTTATTGCTAGGTCTGTCCACCAGAGGGCGCGATAATCTTACTTATTGCACCCACTAGCCCCGTTCTAAGCGGGAAAAACATTTTCAGCAAACCCTACCTGCATTTATCTGAAATGTAGAAAAACCTTACAATACAGATGAACAATAACTTTTACAATTAAAAAAAACGAACATTTTATGTTATCATAAAATGCCTAAAATTAACCATCTTTAACGTTGTGTAGTGTTATAATATAGAACTGAAATAACTAATTATTATTATGATTACATTTCTGTGAACAATGGATAAATTCTTATGTTGGAATGGGAAATGGTTCCAGTGTCAAATATTTACCTTGCAAATGATGACATGAGTATAAGTCATATATATATATTTTTTATCTTTTAATGAAATTTATTCCACTGACTGCTAGACAGCTACTATCTACCAAAGAGCATTTTTAAGATGTACAAGTATGAGCTGCATAAAGACTGTGATCAGGTCTGTGAAACAAGATATTGATCAGTTTGGAGGTTGTGGGAACACCTTATTACCATGCAGTACTGTAGCTTGCAAAGCTATAAGGGATCATATTCCAGTGTAGCTGCAGCGTGTCTTGCTCATTGATACTTACCTCTTGCTGTTGCTATTCGTAGTTTGGTCGGTTTTGAAGCCATGATGCACTTCATAAAGAGAGTCAAACAGTAGGTTACCGCTAGAACACTTAAGAAACATTCAGTGCTTTGTGTACAAGCTATAAGTAAATGTTTAAATTTAGTTGTTATAGGTTGTATTTGCAAAATTGCATTCGGGGTCATTTCAATGGTATCCCAAGTCTTCCTTATTTATAGTAAAATTCTTACAACAACAGTGTTGGCCTGTAGGAAACCCACCAAGCACAGGGAGAACATGTAAATTCCACACACACACACACACACACACACACACACACACAGACCCGAGGCAGGAATTGAACCCTTATCCCTGGAGATAATTTTGTCTTTTGCAAAGGATATGTACAACCTGACTGACAGGCCTCTCAATTTGATGCTGGTATTGTTCAGAATAAGTAGTATTAGATACACAAAATAAATATATCTTTTTTTTTATAATTGGGATTTAATTATAAAAATGTGGTAATAATTTACCTTATTTTATGTTTTGTATTTTTTATGTTGTAAGGTGCCATCATTGCAACTACTGAAAAAGAATTTGTTATGAGTCAATTTTAAACAGACTTATTTGACAGGATTAATAAATTAATAGTGAAATACATAACTAATGAAATAAATAATATGATGTGAACTTTACTTAAAGATCACATTTCAGTAAAGTACAATATTGAATTCTTAAACATGAATGTCATGGATCTACATAAATTAGCCTACAATACACAACTCTGTGTGTATGTGGTATGATCATTACTTATGCAACACACTATACCTGGCACCATTACAGTTATTATTGTTTTTTTTTCAATTGTTTTCTAGTGGAATTACTGTACATACTATGAGAATTTGACTAATTAAGTGTCTTTCAGCACAGGTAGAGGGTTGTTAACTAAGCTCAACTTACATGCTATATGACCTCCTCATGCAATGCAACAAAAATAAAAACACCCACATACTATTAAGTATATGTTTTACACCTGACAAAACATGGTTTTAGCCTTGCATACCAAACCTGCATTTATTTTGAAAAACTTGTTGCAAGAAATTGCAACATGGCACAGTTCTTTCCCCCCAAAACAGTTAAAAAAAAAATAATAAAAAAAATATATATATATATATATATATTTTTTTTTTTTTTCCAAATACAGGAAGTAATTTCAGTTTTTACAAGCCAACTTGTTCCTTAAACAGCAGTGTTGTGGGTTTGCAGAAAAATTCCAGTATTTACTGACACTATTGAAAATAGGGGAAACGTGTAATTCATACAGTATTTCTTCCTGATTTTCTTTACTAATTGTTATTTATTGCAAATGCTTGATTACAGATGTTGCTGCCAAGGGTGGAATAACTAGTTACAGTATTAGGTTTAGGGGCAATATTTTTTCCACATAGGGGTAGGTAAGTTTGTACAGCTTTTATTCTCTTAATCATTAAAATAATCATTTAAAAATCAGATTTTGTATTTACTCTGGTGATCTTTGTGTAATACTAAAATTTGTTTGACAATTTGAATCATTCAAATGTGTGCAAAGAAAAACATAATCAGGAAGGGGACAAATACTTTTTCCCTGGTCAAAAAAAGTCACTACCTGGATTTAAATAAGCAAATGCAGTAGGTAGGGGCCTTCATTTGGATAATTACTGCAGTGATAAATGGTTCAGCTGGCAACAACTTACAGTATACTGTATAACCCTAACTGAGGCAGTGAGCAGCTTTTAATTTCTTAAACAACCAAGTCAAGAGACACATCCTGTGGTCATGGGAAAGATATTACCCTATTTCAGAAGCAGTGGCAGCTGCTAGCTTTTGAAACAGGGGAAGCTAGCTGGCTAGTTTCCCCTACCACTAGCTACTTTAATTATATGAACGAACTAACTTTACAATGCTGAAACAAGGAGCAAAGTCAAGAACGCTATAATATGTT
>JAOVVA010000048.1:14096049-14118995 GCA_028565275.1 Leiocassis micropogon
ACAATCTGCAAGCTTTTTAGAATCCATTATGTGGCCCAAATTATGCAGATACCTGACTATCATATTTACTTGTATATGGAGCCTCTCTAGTAACATGCAGGGCAAAGAAATATTATTCCGTGGCCATGACTTACTAAGGTGTGGGAAGATATCGTTATGCACATTTGCTACTTACTGTGTTACTACTGTATATTGAACAGTAAAGAATTTAATCATTAATAACAACCAAAAGGAGCAGGTTGCTGTAACAAGTCACTTTTGCAATGCACCACTGATGAAGACAAACCACTAACATCACTTTAAGTGAAGTAATGAATCTTGCATATAAATTTACAGTATATAATATAATGTCAAGACACTAAAACAACTTTTTAATAATTTCATGGACACAAGACCTAGCATGTTGACATATAACCATTAGTATAAATGATCGATAACCTTTATTTACTCACTGGCACACAGAATAACACCATGGAGCCACTTGCCCTGTTAAGTTGTGGCTATATATGTATGTGGTATATTGGCACGTTATATGAATTCATTCCCACATGCTATTAAATCATGGCCACTAAATAGTATCCCATTCCCATGCCCCATAAGTGTCACCATAGGGACTCCGTACATTCATATGAGCTTGACTGAACACCCAAATCCAGATTTAGCCCCACCTTTGCTGGTATAAAACCTTCCTTGTTCAGGGCAGACTTTCCACTAGAATTCTGAATGTGTGAATGTGGATGCTTTTCCCGTTCAGCCACAATAGCATCAGTGAGGTTGAGCACTGAGGTCTGGTACAATCTCGGTTTCCCATTTCTTGGAGATGTTCAGTGGGGTTGAGGTGAAGACTCCATACAGGACACTTCTGTACAGTTCTTTTATACTGACCTTAACAAACCATGTTTCCATGGAGCTTACTTTTGTGCACATGGGTATAGTAATCCTGGAAAAGGGTTGGGATGTTAAATCTAAAGCATACAAAGGAATCCTATTGTGTGCTTCCAACGTTGTGGCAACAGTTGGGGAACAAGGATCGCTATAGGTATGATGGTCGGGTGTCCACATACTTTTGGACATATGATGTTTCATGAAGCCAGAACATTCGATTCCTTCGCGCTTCCCAAATCACGTTTCTCGAAAGAGTCGTTCAGAAAGAACCGATTCGCGCGCGAGTCCTTCACGACGATTCTAGCGGTGTTCAGCAGAGCTGCGTCGGGGCAGAGCGCACAGCACCAAGCCGCGGGATTCCTCTCACCCGCGCGGATCCGCTTCGGGATTTTAGGGGATGGATTTACACAGCAGATTTGGGTCACCATCTGCTGGAAAACTGCGTGTGTATTCTTTGTTATTCGCATCCCCGTTGTAAAGGCAGATGAACACACAGTCAGAAACCAAATACTACGCGTCCCATTTTATGACGGATTTGCGCCCGTATTAGTCTCAAACTGCGAACTAGATTCCTTCAGTCCTGCCCGGTTATTATACAGTTAGAGAGATGCCTGTACTACAGCACCCAAACGCTACTGCTGGCGTTTTGCACACTGATTATGAATGGAGATACGAATACTACGATGAAGAAGAGCCGGTTTCCTTCGAGGGACTCAGGGCGCACAAATGTAAGTCATGCCTTCTTTTGACTGTGAACGGAGTTTTAGCCTTAATTTTGATTTTCTCATCTAAGATCAGACAGCTTCCGTTACAGTTTCGTGATTTAAATAGTAGCATTCTCGTGGTTTCAGTGTGTTATGCGT
Organism: Leiocassis micropogon; assembly: GCA_028565275.1. Lineage (NCBI taxonomy): Eukaryota > Metazoa > Chordata > Actinopteri > Siluriformes > Bagridae > Leiocassis > Leiocassis micropogon. The sequence goes on from JAOVVA010000048.1 coordinate 14,097,798, forward strand.
GTGTGTTTGTGTGTGTGTGTGTGTGTGTGGCCACAATCTCAGAGCTGTATAAAACAATAGACCTGCACATTCATGCAATCAGATCCAACGTCCATAGTGAAAATTGAACAGCTCTAATACCAATAAGCTGAAATTGATCACTTCCTTAAATTTCCATCAATGATGCTTAAATTCAGTTTTATGTTACAGATTCCATTGTAATAGGCTTCTGGGTGGGTCTTGCAGTGTTTGTCATTTTCATGTTCTTCGTGCTTACTCTTCTAACCAAGACAGGAGCTCCGCATCCAGAGTAAGTCGCACCTTCAGCACTTGTAAATGCTTAAACCAATTCCATCTCAGGAACGTGCCTCATTGAAATGCATTGAACACCAATCACAGTTAAGAGAGGTAGGCAACAAGTAGTTTACCTGGTAAAAGGGATTACATCTCAATGCAGAGTTACCCATTTATGTTAATAACCATCTTATTCATAATTGTTTGCTTTGTGTCCCCTACTTGCTTCATTATCTGCTCTTGCTCATGTGTCATCATGTATAATGTTGTGCAAAAGTATTTGCCCCTTCGGATCATTGACCAAAATGGGTTGTATTGTATAATCAAAATGTGCTTGAGTTGAGGTAGAGTGCAGAATTCATGCAATTTTGGGAAGTTGTCTTTTTTATGAGCTCCAGGATGAGCGGTTATTCTTCATTTGTGAGTAATGGCTCTCACCATGGTTCACTCCCAAAGAGTCCCAAAGCCTTTGAAATGGCTTTATAACCCTTCCCAAATTGATACATGTCAATTACTTTTTTCCTCATCTCTTCTGGACATAAACTTCACGGCACTGTATATGTGTTTGTGAACTGCCTCTCACATTTACATTTAGGCATTTGGCAGAGCGACTTTTTTTAAATCTCATTATACATCTGAGCAATTGATGGTTAAGGGCCTTGCTTAAGGGCCCAACAGTGGCATCCTGGTGGTCGTGGAGTTTGAGCCTCTTATTAGCTGTCTACTAGCTGTTAGTTTTCATTAATGCAATTAAAAAGATCTAAGCTGTACAGCAAAGGAAATGAAAGAATAAAATGTTCAAATCACACCTAATTAGAAGTCAATCTGCAGCAAAACCACTACCCCTGCCTTATCAACCAGCTGCAGAGCTTTAAAGATTTGACATTAAAACTGATGATACATATGCAAACAGAGAACCTACATCAAACCTACATAAAATGTGAAGTCTTGTGACAGAAAGCAAAGCAAGCAAATTAAGGTTTTCAAATATAAGAGGAAAATAGTGTTTAAATAATATATTTTTGCTTATTAATTTTATTTAATTGCTGACTCAAGTGATGACTCATCCTTTTCTTTGGGATAATATGCATGCCATTCTTTAATACGTTTGGAATGCATAAAAGAAGTATTACTGGAACATGGATAAGCAGGATTATAGAATTCAAAGGCATGTTATATAACAGGGTGCTCCAAAAGTCTGCATTCCCTGGGAAATTATTATCCAGCTATGAGTTATATTTCAATATGTGCTCCTTTAGTGAAAAGCTCTTTAGTCTTATGATATATCTGGGGAAAAAGTCTAATACCTGTGTATGTGACAAATAAAGCAATTATTATTATTTAAACACTATTTTCCTCTTATATTTGAAAACCTTAATTTGCTTTGTATGTGACTAATTGCTGTGTACAGGGTTAGGGTAAGGGTCAGGGTAACCCTGTATGTGACAAATAAAATTTGAATTTGATAATATAAAGTAAGTATAGTAAAAGGTTTAAAAGACATATGTATGGAGACTTTTTGAACACCTGGTGCATACTTTTAAATAGTTTAATTGAATATATTCAAGTTTTATTAAAAGAAAAACCTATTTTTACATATTAATTCCATTAAATGTAATTAAATTGGTTTGTCCTTGAACACTTCATTGAATTAATATGGTTATAGAAGCCCATAATGTTGGGCAAGCGGGCATTGTACACAGTTCAGTTTGATTGAGGTCAGGACCCTGCACAGATGTGTTTTTATGCACCAACATGGCAACTAATGTCTTTATGGACCTTACTCTGCACATAGGAGCACTGTTATTCTCCAACATATTTGGGCTCTGTAGTTATAGTGGAGAGAAATCTACAGCATACACTACTACACTGCATTTAGATACTTGTGCGGGTATGTTGGTCAGGAGTGTGTTAAGTTTGCGTGTTCTTCCTATGCTTTCTACAGCCCAAAGACATTCAGATTAGGCTAATTGGTGTTTCCAGAAACTCCTTTGAACCAAAGAATGATCACAGTGAATGAACAAGTAGGTGATGTTTGAAGAATAGAGCTATGCTAGAAGCACCTAAAAGACCTAATAGAATAATGTTTGAAGGAATAAACCAAAGACTAGCATGTCCGACAATTAGGCATATATTAATTTACATTTATTTATATTAGCACACGTAAAAACATTCATAATTATTGATGACGAGTAAAGCAAAGCAGATTACAACCTATGCTTCCTGACAATATCAAAACGACGACCTGCATTATCTTTCCACAGTATAAGGAACATCATAAAACAGCACATGGTGTTATGCTTATGACTGAGTATCTTTAACAGAGAAAGTATTAGCTAAATCGTTGCCATTAAAATTAGTCTAATGTGCCTTAAATTTGTGCAAGCACAGGACAGTAAAGTTGCCAGGGTTCTAAACATTACCAGGAGTCACTTTGCAATTCAGGGCATCATGTGCTTATTTTTATTGATCAGGTTTCCATATACTGCCATGCATGTTTAGGTTAGATGCACTTGCGCTTGCTATTAAGAATACTATTATTATTATTATTATTATTATTATTATTATACAAAATATTATGTATTGAACATAAAACTCAGCATGTGGAGTTCATTGCTAGTAGGAACCAACATATAGAAAGTTAAATAAAATATACTACGTTGCTCTATAATTGATCACTTATATGTAGTATTCATTTAATTTCATTTTAGTATAAGTATCCCTGTTCATATTTTGGTCTGAAAAAAATACAGTAATTGTATAAGTGCGTCCCTAATTAAAGAAAAACTTGCTTACTGGGGGGCAATTCATCTAAAGTTAATGATGCCTATTTTATTGTTTCACTTGATGTTCAAAGTAATCATCTATAAGGCTGTCCAGTGGCATTGGAGACCAAGGTATTCTAGTGTGTAATTATTTTTGTCGAACAAGACTCACACAGACTGGGTCTTCTGCACCCTTCACTCGTCATCCTGAAATGTGGGAGAGTAATCTCAGGGTCTGGCACACAACTGACCCTGCACTTCTGTATCTACACTAATAAGATGTTCCCTTTATACAGCCCTAACACTCAGTGTTGCATCAAGCGGTAGAAAATGATACAATAAACACTGAATGCATTCAGACATTTTACTTATTTTTGATGAATAAAAACAACCTATCCTTCACACACTGATGAAGACCAGATACAAGAAAAGCAGGAAATCACCCTGCGGTGATGCAGGAAGCCTATCCAACTAATGATGTCTGCACTACAAGCTTCTAGCAAAGATGTTAATTATGCTTAAAAATATGCATAAATTCATTGCATGTCTGTGATATTTGTTGAAAGAAGCACAAGATATGTTTCATATGAATTAAAAAAGCTTGTATGATAAATTTATTTTTATACCACGAGGTTGCTTCTCGAGTCTGACTGTTCTCAATGTATTTATTTTCTAAAACAGAATCAGAATCAGAATCAGGTTTCATTTGCCAAGTATGTTGACACACAAGGAATTTGATTTTGACTGTTTGTGGCTGTTTGTAAGTACACAACATTCTATAACTGTACAGATTAAGCAAAGACCAGAAAAAAAGCACAGCTTTGACAGTGGTACATACTATATTAGTTGATGCTTTGGCCATATACACTGATTAACCATAACATTGAAAACTTAAAAAATTATGCCCAATATTGTGTGGGTTTCCCTTGTGCCATCTGGGCAGCTCTGACCCCTTAATGCATGCATCCACAAGGACTCTGAGTGTGTCCTGGGGTATTTGGCACCAGGACATTAGCAGAAGCTCCTTCAAGTGCAAGGATGGATCAGACCATGAATCAGGCTTATTTGTCTAGCATATCCCATGGATGCTCGATTGGATTAAGATCTGGGGAATTTTTTGGTCCTAATTAACAACCTTGAACTCTTGGTCTGCCATGTCCCTTGTTTTGATTCTGTCCTGGCCAGCTTTAATATTTTTCAGCAATTTGTGCTGCACTGGCTTTTCTGTGGGATTGGAATAGATGGGTTGGCCTTTGTATCCACAGGCATAGATGTTCCCTGGGTGCCTATGACCTTGGTTTATAATTGGTAATCAGTTTTAATGTTATGTGGTGTTAATCCTATGGTTGATTGATGTATGAGCAAAAGTTCAAGAACAAGTCTATTTAAACGTCTATTTAAACACTGTAGACATACTGTACAACATGCTCCAATTTATCACAATAAGAATATCATATTCCTTATTTACATGAACTTTCTTATTACACACTACCAATCCAAAGTTTGGACACACCTTCTCCTTTAGTGTTTTTTTTTTTTTTTTTTACATTTATTATTTTTAACATTATACATTAATACTGAAGACAATATAAAACAACAATAGAAATAAAGAGAAAACACTGAATAAAAAATTTCTGTGTCCAAACTTGCATTGGTACTAAAAGCGGTACTGTATATACAGCAAATAGCCTAAATCAGGTTTACAGCATAGTTGATGTATTTTTATGAAAGGTTGCAATTTATAAGAAGAAAAAAATAATATTACAAAGGATTGGTGTTGGTGTGAGAAAATGTTGAAATTGTGGGACTGTATACAAATAGGAAATAGCAGATCAAATTGCATTTCAAGATGAAAAGATATAATAAGAAAATAAAAGTAAATTGCTAATTTCTTTTTCTCTGGGAATCTGAAATAAACCCTTCTCCCATCACAGCCTCACACTGCCAGCTTAGTGCTATGCTTTTAAAATGTATGCTTTTAAAATTTTGTAGCAATAACACATTATACCAATTTCACTGAACGAACTACATTTGCCCAAGATTAAACAGAAGGAAAAAAAAAAGATCATCACTGAGGCTGAGTTGGAGATGCTGCTCTCCAAGGTCACAATAGATAGAACTGATGTTCCACATTTACAAACTAGAAAGTTAGAATGCAAGAGAGACATACTGTAATCAGAAAACCAAGCCAATGTGATGCCTGTGACCCCAGTACTGCTCAGTCTGTTTAGGCTTTAGGCTTTAGCTTGTTCAATGAATATTATATTTGAGCACAATATTGATTGGTTCCCAAAGCAGACAGAACACCATTAAAAAGTTTCAAAGTGGCTAAGGCACAGCTCTAACCTGTCACAAAACCAAACTGTATCCCGATAAAATACTGTGCCTGATTTCTCAAGCTAAAAGATTTCTACATAGTTTCGTCATGATTATTATCATAGCTTTGTGTGTTCATGTACAGCATTCATTGTATTTATTCCTGTAACCCCTGTAGCTTCTCAATGTGTAAATTTACATGTAAGAAGCCTAATGTACTCAAATGATTGCCATCAAATTATATATGTAATTTTTATGAATTACCTGCCTTTTATATATGGACTATACTGTTAGGTGTATTTTTGTATTGTCGCTTTTACTGCATTTAGCATTAAAAAAAATGTCTGCCATCTGAAAAAAAATTATGTCTTAATGGAACTATTGATAGTAGACCATAAAAGGTCTACTATCAATAGTTCCATTAAGACATAATTTTTTTTCAGTTGGCAGACATTGGCGCTGAAGGAAAGGAAGCAGGGTCTGCAGCTGGCCTAGAATATAAGTGCAAGGCACTGGTATTTGGGCCATTACAATTAGATTACATAAAAACATTTCCAGACTTTATCAATTGCTGATTGAAAATGTCAACCCCATAAGTAACCAAAATGGCATAAGGTCCAAGTGACAAATGTATAGTCCAAGGTCTGTATTTGAGTACTCTTGCTATTTTCCAAAATGACAGTGGTCGAGAAACCAACACAGGCTGTGCTTGTGTAGCTCATTCTGAATCTGACAAAGTTTGTCTGTAGAAGACCGGGATAAATGCATTCATCTCCAAACAGCATTATTTGTTGGAAAATACATAAATTGTTTGGCCTTGTGTACAGTAGCTTTTACATGTTTATATTGTGATGTTATTTTTTCCCAAATAAATTCAATTAAATATACTAAATTCTGTTTAATGAGTTTAATATAGGCATACCAATTTTTACCATTATTTATTTATGTTCAACTCATACAATGATTTGGGAATATTTAATGTAATCACATTGTGTCAAAACATGAAATGAATCAATCATCATATAGATCCTTATAAACAAAGAGTTTGTTAAATAAATAATAGGCTGGTAATTTCAGGAAGAAATGCCAATTCAGCAAGACTTAATTTTAATGATTCCTAGCAAGTTCTCATAAAGTAGCATGTCCTTCCATTTTCATATACTGAAAGGACATGCTCCTTTATGAGAAAACAAACTAAAATCACCTTAAAGGACTTGCAGACTTGCTCTAGAGAAATGCTTATTTTACATTTGTAATGTATGCACCAGAGTGTGCACTGTTCCAGACGCAGTTTAAACCTTTAAACCAGTAAGGCAAACAGTGGTATCTTTAAACCAAAAATCTGCTTCATGCAGTAAAATAAGTTGTTTATTGGAATGTAAAGTGGATGTATTTATATCTGTGAAAATCTATTTACAAGATTATACACATTTCCATTAAGTAGTTTAAGAAATAATCAATAATGAATATATTAAATTTATTTACTAATTTAGCAGTTACAGTACATGAATAATAAAGGTGAAGCTAATCATACTGTATATGCACTTATTCATTGACTAATGACTCTTTTTTCACAGGATAATGTGTTTTAACCCTGATGTGACATTATAGCAAAACGTGAATTACAAAATGTGAATGTTGTAAATTAGACATTTCTCCTAAATTGCCCAAGCTTTGTGAATATATCATGGGGTATTAAAACCTTTACATATGATTAAACTGGCCTACGACATCAGAAAAAGTAAAGATTTTAATACATTAATAAACATATTTTAACACTTTGTTCCTGTTATCACTGTTGTTGTAGCAGTATTCTGCTCTTTTCTCTTTTTTTGTCTTGATTTGTCAAAAGCTCAAAGAATGTTTAAATAACAGCATATATATAAATCTATAAGTCTTTTTTGGCTTTACATTATCATACGCTGTCTAGGAACAGTAGGTACAATAGAAACGTAATGTTTAACATGAACATATTAATAAAAACCTAATTACTACTGTCTGTATATTATTTTCCCTCTTTCATTATTATTATTATTATTATTATTATTTATTATTATCTTTTTATTGTTATTATTTTTTATTCATGTGTGCACTCTAACCATCCACTTTATTAGGAACATCTGTATAGATGATACATGATCTGCCAACCGTGTGGCTGCAGCCCAATGCAAAAAATCATGCAGATAAAGATCAAGAGCTACCAGTAAAGAGTTAATGGTCATAACAGATACCAGAACAAAGAGCAAGCGTGAGCCTTGTAACTTTGTATGTGGCATGGATGTTGGTATGAAATGGGCAGGTTTGAGTATTTAATACTGTAAATGTCTGATATCCTGAGATTTTCACACACAAAATCAATCAAGTGATTGTTATTTTAACCTACTTCTAGTATCTAATGCTATTTCTAAAATAGACAATACTTTTGTGGCACATTATTTTGAGGGAAAATCACCTGCCAAATGAAATTAATTTATTAAATGCAGTATAATTATATACAGCAAGCCAACTGGTTTTCTAAGAATGCCTATATTTCTCAATTCAGTGTTGTGGGCTATTTTATGTAGATTTATGACATATAGTATAATGCCAATTTATGTAATTCTATTCATATTTTGTGACATTTATATATTTTATTCCGATATAAGTCCTTTTCACTGAACAATTAATGGAACTTATTGTGAAATACTTAATCTCAATATCATTGCTTACACAGGAGTGCTGAACCTTGTGAAGATTGCGTTCATCTGACTAGCTGTGTTGAAGAACTAGGTCGTCCTAGGGAGTCAGAAAACACCAGAGCTGGTTTACCTCGACCCTTACTGGAGGAGTCTCGCTTTCTCTTTAACTGCTACATTAATGAAGAAGAGCAGGCAGGAGAACGGGCCTTCAGCCAAAGCCGCAGAGCTCAAACCCAATCAAACAGCGGTGAACTGAGTGGCCGGGTGAAAACCGGTGGCCCTGTTGGTCTGAATGCACAGCTGGACATGATGGAAGATAACGAAGAAGCTTTTCTGGCTCATTTCAACATCCCAAACTTTGTGAACTCTGAACTTAGCTCTACACTGGGCGAAGATGATTTACTGCTGAGTGAGCCACCTATAATAATGGAAAGTGAATCTCATTGTCACAGTACCAGTCACATTAGAGACTAAACACAATATATTTGTCATATAATTTAATCTGGCATTTGGACTGAAACATGGCAAAGGAATGAGTCTGCAGAAATGTGTGTTCATGAATATTTTTTGTAAATGATTCATAGAGAGGAAATTTTTCTCAGAATCCTGTTGAGCAGAGCATCAGTGGAGGGATCAGATAAATACCAAATACTTTTAAAACTATAAATCTGATGGGGGATATATGTCATTGGTAACTGTATCAAATACATTTTTCCAAACATCTTGTTGAACCCTATAGTAACAAGCAGCACACTAAATATTTTTTACATAATGCTCTTATCTAATTCATTATCTCACATGTTTTTTTTGTCGCTTCTTATGTGCTGTATTTTTGTAAAGACTAAATAAAAATGGATTAATCTCACTGAACATCATTAAGCTGTTTTAAATGTTGCACTGCCAATTTATTGATATATGATATATAAATGCTAGTTTTCTTTGTACTGATGTGTATTTTTTGATCATTCATAAAGAGTAAAGCTCATTCTGCCACAGCTTATTTGCATTTGCTTTCCTGACACCCACTACAGTCTAGAAAGGGGTGGAAAAAAAACTACTAAATGGCAGGAAAAAAGGAAGTCAGAACGACTGAAATGTAGGTTATTTTACATACTTCTATGCTAGTAAAACATTCAGTAGAGTAAAAGAAATAGTCCAAATCAAAAGACAAATTACAGATGCAAATTAGGTGTAAATTAAATGAGGTCAAAAGAAACTGGTGTGTCATTCAAATAGAGAAGGAATAAAATTTGACAACTGTTGCACATAGTTAAGATGTTAGAAGAAGATGGCGCAGAAAAGAGAACCTATGTATTAGCCATCTTACATACTGTAAAAAAATCATACTAGTCTTTAAACGTACTTATAAGCACAAAAAGTGTTACTACATAGCTTACAACTTACTGTCTCAGGCTGCTTAAAGATACATTTCAAATTTGGTTGTTTATGTAAGTACCTCAGCAGCAACCTCATTTCCCCTCTTGTCTGTTCCAACCACTCAGCATTCAACATCATCAGTATACTAATCACTGGCCTGATTATCTGTCATTATCTGCACCTGTTTCATGCCTTAAGTTAGATGATTTTTTTTATGCCTGAATGATTCATAGGTCACTTTGTGGCTTAACAAAAAAAAAAAACAAGTCCTCTGAAACTGGTCAGGTACAAGGACTGGACTGAAAACAAGAGCAAAAAAACTTGCTTAAAATATGAAGCCTGGAAAATGAATTCTCAATATTACATAAAATTTTTTTTAAAAAAAGGCTGTCTCGGGACTGTAAAGTAGGCCTATTATTTTTTGAAAGATCAGATTATAACTTTTGATTAAATGCTCATAAGTGGAGAAAATACTTTCTGAATCTAAATCGTTGTCATACCAACATAATGACCTCAATTTCTTTATGTGTAACTGCAAAAACAATTCTCAATTCTCTGAGTATTGTATTGGAGACACTAGCTACACTTAGTATATGCTGGGAATATTTCATATGTCTGTTTGAAAGCATTTGAAACTGAGATTCCAATTTACTGTATATGATTACATGGATCCTGATCTGATAAGATGTTTATACTTTTCCAATAAATCCCACCTTCTGCTTTATGATTGGCTAAAAGAATTCAGTCACCTCTATGACTGGTTAGATACGTTTTGTAACATTTGATATGGCGAGTTAGTCTTCTGTTAGTCTTGAGTAGTGCAGTGTTTGTCCAGAATCCTGCCTCGTTAATGGAGACCTTTTCCCATTTCACCCAGAGTTATGACCTGTTCTGCCCAAGTCATGCCTTAGCTATGTTCTGCTCTGCCTCAGACACACCCTTTACTGTCAGTGTCATGCCCACCACCGTCAGCACTATGCACTGCATGTGCTATACCCTACACCACCTGTGTTTTTGTCCAGTGCCAAGCCCAGTTGCACACTATGGTTCATAGGTTGTCCTGCTGGTGGCTTTGGATACTTTGTTGTCACCTTTGCCTGGTTTTAAAAAGGACTGTGCTTGCTGTGCACCTTATTTACTTTGACATGAACTTCATGCTTGCTCCACGCCCTAGCTTTACTGACATTGTGGTTGCTCCACACCCTAGCTTCAAGAATGCCATGCTCTCCCTGCTTCCTGGCTACAAGGGCTTCAAGCTTTATTCATATTCAAGCTTCAAGAATGTCATGCTGGTACCATCCACCAGCCTTGAGGATGTTGTGCTGGCAACATTTTTGGGTTTTAAGGATTCTGTGTGCCTGCCAACTGACTGACCAAATGAATGAATGACTTACAAAAATAGCAAATTATAGAAACAAGCTGTACAAAAATGATGTTTAAGTGCCCTGTGGTACAGATATGTAGTTTTCATCATTTCCTGCATGACTATCTGCTCTCTATCTGCTTGGGATTTAATTTCAGCATGAGAAAACAGGAAAGAACCTGTAGTACATGCTTTTTAAAAAAATGCTCTGTTTATTTCAAATTAATGTTAGTGACTAAGTAAATTACTGTAATAAGGTTAAATGATTAAAAAGTTACCAATAGACTGGTAGAAGAGCGTTTTACAATCTAGGCACTATTTTATATCTGACTATAACGCCTTTTTTGATTATTACAGTCACAGATGGCATTTGTGAGCCTAAAATACTGTTTCTTTGCTAAAAGTAATCTTCTAAGAGTTTTCTGTGAATCAGGCAGGTTGTCATTATACACATCATGAGGAAATTCACTACAGTGAGTAGCTAGCGATGGTGTTGGAATAGCTAGGCATGACAATAGATAGCTCATTTTAACAAAACAGAATCCATTTAAAAGAAGGTAACATGTCTGCTTGCAGCCAAATTTTTGGGCTTAGGCAAAATCAGGTAAAGCAAAAAGAATGAATGAGGTCATTATGGAAATTAGTTGCCTCTTTACTGATTGCGTGGCAAGTATGAGAAATGCTTGTGCTTTTTCTTGCCTTCTCTTATTTCTACTGCTCAGGGTATACAATTGACCTGAAAGGCTGCTTGCTTAGGATCTTTGTCCATGCAAGGCTTTACATAAATTTGTCTCTCATTATGGAAATAGTTCCGCTTGTCAATTTTGTGGCAAAAGTCTAAATGTGTAGAAGACTATGAGATGTCTACAAAAACTGTATAAGCAATGTACATTTCTCCTCTCCTCATATATATTCAAATACAGAAAAACAAATACTGTATTCAGGGTGTCATTTAACATACTGTATATCAGGATTATGCGTAGTGTGTTTTACATTACTCACAGCATTTCTAGGCTGTATGCAAGTGCATCAAGTGTATTTGATTAAGTTAATTATTGGATTTATTATTATTATTATTATTATTTTACTTTTTGTTTCTTTCTATTGTTCACTTAGCATAGATTTCACACAATAGTGGTCATGCTTCTTTTGTGAATTAAACATTTGACTAGCTTTACTAAGTCCAGCACAAGATCAACTTAAATTAATGCAGTTCTTTGATATAAACTGGGGTAAGAGACAGAGAAGCAGTACCAGCTATAGAAAATGTCCGCAATACTGATGAGCCTCTGTGGTGCAGCTACAGAGCTCACGGTTCAATCCTTATATAAGATTTGTGTCTGTGAGGAATTGAGTTCAAGAGGGCAGACAATGAATGTGTTCAGCAGATGTGGTGGCTGGCATGTCCTAAAGAAAACATAGGCAAGCCTTCCCTGTCATTGTTTTGTACCTGTCATGTGTTTGGGGAGAGAAAATTGGAAGAATGTGAGGAAAACAATGTGTGATTGAGTTAGATCCCATGCAAAGTAATCAGTATTTCTGCCTTTTGCCCTGTGTTTCTGGAATAAGCTCCAAAAGCACCACTCCTGAAGGCAGGTGTATGTCTGAGTGGTGTATGAAAAATACCAACACGTAATATAAAATAAAAAGTATGAAATGTGAGTGAAATCTTATCGTTAATGAGATTTGAGAAAACATTACTGTTTATTTAGGAGTCTCTAAAGAAAGTACAAGGAATATTTTGCACAGTAGAAAGAAGTATATGCATTATATATAAGAAATATGCATTATATATATATATATTGCCAATTTAACAAAATATTCCACTTTGTACTGAAACAGAAGGTATACAGTACATTCATAAAATATGTGCATAATAGCAAATGTAAACCATAAATTGTCAAGTATAGTAAAAATCCTATCAGCTGTAATATTACAACAACAAAAAAAACATTATGCCCAATATTGTGTAGATTCCCCTTGTGTCACCCGGGCAGCTCTGTTCCCTCGGGGCATAATTCCACAAGACATCTGGAGGTATAATTTTATGTCTGGCTTGAGGATATTGGAGGCTGATCCCTTGTGTACTGTGGGTTGCGAGTGGGGCCTCTGTGGATAGGATTTGTTTATCAAGGATAACCACTGGAGGATGGCTTTGCACCCATAGATTTTTTGTGTGTGGGGTGCTTTAGGGACACTTATTTTCACTTGGAAGGTTGCTTCTATGTTTCTATGTTTATTAATTAATAATATCATTTAAGCTCAGTGTTTTCTATCTTGCATCTGCTATCACTTCTGTTAAAGTCGTTTGGTTTAGCGCCGTTGTTTGGTTATGTTTTAGGCTCCAGATTTAAGGTTTATGTTTCTATGTTTATTATAATAAAGGTCTTAACATCTTCAAATCTGCTGTGCCTGCTGTAACCTTTCCTGGCAATGAATGCTAGGACAGAGTGATGTGGCTCACCAATCTTACAGCATGTAGGAGGAAATAGTCTCATAGGATGTTCATATATGTGTGAAAACTGCTGTAGTGTCTCCAGTATAGTTTGCCTGATGTTTCTCAGTTAAGATCTTAATATGCAGATGTTTGCTTTTCTGTCAAGATTTATTCATGCAAACAAGTTTTTCATGCTTCATTTGTTCATGACACAGATTTTACCTTTTATTTCTGCACACAAACTCCATATAGGTCTCACCTCACACAGTTGAAATGCCTAATAAACAGCAATAAAAGACTTACTCTTGGGTTGAAGTGAAATTCCTCAGCTCTTGCACTTGCTCATTTTCCCTGCTTTGGACTGTTTACTTGCTGCCTAATATGTTTCACCCCTAAATACATTTTACACTGTTTACATTGCTTGTCAGTGGTTTAAATGTTATGCTCATGAACCTGCCTGTGTTATTTATTAATTTAGCTTCCATTTCTATCGATGTGTGTGATTTTAATAAGAAGCAATACCAAATATAATATTACTCTGTGAAGTATACACTGATCAGCCATAACATTAACACATCAGAATTGATTATCAATTATACACCAGTAAATTGGTGACAGGATCATGGGCATCCAACGCTCATTTGTGCAAGTGGGGACCAAAGGCCAGCCCGTCTGGTCCTATTCCACTGAAAAGATCAATGTTTTTTGCATTGTAATATTATGGCTGCTCGGTGTATCTTCCTAATGGAAACTGGCTCATGTTTGTATATCAAAACTGTAGCCTGCTGCAACACTATGCTCTCTTGCATCAGTAATAATTTATAATCAAAATCTCAGGTCAACCAAAAGTAATGAGTTCCTTTTTGAGCCTGATTACCGATTTCTCCTTCATGTCCTCTCGGGAGCTTTCTCTTGCCAATGTCACCTGGCTTGCTTATTATGGATCTTAACCAACACAGGGATTTCTCTATTCTTTTGAGTTTTTTTTTTCACTTGTTCCTTCAAGGTTATGGCATGAAAGTTTATTGGCATTATAATAGTTGTAATTATATTAGCCTTTAAAAAACACATTTTGAAATTCAAACCATTATGATGCTGATATGCTTCCATGGCATGGAAGACTATTGTAGTCATCTTACACAGATAGAATCTACAGTAATATTACAAAAAACTTATTGTGTAAACTAAACACACATTTACACACATGAGAGGGCATAATTAGCAATCTTTCTAAAGTAATTCTAAAAAACATTGAAAAGCCAAAACAGCTGCTTGCTGGTTGAAAACAATATTTCTGTTTACACAAACAAATAATGATACAATTTTAATGGCATGCACAGAACATAAGAACATTTACATTTTATTTAAATTAATTTGTGGACATTTTTTTTTTTAAGTAATCCTATTTTCAACCAGAGACCAGAACTTCACACATAATGGCTTCCTGGTTAACACTGACACTTTAAACCTCAATGGTTTATCACAAGTTCACTGAACAGCAACATAAACAAGTGCTAAATACTAAAATGCACAGGTAGTTAAGGAATACTGCACAAACAATTGCATGGTTGTACATATTGCATATTTACATGTTTCATATTAGCATGGCTATGATTCAAACATTGGGACAAACCTGCAATGCCATAGCTAATCACAGCCATGACAATATTTAATATATCTACACAATTGAACAGAATTGAGTCACAAACCTAACAGTGCTCACGTCATATCTAGCAGCAATGAAAGATCAAAACACAACATTAAAGATCCAGAGGCAAATAGGAACAACTTAGAAGCAGTTACTAAGGGGACAGAGTGTTGTTTAAGATGCCGTAATATTAACAGATATGTTTTTTGTGGCAGGTGCTTACATGATGGGTGGCAGGTTAGGCTAATTGGTGTTCCCAAATTGCCCGTAGTGTGTGTATGTGTGTGTGCCCTGCGATGGATTGGCACCCTGTCCAGGGTGTACCATGCCTCGTGCCCTAAGCCTCCTGGGATAGGCTCCAGGTCCTTGCGACCCTGAATACAGGATAAAGCGGTATAGAAGATGAGTGAGTGAGTGCTTACATGACTGTTTTTGTATGTGGCATTTGCCAGGCAGCTGTTCACTCCTCCTTCCAGTACTGAATATTGAATATCACAAAAGACAACGTGATTAGAATACGGGCATGGCTATGATTTGGCTATGAAAAGGAAAAATCCTTTTGTCCTTTTCATCTGCATCCGATGAGCTTTTTTTTATTTTATGTTAAAAGTTACATTACTGGGAAGTATAGCTTGCCATGTTCACTGATGATATCACTAACACAAAAGCATTTTATAACTAAATAATAAAATTTTATATGGCGAGCACAGATAAGTGATACACACAGTATAATATTTCAGTCTGGTTCCAAGAAATCTAGGCATACTCAGCCAAAAAAAAAAGAGAAAAAAATGAACGGACCAGAACTATCTACTGTTGTATTATGTTGTAAACCTTGGGTAGTGAGCTCCCATGATGAAGCAAGCTGAGAGCTGGTCATTTAAACAACATAACCATGCCTCCCACACATGAACATCAAAAAGCTTAAATCATAACACAAGCCAATGAAGCCTGTGGTGCTGTGCATTCCATGTGAGCTACAATTAAATCAACCAGCACTTTGCTCGTTGCCCTTGTGGTTATGTTTAAATGTGGTAATTTTAATAATAACCAAAATAAGCTTGACCTAAATATTCAAAATTAAAATCAAATCGGTCTTTTGCTGGATTTAAAAATTGACCGCATATCTCAAAATATATCTCTCAGTATAGAGTTCCTTCCCAGAATAGAATTTTTGATGGCTTTAAAAAAAACTAAACAGACAAACAAAATTTTTGATGGCTTTAAAAAAAACAAAACAGACAAACAAAAAACCTGTGGGAATTATTTTTTTGTGTTTCTAAAAATTACATTTCTAATATAAAAAAATAAAAAAATAACTTTAATCAGTATAATATTATCAACTAGGCCTAATAGTGTATATGGACCAGATTCAGCTTTTCCTTCTCCTTGTAACATCCTATCCTACTTTCTGAGCCTAAGTTACTTGTATTAATTCAAAGGGAAGGGAGGGGATGGGTGAAAAACTAATAACGTACTCTGTACAGTATGTACACTGTATGTATCTTGTGCAAATTTGCAATATAATTAAATGAATGACCTTTTATAATGGCCCATTAAAGGTTTACAAAAATTCTAATGTATCACCAAAGCATTTGACTTTGACACCCAGCTGAACATTTTGATTTAAGTTTTGTGGGGTGTGTGCCCAATTAAGGGCGATATGGCAGCTTAGCCAGAATTGTAAAAACAGGAATTTTGGGAAAACCCATTAATGGGAGGATGCAATAATTGTCAAACATTTCTTGCTGCCAAAAATACAACAATAATACTATGGTCCTCCCTACTAAAAAATACAATTATTCTAGAGTGTCCCTACTAACTGATTTCATGTTTACAAGGAAGCACATATAGAGAACATAGCAATGGGTCTAAAATGGCACTTTGGTAAACATCAAGATCCCCTGTTAAGAGGAATATAGTATGACCAGTTTTGTCAAAAGCTGCACTAAGATCAAACAACACAAGCAAGAAGACGCTACCCTCATCAAAGGCCAGAAGTCCTTTGCCAATTTAATCAGTGTTGTCTCTGTGGCTCTGGCTATGAAGATGCCTAAACTGATTGGTACAATTCATGAACGTTATTCCTATGTACTGTAGGGTATAAGCAAAACTGTTAGGCTGCAACATTTTCTAGGATCTTGGAGATAAATGGAAGGTTTGATATTGGTTTATCATTGGACAGGTTTATTGGATTAAGGTCAGATTTCTTAAATAGGTTTGATGACTGCTAGTTTTAAAGATTTAGCTAAATACTGTAGCCATTGATAATAGAGGACTATTTAAAAATCAGTATTTTTAAAAGGATAAGGCACTGGTGGCTCAATGGCCTCAGGAAGGCCCAGGTTTGTAGCCAATGTCCAAACCCCGGATTCGTAGCCAATGTCCAAACCTGTGCCAAACCTGATGTAAAGCGTAAGGGCAAAATCTACAGTACATACTATAGGGCATCATCATCAGGCTTATTAACTAATTATCCATATAAATAGTATGAAAACAAAAGAGCAAGGCTGCTACAGCTAAATGAATTAGATCAATATTTGCTTTGAAGCATTTAACAGATGTCCATTGGTCAGTTGTTGCTTATGGGTAGAGATTTTATCAAAGAGTTCCTTTATTTAAATCATACCTTTGAAATTTATTTGAGATCTTGTGATCATTACCATTTACACACCAGGCAAACTAATGATTTTCCTCAGATGACTGGGTAAAGGTCAACAATTATAGCAAGATTAAGATCTCACCTGCTCAATTTGTCCCTTTCTTATTTCTTTCCTCAAGCAGCTTTCAACTAAAACCAAAAATACATAACCAAATCCCCATGCTGGAAAATTGGATTTATTTTTTACATTGTAGAACAATACTGGATTAAAAAAAAAAAAAAAGACACATATGGCATTAGGTAATTATTTAAGAACAAGTCAGTTGTTCTTTTAAGACACAAAGGTCAGCTGTTTTGGAATAGTTCTTGCAAGAACAGTATTGTCAAAAGCATCATGATGAAGCTCTCTCATGAAGACCTTCCCAGGAAAGCAAGACCAACTCTTACATCTGTTGAGTTACCAGCCTCAAAAATCATCAGTTAACAACATCTCATAAAGCCATTATGAAAGCTTTACAGAGTATTTGTCTTAAGTAACAGACACATAACAAGATAAACTGTTCAAGGAAATTATTGCATATTTTGGGTGCCTTAAGCACTGTTTTACAATGTAAAAAGAAATAAAAATCAGAAAAGACCATGGAATTAGAAGGTGTGCCCAAACATTTAACTGGTGGTACATTCTGTGTGTGTGTGTGTGTGTGTGTGTGTGTGTGTGTGTGTGTGGTATAAATTTGAGATCTGCTATGTACACTTCTTTTAGAAGCTTTGATGTTTCAGGTTTTAGGCAAATCATGAAAGTGAATGGCCACATTTCATAGCAAGAGACATTGAATCCTGAAAATCCAATTACACTGCTCCTTACTGTCATAATATCAGTGGAGCAGAATTACTGGCTTCGCAAAATAGCAGCTGTCGTGAGTGAATTAAAAGCATTCAATTGATTTTTGGAGAATGATTAAGCCAAGAAATCCCACCATTCTAAAAGTAATACAAAACACTTTTTCCTTGATCTGCAGCAAGTGACTCACTACAAAAGCAATCACAATCACTGTATGAATTTGCTATATATATTTTTTTTTAATGAAAAACTAACATATTACTGAGAGTAAATTGCATACTCACTTTACCATAAGCACAAATGCACACAAGCACAAGCTGATTTATCCATTGTCACAAAACAGTGGGAGGTTGAGTTGTAGTGTTTTATAATACACACTGTAATACACATTGATACAACCAAAACAGTTTTGCAATAGTATATTGTTAATAGCCATGTGAATGACAGAAAGCATGCACACACAAATACACATGTACAAGAAAGTGTAAGCACTCTTGGAATGTCACTCAATCAGTCAAATTAATAGCCTGGAACTGATGCATAATTAAAAATAGCAGTCTACGGTATGTGGTGGTAATTGCATCATGCAGTCATAGATATTTTGCTATAACAGCATGCCTTATCATGCTTTATTCCTCATTAAGCACAACGTATTAGCTATGTATGGCATTTTTTCTGTCTGGCTAGCTTTCAGCATGCAAACTGACAGATATGCACAGAAGAAGCTGAAAAGTAGAGACTGATTATTACAACAAATTTGTGTTTAGTCAACCATTTAGGGCTGTGATTGAGCCTGTTTTGTAGAGGTCATGATCTAGCAAAGCCACTAAAAGATTTGTGTTGGAAGTCCATCGCATAAAACCTTACTTATTTACCTCCAGTAGATGAATAATAAACACCATGGCAACCACTGAAACAAATCTAGCACTTAATATGCACATTCTAAAAAAATAATTCATCAGCAAAAATAAAGCACTTGCTGTAAACATGTAGCATTAGACAATAATAGGCACACTTTGAGTTGAGGCTCATCTTTCTGGTTTTGCTTGACAGAAAAACTCCTCCAGAGCATACACCTTACGAAAAAAAAAATATCCTAGTGATCCTTTAAGAAAAAAAAAAAAAGCCAAAAATTTCTTTATAAGTCATCTTTCCCAAATATTTTCATGATACCTACTGTATAATTACTTAATTAGAAATGGTAAGAAAAATATCCATAAATTAAGCAAAAAATATCTTTCTGCAGTTTAGGAAATTAAAACTCAGGAGAAAGCAAAAGCATATATAATACAATCAAGACATGACTGAAAATGTATCTCTAAATAATCTGAATCTACTCTGTGAGAGGTGAATACCCTTGACAATATGTGTCTGACTAAGTGAAGACATCCTGACTGCTCAAAAAAGGGATAAAAAAGAAGATGGGTCAATTACTAATTCCCACTTTGGGAAGCCGAGACAACCTCTTGTCCTTCTTGCCTCTGCCAGAGGCAACTGAAGATATCTCACAGAAGTCTTCTTGCTCTTGCTTGAGGCTCTTCTATGATGGGAACATGTTTGAAATGACTCCATTGCTGCAGGGCTCTCATTATCCGCTTCTCAAGCATTAGAAGAGTGTACAGCTTTAGCTCTTGTACAGTAGCCCTTTAAATCCTACATTCCGGCCTTCTGGATGGTGGTGGATGCTATGCTGGTAGAAATGAGACACTAGTCAAAATTTCCCTCTAGTAGATTTTTTTTACAAACCATTTAAAATCTTTTTCTGTGAGATACAGATGGATACTGAAATTACCATACTGAAATTTATACACATTCCCAAATGTGAATAAATTTTGCATCATATACAAATCATGCATACATTTAGCTTCCATTTGATTAAGTAGGGTAGCTCTGCACCTCTTACATCGATAGCACAAAATGCACAGAAACATTAATTCAGCTTAATGTGATTGGTAAAAAGAGGATTACTTTAATTGTTACAGGACTGGATTGTGGCAAGTCTTTATTTATCTGAAACGTTTTGCATTTTTTACCTTTGGAGTTTATGTACAGTGCCGTGAAAAAGTATTCATCACAGAATAAAATTTTTGTCACAGTTAAATGACTCAGATCATCAAACAAATTTAAATTTTAAACAAGAATAACCCTAGTTAATACAGAATGCAAAATGATGATTTCCTTTATTAAGAAAAAAAAGCTGTCCAATCTGCCTGGCTGCATGTGAAAAAGTAAATTCCCCAAACATAATAACAGGTCGTGTCACCCAAGCAGTCTTTGACATTGCTGTGGAGGAATTTTGGCCAACTCTTCTTTTCAGAATTGCTTTAATTCAGCCACATTGGAGGGTTTGGAGGGTTTTTACAGCACTGTACATAACACATACAATAATAATAATAATAATAATAGCAGAAATAATGTGTGAAATGTTAAGTTTATAAGTCTCTTAATTTGAAGTGAAGTAAAAAGAACACTCCAAGAACTTGTGTATCACAATATACTATACCAGCCATACCAAAATTTATTAAGGGAGTGGCACAATCTGAAATGTGGTCGACTCAAACCTTCAATCACAGCTCTGATCAACACATGAAACTAAGATTAATGAAGAATATCACTTTGTTCATTAGTTCTGGTTATTTGTCCACCATTGGGGAAACAATGTAACTGTTACTGTGTGAAATGCTGACCGAAAATAAAACCACACAACAATCAAGCTACATTGCAAAACTATTTTTATAATCAGTAACCAAACTTAACTAAGTGACAGACAGTTACTGCACTTCATTTCCAATAAAAGAAATAGCTTAACAGATAGTACATATCTCAAAAAATGCTTATTATAGAGTGCCTTGAAAAAGTATTTATTACACTTATAGTATTATATTTAAACTTTTTTTT
>JAOVVA010000048.1:14136907-14153232 GCA_028565275.1 Leiocassis micropogon
CCGGCCAGCTTTAGGAAGAGTCCTGGTGGTTTCGAACTTCTTCCACTTACGGATGATGGAGGCCACTGTGCTCATTGTGACCTTCAAAGCGGGTCTTTTCTGTAACCTTCCCCAGATCCAATACTGTCTCGGAGGTCTACAGACAATTCCTTGCTTGGTTTGTGGTCTGACATGAACTATCAACTGTGGAACCTTATATAGACAGGTGTGTCCCTTTCCAAATCATGTCCAATCAAGTGAATTTACCACAAGTGGACTCCAATTAAGCTGCAGAAACATCTCAAGGATGATCAGGGGAAACAGGATGCGCCTGACCTCAATTTTGCAAACGCTGTGAATACTTATGCACATGTGCTTTCTCAATTTTTTTTTTTTCAATAAATTTGCAAAAATCTCAGGTAAATTTTGTCATGTTGTCATTATGGGGTGTTGTGTATAGAATTCTGAGAAAAAAAATGAATTTAATCCATTTTAGAATAAGTGATGCGCTGTGAATACTTTCCGGATGCACTGTACTTTCTTTATGTACAATCTACTGTACTGTTCTAATCCTACATACTGTACTATATGCATGTACTGGCTTTTGAGTCTATTTTCCCCCCAACTTCAATATATGCATTTCAATTTCAATTACAGTTTGTTTCTATAAAACATCATGACCCTCACCCATCACCCTGCATTTAGTACCTTTTAAAAACAAACACATGACTTTGTATTTTTTTTACATTAATTATAAAAATATTCACTGTATGTCAGCTACATTTTTCCTAATAATAAAATTTCCACAAAACTAAACTTTGAGTGTCTTTATTTCTAAAAGATTCATATTTTCACTAAAAGAGCATAATTACTGTAAAATATGTCCTCTAGCTAACTAAGCAACATGACAACTACTTTTGAATAAGGAAACAGATAAATAAGAAAATAAAATATTAATCAATCAGCCAGAATGTTATTACCACACGCCTAACACTGAATAGATCCCCCTTTGCTGCTGCTGTCTTTTACAAGACCTCTAACGTTATGCTGTGGTATCAGTCAGCAAGCCATCAGGAGTAGATCCTTCAGCTCCTCCAAGTTGTGAGTTGGTGGCTCTATGGACTGGACTTGTCTTTGAAGCACATTCCACAGATTCTCAATCAGATTCAAGTCAACACCTCAAACTCATTGTTGTGTTCCTCAAACCATTCCTGAACCATTTTTGCAGGGTGGCAGGGCATCATCTTGTTGAAAGTGGCCAATGCCATCAGGAAAGTCTAGCCATCACAATCTGGCCCTTGTTAAAGTTGCTTAAATTCTGATGCTTGTAAAAAAAATTCTGTTTCAAAAACAAAATGTTCACTTGCTGCCTAATATATCCCACCCACTTTCAGGTGCCATTGTAAGGAGATAACAGATGTTATTCACTTCACCTGTCAGTGGTCATAATGTGACATTTTCTGTGTCACCAAAAGAGAATCGGTTCCTCATGTGGTCTCTGCAAATTTTTTTCTCCCTTATTTCCCTCCTTTTTCCATTGTAGATTCTGGCTTGCACATTGTCATCAGCTATAATTTATGTCGCATCCCTTCCCATTAAAGCGAATTGTGCTAGTCTGTTCTAGTCTAGACTGTCCCTCAACTGCTATCAATATAAAAGTGAATAGAAGAGTGTGTTATATATCAATGTGTAAAATCCTGTACAAGACCTGCTAAAATTATCCACTCTGCATGTGTTTTTCATGCTGCCAGTTCACTTATAAAACAATACCTTCTTTTTCTTCTATTACCACTTAATGACAATACCAATAACTGGATCCATCTTTATCCAGAATTATTTTATAATTGGAGATTCTAATCCCACTAAAAACTTTAGATTATTTACAAAGAGTGTTTACTTTAAGGACAGATATTTTGTTTTACCTTTAATTATCAAAATCAATGCAGCTGTTTACTCCGTTTGTCCCACCTTGATCCTGTGAAAGTGCTGTTCCATGGCTCTCAGTGAGCGTTTGGCTTCTTCGTCACGGTCCTCGAGCTCAACCTCCAGTCTGTGGATGCGTCTCTCCAGCAGGGCAGCAGAACGTGAGGGCTGAGTAGCTGCACATGAAGCATTTTCTCCTCCTCTTTCTCCACCTGCAGCTGCTGCAGCAAACATCAGAGCAGGCAGAGAGTTTGGGTGCCTACGGCGCAGAATTTCCTCCATTTCTTTCACCTGAATATAGAGAGAATATAATATAATATTAATAGAATAGAATATAGAACATAGAATATAATAGAATGTAATAATGCATAATAACTCTTGTTGTTATAGCGATTTTCTTTCACATATAAAGCTGTGTGTTAAAACAGCATTATTACGAAATACTTATAAATATTCAAAATGTACTGTGCTATAAAATTACCATGCTGCTTACTGGGGAAATTCAAGGAAAGTTTCAAGGTGCAATTATAAAGAGTGAAAACCAGCCAAATTCTAAATCCTGGTAAGACTGTCATGGCTTGAAAGGAGATAAAAACTGCAGCTCAATTCTTTCGTTTAGTAAAACAACCCCAAAAGGCAGACATGTCCTGACTAAACAGTGAAGCCCTGCCTCAGGAGAGAAGGGCTCAGACAACACAACGTACATCTACCGAATGCACACACACCTGTCGCTCAAGATCCTGAATTCTCTTGGCCTCTGCTGCCCTCTCCTTTACTTTTTTCTGCTGCTTGTTAGGTTGCTTGGATACTTCCATTTTGAGCTTCTCCACCTTGAAGAAACACATATCATGCATGTACTGCAATGACTCCACAGCATGACTGGCATAATGATCACAATCACAGAAGTACCATGTGACACTGAGGAATATTACAACAAAATTCCTTTTATGCTGTTAGCAGGGTGCCACTGTGGAATTTAATTGTCATTTTGGTTGTGCACCCTGCATACAAATGATGTCACTGGTACAACCACACTTTCTCTTCCGTTTTACTCATACCCCCCACCCCCCAAAAAAAATCCCCCAAACACACCCCCAACAAAAAAAAATCCTGATTTTCATTTTATTACACACTGCTACCACAAACTCTGCCTGCTGTACAGACATTTTCTGAAATACAAGCTGTATGTAATTTGTAATTATGTAACATTCTATTGTATAT
The DNA here is from genome assembly GCA_028565275.1 of Leiocassis micropogon. NCBI lineage: Eukaryota > Metazoa > Chordata > Actinopteri > Siluriformes > Bagridae > Leiocassis > Leiocassis micropogon. The sequence goes on from JAOVVA010000048.1 coordinate 14,140,031, forward strand.
CTGCTTAACCCACGTATTAAGACATTAACAGAAAGCATGTAAGAAAAGTCATAAATGACAGTCAGTCATTTAAGGGTCTACTATGAAAAAGCATACACGTGGGAGGACACTGACATCAAATTTTTTAAAGGAACGTTAATATACAGTACATGGAGAAGCCAGAACAGCCCCATGCTGGTTCAAACCAAGTTTTCTGTTTGTCCACAAAAAAAGATTTAAATAATAAATCTCCATTGTGGGTCAGGAACATTTTTGGTAATAATAAAATTTTCACCAAACTAACCTTTGAGGGGATTGATTTCTAAAATAATTAAATTTTTCCTGAAAAGAGCATACCTACTATAAAATATGGTCTCTAGCTGACTGAGCACCAACTACTTTTGAATCTTTTGAATACAGAAACAGATAATATTTTCAAGGATGTTATACAGCTTTATACGCTGATCAGCCATAACATTAAAACTACCTGCCTAATATTGTAGGTTCTCCTTGTGCCACCAAAACAGGTCTGACCCTTGAGACATGGACTCCACAAGATCTCTGAAAATGTGCTGCGGTATCTGGCACGAAGATGTTAGCAGGAGATACTTTAAAAACAGTAAGTTGTAAGGTAGGGGCTCCATGGATTGGACTTGTTTGTCTAGCACATCCCATTGATGATTGATTGGATTGAGATCTGGAGAATTTGAAGGCCAGATCAAAAACTTTGAACTTTTTGCCTGCTAAGCCCCATAACACAGCAAGCTGTAATGCACCATCATAGCCAGCATAAACCATGTTTTTTTAATTATTTGCTACAATGGCTTTTCTGTGAGAATGGACAAAACAGGTTAGCCCTTGCACCCCACGTGCATAAATAAGCCTTGGACATGCATTAGCTTGTCACCATTTTGTTGTTATTTAATTGATAATCAATGTTATTCAATTCACCTGGCGGTGTTTTAATGTTATTGCTAAGTGTTGTATGGATTTCTTCTAAGAACCTGCTTGACTTGTATAGCTCAGTTTCAAAGCTTTGGTAGGGAACTCCTATGATGAAGGCAGCTCATAATCATTCTGCGCATACACGAACATCAAACAGCATTTATCAAAAGTTTCCAGTCCGAACCTTGTGAAAAGGAAAGATGTGGGCTGACTATGCAGCACTCCAGAGCTTTTATAAATTGTTATTTAGCATGATCTGCCATTGAAGTTATTTCAACCAGAATGTGTCGGTCTTATTTATTTATTACTTGCTACCGAATATATCTTGACCCTTAAAAGGTGCCACTCCACCTGTCAGTGGTCTTAAATGTCATGATGTGTGTATGTATGGATACATATATATGCAAACAGTGCAGAAGTCAAAGGATCAGAGTGACTTTGACAAGAACCAAAATGGTGATGGCTAGGTGACTGGGTAAGGGCATCTCCAAAACATCAGGTTTTATATTCCCTGGCTGTAGCGGTACAGTAAGTGTCTATCAAAAGTGGTCCAAGAAAGTGGACTGGAATAATCCCACAGAAGAGCACACAGTAGCACAAATTGCTGAAAAAGTTAATTATGGCACTGACAAAAGGGTGTCAGAACAAACAGTGCATTGCAGTTTGCTGCAGTGCCCATGCTAACCCTTGTCGACTGCTGAAAGGGCAACGGCGAGTAAGCATCAGAATGAGACTATAGAGCAACAACAGAAGGTCATCTGGTCATGTGAATCATGTTTTCTTTTACATCATATGGACAGGCAGGCACACAAGCATCACTTACCTGAAGTAGAAATGGAACCAGGATGCATTTTGCTGAGCCACAACTGACTATGGGTCCATCTCCCCTTTGAGCAAACTCGTTTCTGGTGGCCCAGAATGACCTTAGGTAATTTTATTGTCATGGCTAAATGATGTAAGACATGCCCTTTTCACTGTGGTGTTTAGACCTTCTGTATCCATTTGTTTTTAGGTTTTTGACATTTGAACCAAAGATATACTGAATAAATCACAGGGTCAATCTTCCTCATGCTTGAGGATATTTACACAGAATGATTAACTAGGAGGTATCAGGATTCTGCACCACCACTTAGTAGGACTGTTTACTACCATTCCATTGGCAAAGTCCAAAGAAATTAAAAAAATTATTTTTGCAGTTAGACGGTAATTTTTTTAAAGCCTAATCAGAATTTGACTTTTTCCAGTCCATCATGTCTGGTTTTGTGGCAGATTTTTCATGCTTTGCAAAGTTAAGGGAGGTTTTTGAGTATGCAGGGGAATATTTTATGTAATTTCAGATCATTTTGTAATATTCTTACAAATGTAAAGATGCACCTGAAAATGTGACGTGTTGAATAACACTTTGGTTACAGTGATACTGTAAACACCTAGAATATATTTAAGTGTAGACAAGAAATCAATATTTCAATATTTATCCCCACCTCTGAGCAAAAACTGGCCAAAAGTTAAAATCAAGATTTTATTGAGTGTGATAAAATCTCAACTAGATTAAAGTTGGTGTAATTCATCGACAGCCATTTACACACCAGATGACCCAATACCCTCAGATGACTAGGAAAAGGTCAACACCATCATACCAATATCTTAGATCATACCATCTCACCTGCTCAGTTAGACTCTGTATCTCGGCATTGGCTGATCTGAGTCTGGCTGTATCTTTGTCCAGAAGCTCCTGATTCTCAGCATACCACTGCAGTCTCTTCTTCAGCACAGCCACCTCTTCCTTATGTCTTTCTTCCAGCAGCTTCAATTCAAACCCTTTATCACCTACAAGACACAACCATAGGCCCATGCTGGAAAATGACAAATAATTCCCTAAGGATAAATGTGCAGTTTGAACCACCCACACCAGCCTGTCATACCCGAGGTAGAGATCAGTTGTGCTTTTGCCAAATCCCTTTCTTTTTTCATCATCTGCAAGTCCACTTGCAAAGCCTGCTTCTCTTGTTTCATCGTGCGGCTTTCTTCCTGCAGCAGTGATTCCCTTCTCTGTACAGACACAAACCACACATTCAATGATAAAACCAGGCATTTTCACAAGCTAAAAAGTAATTAATCTATGCAAATTACCTGTGCAGCCTGCACCTGAGCCAATAGTTCAGTAACACTGCATTCATGGACAGCAGGGGCTATAATTCCCACTGTCTTCTGCTTACTGTTCTTAGTTAACTGTTCTCTAAATGAGGATATCCCTTAAATGTTAGATATTGAGGCATATAATGGGCAGATACATTCATATTACATACAAGTAATTAGAACCTGCATGGAAAGATTCAATCCTGTATTACAGAGTCCTACATCACACTTACTATAGAACACTATAACCAAACTCAATATAAAAAATAGAAAAAACAATTAAACTTTGAATTACTAATATATTCCTAAAATGCAATAAACTGTCATAATATACATTTCATATGCCTTCATGAACTAGTCACTATAGAGGTGTAATACTTATTAATACAAATTTCAGTCATGATTTTTTGTAAAACAATAATAATAAAATAAATAAATAAAAAAAAAATAATAAATTCATGTGTGAATAAAAGTCAGACTACTTTGTGGCTTTAAGCTTGCAGGCCTTTGGACCTCTGGGACACCGTTTTACAAGGAAGAATGCCGTAATGACATGACTCACTTAGTGATGGCTAATTCAGAGAGCAGTCTTTGATTCTCTGCAAACATGGCCTCTTCATTTTGTTTACTTTGTGCCTGGAGAGCCTTCATCTGCAGATACAACTTTTCATTCTCCTGCAAATTAATATTCATTTATACCAGCAGTCAAGAGTTTACAATGTTACCAAATTTAGTTCGAAAAAAAAAAAAAAAAAAAAATCAGACATGAGAAAGAATTAGCAAGCAAAATATTATATGCTGAACCTAAGCATATAATGTACATGAAAGAAAATGCATGAGTAAAATTGACTTTTACCTATCCTAAGTTCACCCACCCGGTCTTGTATGCTGTACCTAGGTCAAAATGTGTGCTAAATACATGATTCTTAGGGCCTTAGCAGAGAGCCAAGCTTACGTGATGGTAGCCTTGAATTAATATCTCCTGCTCCTGCATCTCTTTTTCGATCAGTCTCAGTTTCTCATCTCTTTCTGCGTCTGAAACCTCACCAAATCTCCACTGCTGCTTCTTGTTCGCCTCTTCTGCACTGTGCAACTGAAGGTTGAGCATTTCATTACATACTCAGTCATAAAGAACAAGCTCCAACAGCAAGATAATGCAAGTACATAAAAGTTATATTGCAGTTTTTAAAATCAGTGAAAATTAGAATTATTTATAAAATGTGCTTAGACAACCAAAACAGTTCTGATGTTAAGCGAACATTTTAAAGAATTATTATACAATAATAGTTAGTTCCATCCGAGCAATAAGATTGGACAAGACACACTCCATGAGTGGTGATATTACAGTAACTGTTGGTTGCCAGCATGGGTGAAAGTATGCCTATAAGGACTGCAGTATTGAGGATAGAGCCTGCCCAAAAAAAAAAAAAAAAAAAAAAAAAAGCACCAAAACCAGTTACAGAAGCACCATTAGCAAAAATACATTGATAACATTATATCATCTTAAAACAACACTTTGACTCCTTAATAATTGCTTCCATGTGGTTCAATTTTGCAGCTGATTCATCAGTGTTGTTTTATTTATGGCTATAAAGCTAACTAGCTTCTAACACAAAACTGATTTCCAAATCGCACTTCAACTCCTGATCAAGGGCACTACTTGCGCGACAGTGGATTGCATCTCCTAGCGCACTAGCTTTCTATTTATTGGTACATGGGATTCAACCGGAAGTGGATTAAGGGGAAATATAAAGAAAAACACGAGATTTAGAGGTAGGTATTTAAAACTACTTTCAACCTTGTTAATTATATTAAGTGTCGGTTGCCAGTTCTGCCATTTGTGGTTAGTTAGTTCTGCCAGCCACTGATGGATATGTATTGGCGAAGGCAAAATAACTGGTTAAATAAAGAAACAAATCATCATATTTTCATAACAAATCGTGTTTGCGGAACTGTTGTATAAAAGCAACACCACGCAAGAGGGAGTGCTTTTTGGATATAGCATAGCTATGATGCCCTCCGCACTCATGCTGCTCTTGTACCTACAACCACATCACAGCCGTTGTATATCCAGCAGTACAGCAGTATTGCTCAATTACATCACATCACTGTTGAATTCTTGAAACTTGACTTGATTGTTTAGAAGCTACTGGTACATTTTTTTATAACGGCATGGCTGACAGTAGCCCTAGCTCCAAGGCGGTTAAATGGCTTATAATAATCTATCTGTTCTGGTACGCCATTGTCTGTATAGTAACACTTATTAACATGGACATTAGGAACTCCTCATAGTCTAGGACTATAATAAATAGACTAAAAAAACAAGTGTTGTATAACAAAGAACACATTTATAATCAACAATATGGTGAAGCCTATGAGATGAGCATTACATAACATTAACTAAAAGAAGTTGTGTACCACATGGGACACCCTAGGCAATTAGCAGTTTCTCTGAAGCATTGACATTTTTTTTTCTTAGTCTAATTACCTACAAGAGAGAAAAAAAGGAGAGGCTGGTGAGAAAAAAAAAAGCAATGTTTATAGCTGCTATAACATGAGTTAAAAAAAACGAAATTGAAAACATGAAAACTCACATTAACTACCTGAAAAAAAAACAACAACATTATTTAATTAATTTAAAAAAATGTTGGCAAATTGTTGTGGAAGAGGAAAAAGCACTTTGAGACATGTCGTTGTTTTAAATTCTGGACATTAGTGGTTATCACACCTACCACTCTTCATTTAATAGTCTAATATACTGTAGTTCGACACTCTTAGTCTGTGTTGAACTACCTTTCAGACTGCCAAACAAGCTCAGGGAGAGCAGAGTACTGGAAAGTAAATATTAATTAAAAAACTCTTTTAGGCTTAGTCACTCAATTAGGGCTGTGACAGATAGACTGTGTGTTTCAGAGAAGTTGTGATCTAGATGAAAAGACCCACTAAAAGCTTTCCGTTGCCTCATCTTGGAAATCCAACCTTAGAGAACACTCTCAGTAGCAAAAGAGAACTCATTCATGCTGACAACCCCCAGAAGTGGAAATGAAAACCATGGCAACCATTATAACAAATCCAACCCTTACTATGACCTTGCTTTTAAAACATAAATTCATTCAGGGAAATAAAAAGCCTCATGACAAAGTGTAAAGAGTAGAACAATATTATATACATTTCAAGCTAAAGTTTTCTGGTTTTGCTAAAAATATGTGCATCTGACTAAATTTGACACTAAAGTCAATTAATTTAATTTAATAATAAGTTATAAGTAAGTGCTGTGATATCCAGCACAACAGCATGACCTCAAATGGGACATTGCTTTGTACAACATTTCCATAAACACTGTTTATTATATTTATCACCAATTTATTGATTGGTGGCACTAAGCACGACTGGTGAAGAATAAAACGATGGAGGTGATGGACAAGCTCGTAAATCTTGTAAGTTTCTCCTTTGATTTTCACTTATTCTGCTTTAGAACATCAACTGACTTACTTACTGACGTAGTGTCATTGATTAGGGGTTAAAGATCAATTTGGGATTCTGTTAGCTTTGTAACTTGTCTTACATGTTAATAAAACATGAAGTAGTTTAGAACAACTCGCAGGTGCAAGGAAAAGTGAACCATTTGCAATTTCCTGGTTTTATGCTCAAATTGGTCATGAAATGTGATCTGAACAAATATAAACAATATTTCTAAACTGTTAAATTAATGATCTTCTGTCTTTAGTGAACATGTCCATTAAACATACAAAGTGACTGTAGAAAAAGTGCACTTTTTCCACTTACTTTTTCTTGCCGCTATAGACGCAATTATTAAGGAGATAAAGTGTTAAGACAACATTTTCTTGCTGAAAGTACTTCCATGACTGGTTTGAACGTAGGTTTTGGCTGATTTCTCCTCAGCCGAGGAAATAATCCGAAATTAAAATCAGAGAGGACTATGGAATCCTTTCGAATCCACATAAGGTGTGTCCAAACTATCGACCGGTAGTGTACATATAGTTAAATGTTCCAGTGCCCTAACTGTCTATCATCACCACTTGTGAAAGGCCTTTCATCCAATGAGATTACTCGGTTGGAACTACCTGTTGTATAATTAAATTTATTTGGATTACCAAGATATTATAATAAGTTTATATTGTACAATCAAGATGGAAAATAAATTACTGCCATGTATCTATATACAACTCAACTAATTTAACTCATAACATTACGGAGTATATACGGAATAACTAACCTTGCTTTGCAACATGTAGTTCTCTTGTTTGAGAGAGCTAATCTCTTTGCTATGCTCCTCCTGGAGATGCTTCTCTCTTAGGAGAAATTCTCTCTCTTTTTGATCCAGCTGCACACGCATATGCTCAAGCATGGAGTACTCCATCGCAAGGCCATGGCCTCTAGCTGCAGCGCTCTCATTTTCTGTCTCCCTCTATCACATAGGTGATGCAAAAGGCAAAACAGATAAAATTAGCACAAAGATTTAACAGAAATCCACACAAGCCGAGTGATAAACAGCTGTTGACTCACTTTGCTCTGTTTCGCCTGATGTGTATCATTGTCTAACTGGTCAGACCAGCCAGTGTATGGACTATCTTCTTCTATTCGGTGTTGTAAAAAAGCAGCAATGGACTGTATTGAAGCAACAAGCTCATTGCTCACCTTTGAACCGGAGTCTGGACCTACACAGAAACATGCATCATACAGTACGTTTAAAAAAAAAGGTCATACACACTAAAACTTGAGCAAACTTTGCTGCTTTGCAATAGTTCTGAACTTTGAGCAAATTTTTGCTCATTTTTGACATCTAGTGGTTATAACGTAAGGTTCACAAACTGTAAGACTTATTAAATTAAATAACCTGAAACACTGAATGTAGTAAATATACTAGACTTGTGTCACTCAATGCCCAAGTTGCTTCTTTCTCCAAATTATATAACATGTAATCACAGTACATTGTATAGTTTAGTCATAGGTGGCCTGCAAGCTAAAGGTGAACCACTGCCTCAATTTTAACTTCACAGACAACACATGTTGCCTAAGGTTTGCAGCAGATGTGTCAGTGTACAGAATCATCCTTTCAACACACAGCGTCAATGCCAGCTATTATCGAAACATACAACAGTGTCTGTATAATCATGCAACATGTCTAAAGTGTGGTGCTGTATTATGTCTGTATTTCACACAGGCATTATGGTTTGTAATGCTGGTTAAAATGAAAAGTATCTGCATTGCATGGTAAATCTAAAAATGCTTTAGAAATACAGTACATCTGGTCTTAAGTGGGCAACAATGGAAAGATTGACTTTAAATGCCAAAATGTAATATCTGGTTTAAGGATGACAAGTGGAAGACGAGATATAAGCACATCATGTTTTTTATCATCATGCTACTGACCAGACCGGAGAGCGGTCTACAGGAGAAACCCAAGTCATTTAAAAACTAGGAAAAGAGGGGATATCAATCAAAGCCACAAACATTAGGCATAGCTAATACAAAAATGTAGTAAAAGAGAGAACACCTAGAAACTCTGGAATTAAGTTTAGCCTCGATAAAGTGATGGAGAGGTCAAAGAGTGAAAAAAGAAAGGATCTGTTCCAATATGATCCAAAATTTCCACCACCACCAAAAAACATGTAACAACTCAAAGCAGTGGAAACCAGCCTTGATGCAGTTAACAATGATTTACTTTACTCAATGTTCCCTTAAACCCGTTCAGTACAGTGGAAGTATCTCTATCTGTCTTGCGAACAACCAGAGATTGATTCCCTGATGTGGAACCCCAGCTATTTCACTGAGTGCACTCTCAGTGCCAGTCCCAATCATGAACAAAATATAAAGGGTTGTGTCAGGAAGGGCATTAATCTACATTATTGCATTTGGTAGACACCATTATCCAGGGCAACTTACATTTTTATCTTATTGTACATCTGAGCAGTTCATGGTTAAAAGGGCCCAACAGGAACAACTTAGTGGTGGTGGGGTTTGAACCTGGGACGTTCTGAACCGTAGTCCAATGCTTTGAGTGCCAAGAGAGTACCTGGCATCTAGTGCAAAGAGTGTGCCAAATGAGCTACTACGGCAAACACTGACAGAAGCAGAAGCTAAACCTTTACTCCCATGGAAAAAATGTAGGGTTTGACAGCAAATCTGTCACTTTCCAAGTTGTTTAACAGATCTAGATGCAAATATCTAGAAATGAAAGCTGAAATTCTGATTATTTTATATTTATCTTCATCATTTTTTAAACTCAAATATTTTTAACATATAACAAAAAAGAATTGTCCTTGACATACCAATATTTTTGTGTGTTGTACTGCAAGTACAACATAAATACTGGATGTCTGTAAAGGTCATCCAGGTAATGTTATCAGTTAGTTTAAGTCATGTCAAATTAACTCCTTTCTTATTAGGTAGAACACTTCACTACTCACCACTCAAACTTTCACTACTAGAGAAATTTTCTACATAACAAGGAAGGAGTCCAGTTGACATGACTTAACTCTTAGATAAATACTGGAACATAATATTAATACCTTTAACAATATGGGTAGAATTAAGAGAGGGATTCCTTTTTGAGGTCTGGTTTCGGCTCTTTTTTTGCGTCAGTGGAGATGGAGGTTTAGCGAAACAATTAGGTCTGCTTAACATGGAGGCTTTGGGTAAGGGCTTGATGTCAGATTTCTTGTTCTTCACAGATGAGGCTGAAGCTTTTCCAGAGGCAACAGAAGAAGCTGTAGTAGTGGACCTGCATGGAACCTGCAAGAAAAGTTAATAAAGTTATAATTATTACATAATTTCACCATGTTTCAAAGACAAAAGAAAAATATTTGATTTAATTGTCATCACACTCACAGGAATGTAGGAGCATAAAGGGAAAGCTACAATCATACTTGCACTAATGGTAATCATTGCTTTAATATTAACTTTTGATGTCTGAGAGACGGCCTAAACCCTTACCTGAGGCTTCTTGCCTTTACCAGAAGCAACCGGAGGTACCTCAGGAAAGTTATCCTGCTCCTGCATGAGCCTGTTTACCTCTTCTGTGATGCTCCTTTGTCCATAATGGTAAGATGTTTCACATGGCTCCATTGCAGCATGGCTCTCACTATCTGCTTTTCCCATGGCCATAGAACCCTGTGTCACTTTTGCTCTTGTAGCGTGGCCCTCAGAGTCCAACATTTGAGCCTTCTTGTCTCCGGCCGCTTCACTAAAACAGAAACAGTTGAGTTGAGCTATCCATTCCTAATCATCTTTGAAACAACAGAGAAGTAAAATTCAGAAAGCTTACCTTAGGGGCTCGAGACACAATCCAAAGGTGATTCCTAATTCTGGTCTGATAGCACGCATCAGTTCTTCGGCAGTGGGTAAATCTTAAACAGAAACAAGGCTATAAGTGATTACTGTATGTGATCAAGCTCAGTGGTGGGTAGTATATTGGTAGAAAATGGGACACCAGTAGAAAGTTCCAACTGGTAAACACTCCTGTAAACCACTTGAAATGTTTTGCAATGAGTGTTCAATGACAAAATGGGGCATGTGGAGACTAAAATATGGATAGAGAAATGAAGCATCTGGACACAATTAACCTGACTTTAAACGCACATATCCTTATGCAATGGTGAGTTTGTCATGAAACTTAAATTATGGACTATATTTGTAGAATACCAAATGGATTAATTAGATTAGCTATGCATCTCTCAAATGCATATCCCATAAAAAATGCAGGGAACCAGCAGGCCCAGGAATAATTGGTCGGGAGTGATTAATATTATGTTAAATGATAATTGCTACTGCTTTTGAACGCCTCTCCACAACATTGTTTTGTAAAAAAGTGTTCTCATGTTGGTAGAAGATTCCTATAAATTTAAATTTATCTGTACAGTTAATCTATTATGTTGCTATGCAAAATGCTAAACCAAAATAATATAATTCAAGTCCGTCTTCACTGTACACTCAGTTGAAAGACAATTGCAAACCTAAATAACCAGCCTTATCCAAGTGGCAGGTAGTTAAAGCATTTCAGCTCCACATATAATCATGGCTGTCACTCCAAGCTCATTATAAACAGATCCCAGTAGACTTACTCTTACTGACCTGATTCTGCAGTGGAGGCGTGCTGTGTGGTTCTTTTCAAACACTCTGGAGTAGAGAGAGGGGAGGGACTCCTGCTATGCTCCTTCTCACGCTCCTCACACTCACCCACTGAGTGAGTGATCTGCCTGTAGGCCTCCTGCAGAGCCTCCATGTCACTCGCCCCGCTCGGACCATATGACAGTCCTATAGAAAGTGACAGCAAATAAAGCAGAAAAGATAAAGAAAACATGAAATTGTCATAGCAAAACAGCAGATTTTCTACCCATTAGAAATATAAACAGACCTGTGGTGCTTGGCACTGCTGCCTGTGCTATTTTGGAGTCTGCGAATTCGGTTTTCTCTGCCACATCACTGTAAAAAGCAGGCACTGGAGCTCCATCCGTGGAGTTCAGAGAATCATGCAGTGACACTAGCAAACAAGAAGTGTTTCAACATGTGCAGCAAATATATAATACAAACAAAGACACACAAAGTATTACGGCAAAAAAAGTTAGCATGGGAATGATTGCAGATCACAGTATGTACAGTCTATCATAATCACACTGAATTCTCAAAAATGGATGAGAATAAAACAGTTTACAAACGCCTCAAGATGTATTAAAAAATATTAAATTGAAAAATTTAATAAAACAAAAGAACAGATGGAGGGATGCATAGACAGACAGGCAGAGACTATTTGGCTATACATAATATTCATCTGAATATCATGTATATAATTACCTTTAGCCAGCATGCCACACCTTTCTGGCTTCTGCAACAGAACAAAAGAACAATGAAGTAAATAAATGCCAATGTATAAAATTCATCAAAGGTGTCTTAGCGGAAAACTATCAACATGGGAATATGTGAAAGTGCTACCTCCATTATAAAATATAACACGCACCTTCTCTTCAGGTTCCTTATCGCTTGCCTCATCCTCAAAATCATCACTGTAAGCAAGGGATGCTAGAAACAGAACAGTTCTTTATATTTTAAATAAATTTTTTTTTTAAATATACTTTTATTCTGTTAGAGTATTCTTACACTACAGGATAAAAAATGCCACTGACATGGTGATCTAGTTGACATGGTGATCTAATTTAAAATAACAATTGCGAGAGAAACTTTGGTATCCAAATAAAGACAGGGTGCATGGACATAAACTCCCCTGCTTCTACAATGCTAAATATAAAGTATGTTGTATGTGATGTGGTAGAATTATAACAAACAAAAAATATTTTTGATAGGGGAAAAAATATATTTTTTTAAATGTTAAAAAACATATAGAATTCTCTCACCTGCAGTGTCTTTCACAGAACCATTATCTCTTTCATCACTTTGATTCTGCTTCATTAAAGATGCATCTTCCTCCCTGAAATACAACAATACACACAACCCCAAACACACAGGCATATTCATGAATATTGGTCACCTTTTTTAAAAAAAAGGACTGCAAATTTATACCCATATACTGTAACGTCACTTTTGTTCTCCACTGTCATTGCAGGACCTTTGAGGAGAGACAAGGCCGGGGCTGAAGGACTGCTGGTCTTTACTCAATCTTGAGTCTTCAGACACACACTTGTTGGCAAAAAACCTTGCTTGCTCCCCTTTCTCATTAAGCGTTTGCAAGCCCAGAGCAGCAGCACTCTGTGCAGATCCATATATCGTTAGTGAATCTGTAGACCATCGAGAAAAAAAGTATTTAAAAAAAAATAAAATAATAAAATTAAAAAAAAAGACAGCAAATGTGTCAAACACAACAATGACTAAGAAGGGAAAGACCAACCTTCTGGTTCTAAACTATCTCTGCTGAACATGAACTCGCCTTCTCTGGGCTCATCATGGAAATGTCGCTCCTTCACTTGATCTTCATCAACCTCCTGGATGGTTTGGGACTTCCTTAAAGATTTTCGGAAAGTCTTCCCAAGAGCCATCATTCCTACCAGTAACAAAGGAATATTTCGTAAACGTACCAAAAACGGAAAGACTTACAGTGGTGTGAAAAACTATTTGCCCCCTTCCTGATTTCTTATTCTTTTGCATGTTTGTCACACTTAAATATTTCT
>JAOVVA010000048.1:14159216-14185680 GCA_028565275.1 Leiocassis micropogon
TTTTTTTTAAGGTAAAGTGCAGGTTAATTTGTTTTATTTTTACTTTATATTTTGTATAAATTATTTTTATGTATTTATTTTTTGTGCTGTAGATTGAATAATTTGAGTTTCCATTATTTCTTATAGGAAAGTTTGCTTTGATTTACAAATGTTGGAATATGAGCCCACTTCCGGAACGAATTATGCTTGTTATCCAAGGTTCCACTGTACTGGATTTTTTTCTTCATGAGCTGCAAGCCGTGATCATCAAAATAAAAACAAAAAAGGGTTTAAATATAACAGACACAATTATATTTGAGTTTTGCTTTTTAAAATTTATTTAAAAAAAATTGATACTCTACTTTTTTGAGATGCACTGTACTCTACCATTTAATAACTCATAGTGGATATAAGACTATACTTTTACACTTAGTATAGCCAAAGGTTAAAAACTTAATTTGTCTAAAATTATATGGAAAACATTTATGAAAACATTTTATTCTCAACCATAAATGTGACAACTGCAGAGAAACAAAGCATTTAAAATCGATGAACAGATTTACTTATTTACTCACACTACATGATAAGTTAAATAAATTATAATAAACTATAAATCACTTCCACACACCGCATAGTGCCTTTGAATAGGGGTTAGAGAGGGATTTGAATTAGCATTGGGTTAGAAGTCAGTTATCTTTGTAGCCATAAATGAAACCACTATGGTTCAGATGCATTTCAGCACAAATTAGAAAGAAATTATTAAGAGTACAAAGCAGTGTTTAAAATGCCATAATGCTCAGGTATGTTTTCCTGTATCTGTTACTTTCATCTGAATGGGTTTTGAACGTGGGTTTTGGCGGGCAGATCCACTCTTTACCAATGCTGCAACCACCAATTCATGTAATTAATGTTTATTAGAACAACTGGGATGTGGAGTGATACATATACTTCAACATCCCCCTGCTGTTACCGTCACTCGTGGGATGACCCTCATCCACTCAGATTACTCAGTTGTAATTTACTGTTGTATAATCATTATTAGTATAAGCCTTTCATGTCTGCTTGCATTTGTATGTATATTACTTCTTTACTACTTTAAGTCTATGTGAATTTCATTACGTCAATTATTTTTATTTTTGCTTATTTACACAGTCCCCAGTAACAAGGCATTCTACTAGGTGTTGTACACAATATAGTTGTGTATAGTAGATTACCATCGCTGTTGTTCTGTGAATCACCCTTTCTGTTTGCTGGAGGAGTATTATTGGAGGTAGTCTCAATGGAACTGTGCAAGTTCTCAGGGATATCTGGTCTTGTACCACTTGACACAGTGAGATCATCATCTTCTGAGACACTTCTTCCTTCTGAATATCTGGACATTTTGAAGGATTGAGCCTTTGGCTTTGATGTTATGTGTTCAGTCTCTTGATTAGGCAGACGGACCTTGCCTTGATGTCTAACTTTGTCGAGTGTCTTGCTTTGGGGTTTAGGGATGGGCTTACAGGGGACTAATACTAAATTAAGGGCAAGAAGTAACACAAATTATAGAGCAAAATTAAAAACTGATTGTTGGTTGGACACCAAAAAACCCCCCCCAAAAAACAGGCATAGTGTTATTTTACGGGGGAGCTACAGGGAACAAAGCTAAAAAATAAATGTAAAAAAAATTTTTTTATAAATGGAGGCGTAGTTATAATGAAATACTGAGGGTTAATACATTATACCCTGAAGTGGCTTCACTCTCTGCTTGATGACCACAGCAGGATTTTTCTCAGCATGGGAGTTATTATTCTTGACAAATTTAAACTTACCAGCTTCATGCAGGTTAGCAAATTGGAGAAATTGGAAATTATAAGAAATTCAGTAAACACAAAAGCACATAAAGAAGAGATGGATAGAAAGGTGATTTGTTAAACACTAGGATACAAAAAGCAAGTAAGAGGATTTCATTAAGATGTTCTGGAGTAATAAAAAATAATAACATCTCAAGTACCCACTGAGTACACAACTTGATATGCTTTCCCGAGAATCCCAGAGGAAACCATGGGATGGCACAAAACAGGGACAGTTGCACATGAATTTTTACATGAACTTCAGTAAATCAGCTTAAAATCACATAATTGGCATTGATTACTGCAATTTAATACAGATTATACTGCTTAAAATTCAGCAAATCTTATCTTATTTATTTCTACTGGACACACAAATTTAATGAAAATGTTGAGATATTAATGCCATTAATTAAAGAAATATTAAATAAGAAAAACAGTTTAATAAAACAAGATAGCGCAAAAATAAATAAATAAATAAATAAATGAAACCTTCTACAAGTAGTCAACAGACTAACAAGCTATATACAAGGTGCTTTCTGTGTGTATGGTTGCATTAGGCTACAGGAAAATCCAGGTGTATAAATCACATCTGCACTGGTGCATAAGAGGCCAAAGAGACTCATCAGAGAAGATCATCAACAATCATGGATATATTCGAAACAGTTTTCTTGTGTGAGGTCTTACTATTTATAGGTACAGTGTTGGTATCTATTTTAGGTCTTCTACTGTATCTTTCTTTGACATTTAGTTGTTCATTCATTCCTCCAGCTTTTTGTGACACAAATCAGTTTTTAAGTGTCAAATTTTAACAGGGCTTTAAGCTTTTGCTTTGTGAGCAGCAGTAGTCTACAAAGGGAACGATGTCTGACTAATCTTGCTTTATTTCTTGATGTCACAGATGAATAAGGATGAATAAAACAAATGAATAAAGCCGTACTGTAACAGGTGACTGGTGAATTATTTTTTTCACTTAAGGACAAAGCTGGTCGAGGTTTTTGGTGTGTTATATGTTGAAACACATCATCTTTGATGTCATCAGCAAAATATATGAAATAAATGAAAAAAACTTAAAAGACTACAACTTTTTTCAACCTGTGCTTAATTTCTGGCTAATATTAATGCTGAACTTTAGTGAGGCCAGTAAGTTAACATCCTAAAATGTTAGTCTAATGCAAATCGAACTTCAAATCTATTTAAGGTGGAAAGTTTACATCTGCAGTCTGATTTATAGCTAAACAATTTTGCTGACTCTACCTTTTCTCTGAGTCTCATCACTGTCCTCATCCTCTTGCCACCAAGGCACAGACTCCTGGCTTTTCTTTTCCTGTTGCTGTTGAGGTGCCTTTCCCAGGGTATCCAGAACACTGGGACGCTTAGAACTGTTGCCCAAATCAACCGAGTCATCAGACACAGACTGTAAAGAATAACAAAATATTTATAGGTATAACAAAAATATATAAATAAAGTGGCATGCTGAAGTTTACTGTTAGTGTAAATGGTTAGGTGAGTAGACCTCAAAAGACACAAAGCTAAAGATAAAACATTCTTTTCAACATTTTAGTCACGATAAGTGTATATTTTTGTTTTGTACAATTTAAAGTTTACGATGTGGCACCATGCAAAAGTTTTGCCACCCCAAGAGATTTTAGCCCTCAGATAACACTTACCAAGGTCAAGATCTTACTTAGGTTGTTATGGCCAGGGCTTGCTCACAAGTTTTAGGAAAGGCCAGGTGACGCAAATTTAATAAGATTGCTATATAGGCAAATTAAAACACCCATCTGTCTGCAAAAGAACATCTGGAAGATTTAGTGCACTCTGGAGTGGTGGTGCACTGATTTAATGTGTATCGACACCTGCACAAATATGCCCTTCATGAAAGGGTCATCTAAAGAAAACCACTTTTCCTGCTGTCTCACGATGAAATTTTGTCACAAATTTGAGCAATGAAGCAACTGAACATTAATGTGTGAAACATTTTCAAAGGGAATACCTCTCTGTCTGGTTAATAAGCTTGGGCTTGTGTTGGAGCTTGTGGCACAGGGAACCTTTCACTAGCACAAGGAAAATAGATTTAATTTTAACTCAAAAGAGGTAGATAGTTTCTCCAGCAAAATATTGATCATAAATACAACAAAAAAATCTAAAATAAACTGTCGGAAGAGATTTGCTGAAGATTTTGGCATGGTGCTCCCACACTCCTGACCTAAGCATCACTAAAAAAAACTTGTGGATGGATCTCAAAATAGTAGTGTCGTTAGGGGGTGTTACTATGTATTTTCCACACAAAGTTCCCAAATATTTGCTCTAGGCTTTTTTCTTTGTTATTTTGAAAGTGGAAAGTGGGGAAAAAGTACTCTTGCTTTAAATATGAAAGAAATGTAGCATTGTTGTGCCTTTAGAGGTCAGTTCATCTTCTATTCACTTCTATTCACATTAACATAATTTTTGAAAACTATAGATACCTTCTCCTCCTTTATGATAATGTTGTTTTTCTAGCACTTGGATTGGGAACATCTGTCAGTGTTGATTTAAAAAAAGCAGTCAGAAATGAGAACAATCTGCTGCATTTTTACAGCAATCTGCTGCTGTCAGTCTGCAAACAATGTCTAAAACTTTGATAATGAAGTGTGATTGCCTCACACAATAAATATCTGGCTTTGTTTTTATGTGCTGTAAGTAAACTAACATAAGCTCAATCTGAAAAGCTTCCTGGGATGCACCTGCACAATCCCAAAACAAAGAAGAGCACTTACACATGCACTTTCTATGTAAATGACTGCACACTTCATTTTTTATGCTTAAATAGTTGTAATAATATACATTAACAACAAAAACAGAACAGAATCAGAATATTTCCCTAGGGGACTTTGGGCATGAGGCAGGGTACACTCTGGACAGGGGGCCAATCCAATGACATCCAACCCAAGACACACACACACACACACACACACACATTTGGGAACAACGATGAACTTAATCTGCATGTCTTTGGACTGTGAGATTAGACCAGAGTACTTGGAGGAAACCCACCAAGCACAGGGAAACATGCAAATCCCATGCACACAGACCCCAAGATGGGAATCGAACCCCTGGAGGTGTGGTGTCACAGTACAAACCACTACACTGCCATGACGGCTAGAACGTCACTTATATTAACTGAGAAAAAACATATTTAATATGGATGAATGAATGGATGAGAAAGGTGGCTGCTATAATTTCCTCAAACCACCAGATGTCGCTGTATCTCCTTCAATGCTTTGAATAATTTATTGACACAATTTTACGAAAGCCCTAAAGGGTTTTTAATCGACCATCACTATAAACACCGTCCCCAACAAGTTCAAAACACACACACACACACACTGTACCTCTTTCAAGAACTGTTCAAATTGTTGATCCAGCTCCTCTTGTGTCAGTCGGTACGTCATTTCCAGAGCAGTTTAACTCCACAGACTCCTGAGCAGGAAAGTTAGTTAGCAAAATATCAATACACATTACCAGACGTGGGCATTACAGCTACAGTATCTGTTACGTATAACAAACTAAATGAAACATAAGGAGTTAAATTAGTGTGTTGCTTTAAATTAACCCCCTCCACACACATAGACTAATCAGGTGTCAGTTAGGATGTTTCCCGTAGTTACCTGCTTTATACATCAACAAACCGGACGCTCATCCCGAGAAGAACGCGTTACTTTCCTAGCGCCTTAAAAAAAAACACGATACCAAAAATACAAAAACATCCGACCATTTAAATACATTTAATATTTTGAAATGTATTGCTCTTATTTTTGTTTTAATGCAGATTCCCACAACAATGACTGCGGAAGGATTATTTTTAAGCCCATTGGTTCTTTCTCTTCTTCTCTAGAGGCACAGGCATAGAGCGCATGTCGCCACCTAGTGTCTGCCTGTGTCATTAGCGGTCAAGCCGGGGAAAGGCTAGAACACGCATCCCCTTTTCTTTAAATGAGTAAACACTAGTGAAACAACAAAATTGCAATCATAAAAACTACATCAATTAAAATTTCCGTATAGTCTAAGAGAAGTAAGAAAAGTATATCTTCAATATTCCTCTAGGTTTAGCAGTACCCTTAGCCACGTCTTGTAATTATGTTTATTGGAGTTGGAGCTGACCAATAAACTTCATTCGTGTAACTATCCATCATATTGACATTATCTTTATACTTTTCTACTTACCACATATATGAAGAGTAATTATTGTTCTCTGATGGCTTGGGTCATTTAATAGTTCAGCACTGAAATTCCTACCAACAGTTTTTGTACGAGCCTCCAATAACAGAAGTGGACTTCACCGTATTAACTTAATAAAACTTAATAAAACTCCTCTTCTGTTATATTGAATATATAACTTCATAATTTTATATTAATAAAATATATTCATATTTATATATAATCTAATATATACTTCTATCCTCCTAACACACAATATGACTGTAAATCTGACCCTACTATCTGATATCTCCCAATTGAAGATGGGTTCCCTCTTGAGTCTGATTCCTATCAGACCTGGGCTTTGATGAGGCCATTACAAAACCTTGATTCTTTTATTTTTCAGTCACTCTGATGTAGATTTTCCTGTTGCATGACCGAAATTTGGCCATGTTTTACAGCAGCTGTCGGACAGATGTCCTCACATTTGCCTCAAGAATACTCTGATACATAGGAGTTTATGCTCATTCAATGACTGCAAGGTGCCTAGGTCATGCAAAAACAAGCCCAAATAACCACTCCAGTTAACAGTGGGTTTAGGGTATTTCTGCTGAAGTGCCCACAACAGAATCAAAGTGCATGGGAATTTTCAACATCTAGTTGTTTAAGATTTGACATGAATATATACTGTACAGTAGATAGCTTAATTGTGCTTGTGTTTGTGCAAGCTACAGTATACAGCAATAATTAAGAAAAAAACCCTTTATACAGTTATACAGTACCCATGACAGTTTATTTTAAGCTTTCTCCATCTCAACTCCTATGTCAAGACATGTTCACAAGAGGATGCCACAGAGCCTCATGCTCTCTAGAGCCTTAGACTTTTTTATTTATTGAGTGTACACATTTGTCCTCTTTTTAATCCTGCTGCAGGGCACAAGCACAGATACCATCATACGCTCAATCACACATTATATGTAATTTGAAAAAAATAAAGTTTGACCCCATGTCTTTGGACTCTTGGAGGAAACCTGAGTACCTGGAGGAAACCCACAAAGCACTGGGACAAAATGCAATCTCCATGCACACAGGACCAAAGGTGAGATTTGAACCCCCAATGCTGGAGGAGCGGTGTGCAAAATGCAATTTTGTTTTGCTTTTTCAAATTATTTCTTGGGATCAAACACTGTCTGTATTACAAATGTTGTTATGGTTTAGTTAGCTGTTAATTTGCTATTTCACTCTCCTGTTTTGACCCATCTAATATCCCCTCCACTGTTTCTGCTGGAGTGACAGATGCCCCCATTAGGTGCAGCAGTTTTGCTATTTGTCATCATGATAGAACCATTATAACTGGGCAATTAAACAGCAAGGATTGCAAAACTATATTGAGCATTTAATCTTGCTCATTCAATGACAATTAGTCTTGCAAATATATGTAGCTCTTAGGGCTCTCTATGCATTTCCTTCCTGGAAAAGTTTCTTTAAATTTTTTGAGGTTCATTACATTTTGAAAAACTACCATGTCTGTCTTTCTCATTATATTTGGTTGATTGTTTGGTATGTAAGACTCAGTACAGTCATTTAACAGTATGGCTGATTAGTAGTCTCTATGACAGCAATTTTCAACATGAATGCATGTCCTTATAGCTTAGTCTGCTGCTTACTTTGTGTCAACTCTATATGCTTAGAGTACTTATCTTTCCTGCAAACAGCCCAAAATAGATAAGCATCCAGTGAATCACATATTTAATTTTACTGAATTCTAAAGCAAAAAGAATCTATGCTCATTAGAAACTTCATTAGGTAGTCATTGCTAGTACTGGTCGAACCAACTTTTGCCTTCAGAACTGCCTTAATTCTTTATGGCATAAATTTTACAGATGCTGGAAACATTCCTTATGGATTTTGGTTCATATCAAGATGATGCCATCTCACAGTAGCTGCAGATTTGTTGACTGCACATCTAAAGTATAGGGCTAACTTCCAGTACTACCACATCCAAAAGGTGCTCTATTGGAATGAGATCTGGTGACTGTGGAGGCAATTTGAGTGACAGTGAACTCACTGTCATGTTCAAGAAACCAGTTTAAAAGGATTTTAGATTTGTGACATGGTGCTTCATTTTCCTTTAACTAGGAAAGAATAAAATAAAATATAAAATTAAAGTTAAAATAAAATAACTGTACAACAAAAATACACAATATAGAAAACATATGTTCTATAAGAAATATAGAACAAAAAGAAAACAGCTGTACAAAGTAGGTATAGATTTATGCCATTTTTGTTAGATAAAATGGTAAAAGTTAGATAAAATGGTAAAAAATGGTAATGTCCAGGGTTGTGCAATCCACATATTTAAAGTGTCTTGTGCAGTGCAGTGGAAAGGATGGATCTATGCTTTCCAGCTAACCCTATCATCTGAATGTTGCAGCAGAAAACAAGACTCATCAGACCAGGCAACATTTTTCTAATCTTCTATTGTCCAATTTTGGTGAGCCCATGTATATCATAACCTCAGTTTTCTGTTCTTAGCCTACAGGAGGTTTCTTCCTACTGCCATCACAGGAAGTTTTTCCTTGCCACTGTCGCTGTTGTCTTCGGCTTGCTCATCAGGGACAATCTTATCATTTTGATTCATACACATTCATAATTCATACAAACTTCAATAATAATTTTGATTGTGAAATGAAAATGAAACATATTTAATTTTTGGCAGGATCTTGTAGAACGTCGGGTGGTCACTTGCAGTGCCTAACACCACGTCTCACCGCAAATTAATCCATGTAGGTGAGATAGGGATATAATATACCTTTGACACAAATATACAGTGGAACCTTGGATCGCGAGTAATGCGGTTTGCGAGCGTTCCACAAGACAAGCAAAGTTTTAAAATAAATTTTTACTTGAAAAATGAGCAAGTACCGGGTATCATATAGCAGGCATGCAGAGCGTCACGTGATCAGAACTGAGCCAATAGTTTTTTCGTCTCCCCTGCTGCGTCTCTTACTTGTATAATCAATATCCGTGCGTGCACATACTGCTTACTATAACACTGTGACCATGTGTGTGTTTGTATGTGTGTGTCTGTAAAGGTCGTCCTTTCACGTGGAAAGCAAAAGCAAGTGTCATTAGAGAGGTTAAAGATCCAATTTCTCTCTCTCTTTCAGCCTTTCAGCAGTGATTCCGTTAGTGTGCGTGCACTCGAGTGTCATTAGAGATGTTCCTTGTTAATTTTCCTGATAAGGCAGTGTTTCCATTAATGTATGTGTGTGAAAGTCATCCCACACAGTAGTCCTCCCCCCTCTTAAATAAGAGAGGAGAAAGGGTTACTGTGTAAGACAAGAGGGGGGAGAGGAAGGGAATCATTCCTCCTCTCCTCTTACTTTAGCTTCATACACACGCACACACATGCCTGCAGAAACACTAACAGAAAACACTTATCTGTCTGAATTTATTTTTACTTTTTTTCAAAGGTAAAGCGCAGGTTAATTCATTTTATTTTTACTTTATATTTTGTATTAATTTTTTTAATATATTTAGTTTTTTGGGATGTGGAACAAATAATCTGAGTTTCCATAATTTCTTATGAGAGAAATTGAGTGTTTTGATAAACGAGCAGGTTTCCGGAGCGAATTATGCTCGCAATCCAAGGTTCCACTGTACAATGTAAAGCATAAATAAAAAACACTGGTTTGGTGTTTTGGTTCTATATTATACTCTCACGAGACTGCTTCAAAATAATATTTCAAAATATTCCTTTTCAACCAGCAAATTGATGAGAAAAACATTTTCCACATTTGGCTCAACTCAGTTAAACAACAGCTCCAGTATTACAGCACATATTTTTCTCCAGATGACACAAAGTAAACACAGCAATTCAAACAGTAAATAATCTAGCAAAATTGTCAAATGATGTGTTTCACATGCCAACTACCTTAGTACATATATCTGATAACCGCATAAACATACAAAAATGCAGTGCCCTAAAGCAAAACACTATGTTCCGTATATTATCCCTCTAACGTTTCTGGCACTTACAATGGCAACAATCCCTATAGTTCTAACCTCGCTATGGATCCGTATGCCGCTGCATTCACTGGCAACAGGTCGATTAGCCTAGCATAATAATGCATAGCTTAACATTTTTCTCACCACATTACATGAAATACTATGCTTTTCATGTTGCCACAACAGATTCTCAACACTCTTATGTCTTACTCAAGGGTATTTACATCTCATTTGGAGGAATATTAACCCACCTATAGTTAGGAGCAAAGAGGCACAAAACTTTAGCTTGTGTTTAGCCTGGCTGCAGGATTTAAGCTGCAGCACCTGGCTTCTGTGGGGTTTTAGGTTCCTCCCAGCGATTACCGCCACCTAGTGATTGTGTTGTCAGTGACAAGGGTTTGAGTGTGTTCTCAATTGAGCACAAAGCACAATGAATTTAACATTTATAATTTTAGAAAACATAAGAAAATAAAACCACAATGAACCTTATAACTATTGTTTTTATCTGTCTTAACTGCATATTATTTATTTTATGTACATCAATTTTTAACCTTTTACCCCTGCATCTATTTCATTTAGCCGTAAATAACAACAGAGAAAACAGAAATGAATAACAACACTTTATCACCATTGTTTAGCTGACATCATATTGACATATACTTCCAGTAAATTTGTTAAAAGTCTTCAACACACGCTAGCGTGCATGAGCGACAATAGGCAAGTTGTTGTTTCTCTGTCTTGTTCTCTCGATGCATTGCATTTTCTTACAAATTATTTAGTTATCATGGATCACTAAATATTCATAGTTCTATAGACACTATTTAGTAAACAGAAAGATACTTACAAATAGCTAGCAATCCTCAAAAAAGCAATGTCTGTCCTTGTACACATTGTTCACAAATGGAAAGTGGTGATACTTCCTAACATGCGCACACACTCACAGCATTGGTCAGTCAGTAGAGCGAACAAAGAGAAGACCTATTTGGGAGAAGTCTATTGAGGAGAAAAGGAGCAACACAGGCGACATTGTTGGACCATCGTTGGGCCAACGGCGGTGAGTTAGATATATAGTTCTTTCAATGTTATTTATGTACTAGATTGGTAACCAACCCTCATATGAGCTCCTAATTTGATGGAATCATTGAGAGAGCCTGCTGCACTGGCTAAAGAAATATAATTTAATTTCCAGTCCCAACCTTGCCATTATCTACTGAACCAACATTGTGCCAACCTTGTGATTATCTACTGAACCAACCACCAATGGGCCAATTTTGGGCCAACTGACAAAATGACATTGCGCCAACCACTGATGCCAACATTGGCCCAGTGTATGCACTGCTGTTGTCCCAACGTCGGCCCAACATCGGAGCACTGTCAAAAGGTTACCAAAATTTTGCTGCCGATTGTGGGCTAACAAAATAGTGCTGTCTAGGACATAGGTTTACTGCGTGCTTGAACGCATGCCATTTTATCTCAGAGCTGTATTGGACTCTGAACTCTGTTTTGTTTAAAAATTTGGATTACAGTATTTAACATCAGGACAGCTTTACAGGACAGCCGTTTTCTATCATCGATTCTTTGAAACTGGTGAGGCAGACCGCCAAACGCACACACATACAATATACCACACTTTGGAAATTTTATACATCTACTTACACATTAAAAATATTGTATACAATTGTAAATATTTTGTGCAATACACATGGGCTACTTCCGTGATTTGTTTGCATCTACTGTACAAATGTTTGTAGATTCGCAGTCTGTTCGTATTTGTGGAAATTTCTAATTTAAATGTTTGTAAGTGGGGGCCTTACTGTATTTAAGTTACTATTGCCTTTCTTTCAGGTTGAACCAGTCTGGCCATTCTCCACTGACCTCTGGCATCAACAAGGCATTTTTGCCCAGAGAATGACTGCTTTTTTTTTTCTTTTCTTTTTTTTCAAGGTGCTTTTCAGACCATTCTCTGTAAATCCTAGAAATGGTTGTGGATGAAAATAGCAGTAGATCTGCATTTTTGGTATGCAAATGAAAATAAAGCTCTGGAAAAAAATAATTAACTGTATAAATAAACTGTAATAAATAAACTGCAATTTACTCCAGAAAACTTCTGGAATGTCATCAAGAGGAAGATGTATGGTCACAAACCATGAAGCAAAGCTAAGCTGT
Source organism: Leiocassis micropogon (assembly GCA_028565275.1). NCBI lineage: Eukaryota > Metazoa > Chordata > Actinopteri > Siluriformes > Bagridae > Leiocassis > Leiocassis micropogon. Next base: position 14,171,381 of record JAOVVA010000048.1, read on the forward strand.
TTGCTTATTTGCAAAAAAAGTGGTAAAAAGGTTACCCAACAGCAATGTGAAAAACTGGTGGAGAGCATGCAAAAACACATGAAAACTGTAATTGCAAATTGGGGTTATTTCACCATATACTGATTTCTTAATGTTATTTAGCCAAAGTATTAACACAATTTGTTTACAACTTATTTGCATTTTTTTAAAATTTGAGTTATTAAAGCTCTGAATTGAATTTATTCTGAATAAATGAATAGAAGCAATATCAGCATTTTACATTAACTTTACCAGGTCAATATGAAGGAAACATGATCAGGCTAGAACTGATCAGCCTGCCAAGAACTTCAGTCATCCATCAAAACATACACCAGCTTTAAAAATGTGGTCTTTGCCCCCTGAAAAATATACAACATACTGGATTTGCCAACTAGTTGCCATAAACCGTCATACATGTGAACAGTGTTAATAATGGTATTGTAAGAAATTGTTTAAAAAAGATTAAAACGTAATCAAGTTAAATGTATTAAGTAGCGTTCGGTTAAAATGCATCTTGTGGAAATAACTTTACACTATCAAATATATAAATGATAAATAAGATATAAATATTTTATACATTTAAAAGAAATGCATTGAGCTGCACATATATACAAATGTTACTGTGCTACTTTGATAACTACTAAAGGAAAGCTCCAACATGTTACCATCTGGAATAGTAAAGTTTTCCACCTTCCTCATTTTCTTGCCAATCACAAATCACAAAGATGGGACCTAACGACAATGTGCTCACCTGAGTAGCCTATAAAATGGATAAGACATGGATACCACAGTTAGCAAAAAGCTAAATTTTTAGTTCTGTTATTAGTTTGTGTGTATTGCCCATGCACAAAATCTACCTCATACAGTAGCTCATGGTTGTTGCTAGTGGCAGCATTCTACATGAAAGAGTTTGCATCCAAAATAATCAAAATTATTATTATTAGAATTATTATTAAGTATTATTATTATTATTATAAATAATAACAATAATAATAATAATAATAATAATAATAATTATTATTATTATTATTATTGTTATTATAATTATTATTATATATCTTATCATATTATGAATTGGGGAACATTTGATTGTGGAAGATGTACAGTAGTAGAAGATTTATCATCTAAATGCCGGAATGCTTTACTGACAGTACTAAAACTCAATCCAAAACAACCTTATCATGAAAAAGAAAGTTTCAGGGGATTCATGGAGTATTCAGAAGAAAGAACAGGTGAACAGTCTACAATTGTATGATGCTATCATGAACATTAAGCCAGATCAAGGTGGATCTGAAGCTGTATACTTATATATATATGGACTGGGTAAATGAACAGAAAATTTTATGATAATATAGGGGAAGAGTTCAGGAGAGTGCTACATGTGTTGGTGAGCGGCTTTTATTGCTGTGCTTGGTCATCTCTTGTGTATTTTAATTAAATTATTGTTCTATCCAACTATAAAATGAAATAACTGGGTGAGTGATTGAAGGTAGATATGGTGCTCTCCTGACCCCGTCCTCCCTTTACACTTAATAAACCTCCTATACTTAATGAAGGCAGTGTCCCCCTCATGAATGTTGGGATCCTGGTTGTAGACAATGATAATGTAACAGCAGTGATGTAGCCTTCAAACTGTCCTGTGACACTGTGTCCCTCCGGAATCATATCAATAGGCCTCTGTTCAAAATTTTCTCCTCATGCATGGGGTGTTATGAAGGGCATCAAGGTTACTTCCATTAAAGCTATATGTGCTTACACCGCACCGCCAGAGCTTCCTGTTCTTGCATAATTTAAATTTAATGCCCACATGGGGTGATTACATTTCACAAGGATCCATTTTAATTCACTAGACACAGCATACTGAGCTTTGTGTTTGATAACATGGCTGGTGTTATAAAATAAAACGGATGGCTAACTCTTTGTGAAGTCCTACAGTCCACTTCTAACATTTTACCTCAGTGTTAGTTGTGTTTATGTGTAGTCATTATAGCCTCTTGGAGCATATAATGCTATAATAATATCAAATTGTATTTTCAGAAGCAGAATGACAAAATATAGTATGTTCAATCAGTCCATAAGTGAAAGGTTTATGGCAAATAAAAGGCAATACGTTTACCCTGAACTTGAGATTTGAATGTTAAACTGCGGTTCAGAAACTTCATTATCCCAAAGAAAAATTATAGGATTTACAACCAAAACCTCACTTTTCATGTGAACACTAAACCTTAATGCACAGAACAACCTTGACGTCTTTGTCGCTAAACAGTTCGATCCTTAAATATACAGTAGCTACAAACTAATGATCTATATCGTGTAAGCACTGTCAATACAAACCATTCCCAATGAGAAACCACAATGTGTTTAATTTTCCCAGGCTAGAGACATAATAAGAAGCAGAGGAGAAGAAACTGACAAATGTGGGAAGTAATGAGATCTATCAGACATTGAGTTTGGCCATGATTTTGGAAATCTTCAATTTTACTCACACTCTTCTGATTAGTTACCTCTGTGTGCTGAAACACTTTGGTGGAAGACACTAAAGCCTGGCAGCCCCATCCATCACCTGCTCTCTGGGCTTGTTGCCACAGGCCTGCCACTGTCACACTGAGGACCAGAAGGGGCTATTTATGAGAAGAAAACCCATCTGTAAGTCACTCTGATATGCCCATCTCTCACTTTACAGAGATAAATCACATGCACCTGTAGTATGTGACTCGTAAATAAGTGTCTTTGTCATGGGATATTATTCTACAATAGTAAGAAAGTCGTTTGGTGTCCAACATAATATTGCCTATAGCTCATTAAAAAATATTTGAAAATAATTATCATAGTTATAATAGTTTTATCAGCTAAAAGTATAAAGTATGAAAATCTAATTATAATTAAGTCATTTTGACAGTTCAGTGTTATATATGATGTTGGGGGTCGTACAGATATGGATGGGGTGAGCAAATAATAAAATTATTAGCTAGCTCCATAGGCAATGAAAGTGAAAGTGAAAATGAAAATTAATGAGTACATTACTGCTATAGTCTTCTTACAAAGTTTCTCCCCTAAAAAAACCATGTCACCCATTTGATATTATATGGGTCTGTATCAAAATATGCTTTTTTTCAGGTTGTTACACTAATTTACAAAACATGATGATGACATAGTGTCTCCATATAATGTACCGTCCTGTGGACACACCTGCCATTAGTAGTCAAAACAGGATTTATCTCTCTACTTCTTCTTACTGGGCCTATACTGTATATATTTTTCGCTGATGAACGTTATTATGATGATATTACATTAAGAAATCACATGTCAATTGATCAGCCATGAACAAAATGTCAGTTTTAAGAGTAAAACTTAAAAAAAAAAAGTCTACTCAATGAAAGGAAATAAAATTAGGCTCTCAATGAAAAGTAATAATGAGCCTGGGCCCAAATCTCCTGTAACTATTTAGTATATCTCCCAGTTTGGATTTCACATGACCATGCTGAAGCTTTCTTTTCCTATTTGGGCATTTTGTGGCCAAGTGCTATGGAATCAGAAAAGTGAAAAAATGTTAGAATGATTACCATTATATGAATTATATGATTACCATTATAATATTAATAATGTGCAAATGTAATGTAATTACCTAGACAGTTATTATAATCTAAAAATTATGTTGTTGTTAGTCTTTTAGCTGCTCCTGTTGAGGGGTCGCCACAGCAGACCATCTCATCTGCACACAACTTGGCACAGGATATATGCTGGACGCCCTTCCTGATGCAACCCTCCTATTTTATCCGGGCTAGGGATATGCCCTGCATTCAGTGGCTGGGGTTTTTGGGCATTGGGTGGGAACTAAACCCAGGCCTTCCGCATGGCAGGCGACAAACCTACCACTGAGCCACCAATGCCCTAAAATCTAAAAAGTATAATTATTAAAATTAAAAAGTGATTGAGCGGGGGTGGAATAATGTAATGAACATAAGGTTCTGGCCTGAATTAATGTCCAAGAGCAGTATGCTTTACTTAGAACGTATGTATAAAGATTTAATCCAATTTGAATACAAATTAGCTACATAAAATATTAAAAAATAATATAAATATTTAATACAAGCCCTTTACGGCAGACAGATATTTATCAGCATGCAGCATCGATTTTAATGAGCTTTTCTCTAGCACTACACCATGGCTAGTAGGGGGAAAAAATCTATTCTATAAACTTTCAGCCTCTTTCTGTATCACATTCCATCGTTGCTGTAGGTATAAATCTAGCAGTTTCTGCACTCCTAAGTGAGCAGAATGAAGCTGAATGTGAACACTGCTTTAAAGCTGAGCTGAGAATTAAGCTGAGTCTAGTGTGCCCTGCAACAGGCCACATGAACATCTGCAGGGCTACACATTGAAAATGACAGTGGCAATTATTTTCCAGTTCTCTGAATGATTGGCAATGTTCTTCTGATGGCAGGACTGTTGCTAGATATAACACGCTGCTTGAAACCCTTAAGGGAACAAGACACATTTAATCTTCAATTCTTTTTCATTTTATCTAAATGGCTATATGCAGTTCATTGTGCTTTATTTTTAAGAATTTATAAAGCCCAACTGACAGAGACGATGATCATGATTGATTTTGTTGGTAAAGAAACATATCACTATTATGGTACTGCATATTTAGTGCTCTGCTAAGTTATTCAGAATTCACTCTGAATTCGGATGGTTCAATGACACCAAAGAACGTGAGCTTTCTTACGTTTAGTGTTTACCACTAGGGGGCACTAGCACATTGTTCTAAAAACAGTGCAATTATAATCTACCCAAGCTCCATAGCTCAGCGAGGGACAGCGTGAACAGAATGGGGTGCTTCATGTGCTCAGGAGGAGGGATACTCCAGGTCTACACAGCAGCTCTGAAGAAGAGCAAAGAAAAGGATTAGGAGGAGGAGTAGAAGGGGTGCTGGCACACTTCTCTTTAGACATGAGGAAAGAAGCACATTAATCATCCGGAGACATCTGTTCATATTCTGCTTTACAACTCTGTCAAAGCTCTTTTGACTGGCCTGGGTAGCTCAGTGCAAGGGGGGAAAAGGTGAGAAAAGGCGAGAAAGTACTGTCATGAATTATAGACAACAAAACAGAACATGATCCGCATATACATTATATGGTATTTGGCCGAACCTGAAATGACATTGTATCCAAACACATATACTTTAATATGGAGTTGGTTCCCCTTTTGCAGCCATAACAGCTTCCACTCTTGTTGAAAGGCTGTCCACAAGATTTTGGAGTGTTTCTGTGAGAATTTGTGCCCATTCATTCTGTAGAGCATTTATAGATTGCCTATCACTGGGGATAAGCGGCCTGATTGAAACACCTGAATTGAAAAGTGCACTGTTACAGAAAAAAATTCTTTGGGGTAAAATAGAAATATGTCAGTGTGATAATCAATGTGTGTGTCATTGTCACACAAGGATTATTATTAGTCAGCTGCATAAGTAAGTATGTTAGTATATCTCTAATATCAAATATATTGATATAAATAAAATTATGGCCAAATGAAATCCCTTTATTATACTTATATTCCCTTTAAAAAAGTATTGCCAATTTCTATATGTAAGGTTGTGTGTTTTATTGTTAATTACTGTATTGTTTTATCAAATCATCTCCCCAATTTGCTCACCTGCCAATTTGCATCAGCAAGTCCTTTCCAGCAAGGGTTAAGATTTACATGTGCTTTCTGCCCTCTCACACATACATAAGCTGACATTTACCTGAAAAAAATGCCCAGTGTTGCTGTGACTGCCAGGGTGAGGTATACACCCAGACAGCATAACCAATTTTGCTACCCCGGACCCTGGCCACAGATTGCAGTGGCATTGCCGTGATGTGAACTTATAATGTCTTACTGACTGGAAGAATGTTTCTGTTTCTGTTGCATTACACCCTAAAGGGTGACATTTATTCTTATTATATGTCTTTGTGCCACTATTACTTGTGTCTAAGCCTTGTACTGGAGTCTATCAAGTGGGTAAGTAAATTTGTCAAAAATTAAATATAAATAAAATATAAACAAAAAACAAAAAAACAAAAGGTGTCAGAATACTCCAATGTTTTCTGTAAGCCTTTAACTATTTTGATTTATTTGACTTTTTTGGGCTTAAACAATGTCAGTTTCAGGAGACCTCCTTCTGCTTAGGTGTGCAGTTCTTATTACACACAAATTATAGCATTACATGTCATTAGTTATGAATAAGCAGGAACTTATAAACTGAATTTACTCCACATAATATTTTATTATTAAATATTCCTCTTCTAGTAATAGTAGCTATATGTAGCTTTTTGCCAATCCAAACCACTGCATGATGTAATAATACATATTTTGACAATATTCTGTTTTTTAAGGTAAAACATTAATACACAGAAAAGTCCCCAAATTCAAAGAGTGTTGATTTGAAGAGTTTAGTCATCATAAGTCCTATAGAGTACTGCATTTTCTGTTATGTGTAAACCCTGTTTGCAGATGATAGTCATTTCAAAATGCTTTTATTATTAAATAATTATTCAAATTAATTATTGATAAATAAATTACCATATTTTGTATGATACAATGCTTGCATGCCAGGCAAACATATACCATGTACAAACAATCACCATTATCACTATCATCTTCAGCAACTGCTTGGAGCTTTCCAAAGAAACAGGATGTCAGGGCACCATGAACACACTTGTTCTCACAATCATCTACAATTAGGGCCTTTTTAAAAAAAAAAATCATGAACAATCTGTCTCCTTCCATATTTTTGAGAGGTGGGAGGAAATCGGAAAACCCACACAGAGATGGGGGAGATATACTGTGCAGAACTCCACACAGTCAGCAATGCTTCGGACTGAGCCAGTGGTTGGCAACACTGCAGCACTACCTACTGCACTACTGTTCCTTTCCCATGTACATATTTACAAGCTTTTGATGTCTTTAATAATTTAAGTTTTTATTGTGTTTTACTGTCTGTTTCCCCTAATATTCAGACTTTCCAAAAAGGAAACATGATTATAAACACTTCTTATTATGACAGAATTAATGAAATTGCTTGAAGGACTTGGAAAAGTTCTTAAATTTGTTTTATTTGTATTATATTTATTATGAAAACACATTTTTGCAGTTTGTGTTACACAACAGTGAAAGTTAAAATGAGAAGTGACTAAATATAGGCAAACAGGTGTGAGATTGAGAACTGAAAGTTGGCTCACTCATAATGACCAACTATTTACATGTCAAATTGTGAAATACAACTGATGATAAATAATGCAGGTTAATGAAAATAATATTTTAAAAGTTAAATTACTTTTATTGTAAATTTTGTTTCATTTAAAGGCTTTTCCATTCTTTTCTAAAAACAGGAAAAACTGGCAAAATTTCCATTAATGGCAGGAAGGTGCAGAAGATTGATCTACAGTAGATAGAAGATTCAACTAAAATGATTTTTTGGATACTAAGTGGAGAACTAAAAGAAATCACTAGCTTTACATTTTGCTCAAAACATTCTCGAGAAATGTTTTTATGCACATTGTAACATATATGACAACAGCTGTTGTCTTAACTGAGTAATAAGAGGCAAACCAACAATATATGTCTTTAATATTTTATAGTGCTCTGAAATGAACACTTCCTCTATTTTGTTTTTATTTTTATTGTACTTCACAATGACTCTGTCCATGTTGCTCTTTAGATCATGTGGATTATAATATTTTCTGACTTCATAAGGTAGATCATTGGCATGTTTGTAATGAAGGTTCCCTATGGTAAAGTAGCCATATGTCTTCTTATCCTTCAGCCTGGGTAAGAGAAAAACTGGACCTTTGTTGCTGAATTCATGGAAGCCGTATTCACCTTTCATGGGGTCACAGAGAGACACCATATTGTTGTCGATACAGTTTTGGACATACCACACTAGAAGTGCTAGTCCATGTCTAGGAGGTGGTCTTCCAAAACCTGTCTCCTTCAGCTCCTCCACAGAGTTTAATGTCCGCAAAGAGGAAAAAAATGCTACAGCTGCCAGTAGTATGAACCCAGCGAGGTTACAACGGGTCATCATGCCAGTCTATTTAGAAAAAAGATGGGCATGCTCAGAAGTGTATAATATATATAAACTTCAGTTTAGTTTATTTAATCTGTTTTTCTTCTGACAAAATATAAATTAACTTAATACAGACATTACATTAAAAATTGACACATTGCTGGCACATTAAATTAGTGTAATGAATTAGTGTCTCTGTAATGTTAAACTACTTGCATCTCATTAGCTGTCTACAAACACTGTTGACGTTTGACCAGGGAACTAAATTTATTTCAATAAATGAGAGCAATTTGCATGTAATAACCATCTAATGTGCATCAGTGTTTTCTGTGTCTTACCTTTGTGATGTAGAGTTAAAAGTTGAATGAGCATCCAAGATTTATCAGTGAGCTGAATTTGTTAGATGTGCTAGTAAGGTGTGTACATCTGCTGTCATACAATCACGTTCCCTCTTTATGTATTCCCTCACCACTACACAGGATGTGGTACAGCCTGTAAGGCTGTATTTCCTTTTTTGTTCTCTGTGTGTACTTTCTTATAGGTTCAGGTAATATAGTATGACAAAAATATATTTTGTCAGTTCTATTTTTTTTTTCAAACACAATAATTGCATTAAATAAAAATGTTGTTAATTTGCACTTTTTTTCAAGAACTTTAGCAATGAAAAACTGAAATGACATGAGGAAGAGAAGTTTAAAGGACCCAGACTCAAAAAAGAAAACCAATCCTCATTTGGGCGGTACTTGAAAGTGTGACCATTAATTAGTCCCTTCCATAACTGTGTGCTTTAAGGTCAAATATGCTGTTGTCTAACCAGAAATACCTTTTAGATAACATAAGTCAACTTTGCTAAGGTTAGCAGCCATGCAATGATAGAGACTTGGGTGCAAAATTGTTTATGACAATATTAGTCCTAAAACTCTCAAAGAGATAGTGATACTGGGATTACAGTGAAACTGTTTGTATCAAATGCATTCAAAAGCCATCTTTGTGGTTTCTAAGTGGAATCATCCTCATCAGTCAACTGCATTTATTTTTTATAATGCCTGGCATTGGCCTTTACTCAATGGCATACCCCTGAGTAGGAGAGTTTCCAGCCTCTGGAAGTGTAGAAAGACAAAATACTTGTGAGTTTTGCACTCAAGACCCGCTACTCACCAAACTGATGTGTGGCTGGCTTTTTATAGAGAGCCGATGACAGCAGAATGATAGTTATGCCCTGCCAGTCCTGGTGAGAAAAGGCATCCTGCCTCTCTTGAACAGCCGTGGGGCTAGCCGTGGTGCTGAAGGGTTTCTTTGGTCTTATCTTCTCAGTCGAGCGAGCAGCGTCAATATGGTAAGTAGGCCCGCCTTCACATTGTAAACAGACCATATGCAGAAGTGAGCGGTCTCCATGTGATGAGAACTTCAACCAGAAGTTGGGCACAACAATGGATCAGGCAGATTGGGAGGGCCGAGGATCACTCGTACAGTAACTCATAATGCCATGTGAGAGACAGTAAAAGGGTGGTGAAGGGGAGAGGGAGTAGAAGAGTGAGAAGTCTTACTTTTGAAGTCATGGTACAATACATTTTCGGTACGTTGAACTGAAAATAAAAACTGAAAATTTATTTTCATTGTCTATAACTGAACATATAAACTTGAACAAACTTATGACCAGCCAAACTAGCCATAATGTTCTGAACACATAAGGAATGCACATAAAGACACATGTCCTTATTTCTTAAAAAAAAAAAAACTATCTCTGTGCACTATGCTGAACAAAAATAGTAAAATAAAAATACACAAATAATAATAATAATCATAATAATTATAGGGATATATAAAATCCCTATAGGGATATATAAAATCCCTATAGGGATATTTTAAATACCCCTATAATTTTATAGAGATATTTAAAATATCCTAAAGGATATTTAAATATTTGCAGTATTTGCTTTTGATGGCACTGTTACTATTTCTGCACAACTCAGTAAACCCTTTTTTCATGACAGAGAATTTGGGAATCATGTCTATTGTCATGTTTTGCCACTGCAACTGAGAAGTCGCCTTAGGCAATCCTTCTCTCTTTATGTGGTGACTATACATTTCACCGCTTGAGAAAAAAAGCAGTTGTCAGTCGAATGTGCTATAAAAGATTACATACTTTTTAAGAATGAATTACTGCTTAGTATACAGTATATTGCAGCATTATATTTTATGTAGACTTGTTCAACTGTCATTGCAAATCTGTACAAAGTAAATATCTCTTAAGTAATATTTTCACTGCCAAAAGAAAGTTTTTAGACCAAAACGTTTTTCACATTTTGTTATGTATCTTAAAATGGATTCACATTCCTTTATCCTCATCATTCTAGACACAATACTCCACAATGACAAAGTGGACCTGTCCTTGTCCTGTCTCCTGAGCTGCCAGTGATCAAGACTGCCTTTGCCCTCCAGTCCTGTCCGAGTCATTCTGGTGCCCTGCATCTGGTTGGAGATTTAACCACATGGAGGTGGCTGTGTAGTCTGCTTTGGATGCATGTGGTAACTGTGGACGGTTTCACTTGACTGTAAAGATGGTCTTGGACTTGACTGATGCAGACAGCTGTTCTCTGATGGCTTGTGACTGCAGTCACTCAATAGTTTAGGACTGAAATTCCTACAAAGCGTTTTGTATCTGAGCCTCTAATAGTGAAAAAAGACTACATATAATAATTTAATATATATAATTTAAACATCTTTCCTGTTGTTCTGAACGTCAAGGTTCCTAATTCTAATTCCTAATTATGACTGCAGATCAGACCCTGCTTTCCGTTATCACCCAAATCAGGATTGGTTCCCTGTTGAGGCTAGTTTCTCCTTTTGCCTTCAGCCATCAGACAGAATCTCATTATTAAAATTCATACATATTTCCTCACAAACTCATTTCCCTAATTTTCTTTTGGATTTTGTTAAACTGCTTTGAAACATTAACCATTATTAAAATGTTATATAAATAAAACTAAATTGAATAAATAAAAATGTATATGAACATGTACAATCTTGAATAAACCAAAATTTTAATCAATGAAACCTCTTGTAATGAACTCTTATTCCCCTTATTCTTATACCCATAAGTTATCGATAAGGTCAACGTTACTGTAGGATCACTGAAAGGGACAACCAGGGCAACACAAGGGCTTCCTGGGAAGTAAAAAAAGCCAGTCACTCTACAGTCAAAAAACTCCAACAAACAAAGCTCATAAGCATAGGGAAAGACAGCATCCAAACATGCCAGGTTACTATACCACCCTATGCACATAAGTCCCAAAGATCCGCTCCATTTACTATAAAAATATTGACAAAAGGCATGACTAAACAAAAAGCCTAGACTTAAACACTGAAAATGTGTTTGAGGTCCAAACACTAACGGGAATATTATTTCGTATCTGTGTGTCATATCTAGTCTTCATTATACAATGTAGCAAAAAATAACCTGCACCGTTTAATCAAAGTAGGGGTGGTGCATCAAAAGACACCAACAGATCACTGTGGTACTGTGGCACAAATGCTGCATTCTGGACTTACTGGAACTTGTGTATGTACCTAGTGGTACAACCGGACAGAAATGCAAATTCAACAAAAACATTTAGATTACCTTCCTGGGCTTGGGTGGGGTGGGGGTGGTCATACAACCTCCTCCTCTGCCAGGTAGAATAGCTCTATTTAATGCTAAATACTTATTTGAATTAAGGAGGGCTTCTGAATGATCTCAAGGCAGTTGGGACCACAGTCCCCAAACAAACCATTGGTAACATCAACCATGGATGGAAATCCCTTAGCACCCGCATTTTTTGTATAACAAGATAATGAGTCAAAACACCTAAAACTGTGTTTTTATTGATTTATTTTTAAAATGGATTTATAGTTGCCTTTTCATAGGCAAATGCATTAAATATTCTTATGACTCAGTTGGGATAGTACCATTTGATGCTAAAATACACTGTATGAGTAAGTATTACGTACTCCTAAGCCTTTTGACATACTCAAATAAATAAGAAAAGATATGATTTTTTTAATAAAATCAAATTTCTAACAGGTATATTAAGGGCAGCTCAGCAGAGCTCTCTGGGTCCTACAATGCCACGAGTTATTACCACAGTTCTTATGGTCTTTGTTAATAGAGAACAGAGTTGTTGTCATGGATGCAGTGAAGCAAGCAGAGAGCAGTGCATACAGTAGACAGATGAAACTTTTAAATGCTGAAAAATTAGTTTTTTCAAGATGAATGGGTGGGAAAACAATTATTTGTCCTGCATGGAGCTCTGTGAGGCTTGAGGGTCTTATTTGCTCTGTATCTGTTGTGGTTGTCAAAAGTGGAAACATTACATGTCATTAGAAAACTAAACAAAGACACTTTAAAGAAACTTTCCCATTAGCGGTCTGAGGTAAGGGCATCGAAATGAAATGAGCTCAACGCCCAGTATGAGAGATATACACAGGTCCTGTCTTATTCACTCACAATACATCATATTAGTGTCCAAAGAGAATACAGGACAGTAGACAAAAAACAGTGGTTAATGTTGAAAGGAAAGCATGTTTAGTGATGATTTAGAGATTAAGACATTTTTCATTTTCCATCATCATATGTTTGTCATGTTTGTCACTGACTGAATTTCATTCGTTCAAAAGTAAACTGTAGAAAAGAACAGAGAAGAAATAAAATCAAATGTATTTTCTGAAGTATTATTTATGTCTACATACAGAAGGACATGTTTATTCACATTAAAAAATATTTATTCATGTTTGTAAGCATATAAATTGTCCTGACCTCAGGTGGTGTGGAGGGTTCACTTACTGAACTTCATGAAATTTTAGTTGAAGTCACCTGATCTCCACCTAATAATGAATTGATTTTTTAAAATGCTGGTATTTAACACTGTGTAATAGTTTACACTGAGATCAGTTATCAGTGTCATGGCTTTGTAACTGATATGTTTTTCAAAACAGGAGAGGCTTCAGAACAGATGTCAACCTCAAGGGAAAAGTGTACAGTACATACAGGTAGGGAAGAAAAAAATTAACCAGCTGCCACTTGTACCTATTGTCTTTATTTAATCATATAATGTCTTATCTCGTTCCCTTTATCACATCGTACTGACCACCTCTGGTAATGTGGAGGAGGGGAATAGAGAAATGAATGCAGGGAGGACAGGTGAATAACAGTAGTAGCAGAAATGGAAAAGTACAAAGAAGGAAAGGAATACAGGAGAGGAAGTAATAGATAGAATAGACAGGGTAGAAATAATGGTGAAAAAAAAGCAGATAATAAGAGAGACAGGATGTCAGTTAAAGGACATGGTTGGAAATGCCTTGGAAGGAGATGAGAGTTCCACGTAAAAAGAGCCAGGCAGAAAAAGAGAGAAAGTAACAGCAAGCTTTTGAGCAGACACAAGCATGGCGCAGAAGGGTGGAATCCACTCTAGTGTCTTCATTTGAGAGAGTTATTGATGCAATTGATTCTGCCTCAACTGCAGCATCTATGCAAACACTTGCTGTGCCAGACAAACAGTTCTTGGAAAGAGTGCTGCCCTGAAGAGAATGGATTCTCAATGCAGGAGGCATACAAAGCAGAATACCTGTTTAGGATTACTATTACTAGAAATCAGAAATCAGAAAGTGGAGCTGGTGGTAGACAGAGACATGTTCACAGTCGGAAAGCAGAGACAAAGATAGAGAGAGAGAGAGAGAGAGAGAGAGAGATTTTTAATATACAAAAGGTTAATACGACCTAATTATGGAGGGATTTGGGATTCAGTTTTGTGTTAAAAGCTAGTTAGCTGTATTGCTGGTCCTTAACAACACTGAAGCAATTCAGAAACAATTATTCTGTATGTATTATGTATTTGTGTGTGTTTGTGCATGGTGTGTGTGTGTGTGTGTGTGTAGAGTATGTGAAGCTGAAGTAAGACAAGAGGAGGGAGGGGGCTACTGCCTCCTCTTTTCTTACAGAGTAGCCCCCTCCCTCCTCTCAAATATAAGAGAAGGGAGGGGGCTACTATGTAGGACGACTTTTACACACACACACACACACACACACACACACACACACACATATGTTTGCACAAACACAAACATATATTTGCACAAACACACGCACATGCTTGCACAAACACAAACACATGCTTGCACAAACACACACACACACACACACACACACACTCACACACACACACACACACACACACACACACACACACACACACAC
>JAOVVA010000048.1:14190924-14215046 GCA_028565275.1 Leiocassis micropogon
ATAACCCCCCCCCCCCCCCCCAGATTGGCATTATTTTTTGGCTAAGATCTCATGTTAATGGTGGGAGTGTTGAACCACTCCAAAAGGTGTTTTACAGCACACCCCAAAGACTTTCAATAGTGGTCAATACATATTTGCAAAATTATCTCTATCTAATTTAGTTGTCCTAAACTATGTCCATGCTATCAGGAAAAAAAAAATCAATTGATGTGATAACCTGGTCATTTAGTAAATTCAGGTCATCAGCTGACTTCATTTTCTTGCCACATACTATAACATAGCTGACCTGACTAACTGAAGCAACCTCCTTTTAACACTTCCTTCAGAGACTTGTACAGCAGACACCATGCATGAAGTGTGCATCGCTTTATGCGCTTTCCATCTTACCCTGATGCCCCATCGCTCTGGAACAGGGTCAATCTGGATTCATCAGACCACATAACCTTTTTTCATTGCTCCAAACCCTCATTATGCTCCATAGCAATTCCAAGCTTTTCCTCTGATTAGTCTTACTAACAAGTGCTTTTCTTATGGTCATACAGCTGATTAATTCCGTTCCTCCTCACATTGTTGTAACCCCACTGATTTTCAGACAGGCAGATCCACAGGCAGTAGCTGCAGATATCCCAAATTTGTTTAATGCAGGCCAATAATTTGACTCTACTGAAACAAAATAACATATTTCCCACGAACACTGGATGCGTCTACCTGACATGGTTGTTCAAAAAATTAGAAGCACCGCTTCAGAGAAATTAATTGCCAAAGAATTATTGCCAACTGAAAAATATTAATCACAGCAGTAATTATCATTTAACTAATAATTAATAGTCATAATAGTCATTTGCCCCTTTAAATCCAAATGACTACACTTTGTTTTTTTTGTCAGAGAAAGTAAAATAAGAGGGAGCTGTGAAAGCACTATGAAATAAAGAAATGAAGATAAATGGAAATATTTTAGGGGAGGATGGAATGACACACATCAGGAAACATGAGATGAGTGTACGACACAAACAGAACATTGGCAGTGACCTTGCTTTATGTTTTTTTGTTTGGTACTGCCCCTCAGATGTTGTCTTATACAATATTAAATCTAACCAAAAGGAATAATTCATTAGTGTTAAGTGAGAACATTTTAGTCTGGATGAATGTATGCACCCAAGATCACTAATGAAATGGAATTCTTAATAGACTGCAAAGCAAAATAACACTCCAAAGAGTTGCCGATACAGACTACATGACCAAGAAATATACCTATATTATAATTAATATTAAAATATTATATACTTGACAAAGGCTTTCTTTAGAATTTCTGGGATAATCAGTGTATGGGAAAACAACATCAAATGGAAACTGGAATTTTAAATTGTCATACAGTTGATTTACGTTTCATACATTATAAAAGTTCTTTAGGTGCCTTAGATGAGGACGTTAGGTGAGCTGCTGAAATTATATCATACATGCTCTCTTTCTCTTCCCAAGTAAAGGCACTTTAAACTGGAAGGCACTTTAAAGGCTAGTTAAATACTGGAGCTTTCTGGGCACTTTCTGTTGATGACTAGAGCAGAGGTCCTTAATGTGCCTATCATTTTCATTTTGCTCTAAGAGAAACTTTATTACATAAAATAAAAATGGCAGGTACCTATAAAGAATGTAGTATGCACATGCCGAAGTGGCACTTAGTTTACATTTATATATAATTTCTGTTAATGTCAGTGCTGAAAACGTGAACAAGCTGACATATCTTAATCAACCTTAATCTTCAACTTTCATATAGAGAGAGTTGGGGTTTTGTTATTAATTTAAAAAAAAAAAGAGAGAACTTGTTGAAGTTGTGAATCAAAGGTATCATATTCTTCACTGTTTACTTTTATGGCAAGCTGCATTTGGAGCAGTGTTAGTTCAAACAGTTAAGGCTCTGGGTTACTAATCAGAAGGTCAAGGGTTGGCAAGCTGCCACTGTTGAGCCCTTGAGCAAGGCCATTAAACCTCCAGTAACATATACTTGAAAAATAATTGAATATTCATTTCTCAAGTATTTTCCAATTTGTACATACATATGAAAAATGTGTGAAAGTACATTTTGGCATGTTATTCCTTAAGTGGCATTTTGTGAATAATATCTAAAAAAATAATGCAGGTAAATAACTCTAATATCCAACTGGAGATTCACGTTCCAAAAGATCATTTGAATTTGTTAAAAAAAAATACAGCATATAACATAAAATTCAAATTTATAGTATCTGATTTGAGGGGGGATGGTATGGTATGGTGTTAATATGATTCTCTTTAAATACACTAATATTTAATTTCACCACCGTTAGCTTTGATTATAGTAAACATTTATAGTGGCATTTTTTAGACAACCTTATGCAACATCACAAAATTTCTTTCAAACCGGAGATTAATTTTAGGCTAAGATCATATGTTAATGATAGGAGAGTTGAACCACTTAAATAGGTGTTATACAGCACATCTCAAAGACTTTCAATGATGGCCAATTCATGAGTGAAAAATTATTCCTTGTGCTCTCAGAACCACTCTTTCACAATTTGAGGCCGATGAATCTTGACATTTTGGTCCTGGAATATACCAGTGCCATCAGGGATATGTGTAAAATATGTAAAAAAAAACATGTGAACGCAGAATGTTCTTCCTTAAAATTGTGTAACATCTTGTGAATAATATGAAAAAAATTATGAAAGAAAATAACTGTGGTATCCAGCTGGACATTCCCATTCAAGGCTGGTAAAGGGCGCCTCATCCCAAATTTTTTTTATTCTTTTTTGGTTGTCATTCTCATTCTCTGTGCATCCGCTACATAAGCCACATGGACTTTTACCAGTCACAAAGCAATATAGCAGCTGCTGAGCCTTGACTCCTTTGACTAGTCTTATGTGTACAACCTTTCCTAAACCCTCTGTTTTTAAACTTTGTTCTGGCATTTTGACTAATCTTTGCACTTTTTTTTTGGGATTTGCCTGCTGTTTTTGGTAATGGACTATCTGTGCTTATAAGATCTTGCATATGGATTCTCAAGGTACTTTTACACTAGGCACAAGTTCTTGATACTGTGTCTGAGTATGATTGCTCCCACCTCCCTGCTGCCCCTTGACCAGTGTTCATATTGTGCCAGTGTAATATTGTACTGTATGTAAGCACACTTAAGTGTTTATACTCTCCAATACAACAGGTGGCAGGAGGCACCTTGTTACTTTCTGATCTATCAATCTGATCTAACACAAACAAGAAGAGTACAAGGACGTTGCCCTTCATGCTTTACCTTACATTAGTGAAATTTTGGATAATATCACTAATTTTCAAATAAATTAATTTGTAAGATATTATATGAACTCCCAACATGGCACTCGACTTGACTGCTTAGTAAGATGAATTTACTAATAAATAAAATACAATAATTCAATAAAATGTATTTCTTTTATGGTTTTATTTTTATTGCATTATGTTTTTTTGACTTGTCACATAATTATTCATTCCTACGAGAATACCTTTTAAAGTCAAAACTGAATTGGAATGCCCTATAAAAGGCTGATAAGTCAATGAGCTGAATGGCAGTTGATACAGAGAGCGCCAAGTTTAGTGCCATATTTTAGTTGCTTGGGGGTACGTAAATGCCAATTCTCCCTGTACACAAGCTTCACCCATGCAAGAAGGGCTGATATTTAGTATTGTAAGCAAGGAATTTTTGGTAAATTTTAAGACCAGGGTTAAGAAGATGTTGGGCACTTCTCAAGCTAATGTAAATTTAACCATTTTGCTCATCTTCATTGACTTCTTAATCCTCAGGGACAAGGTAAATAAGACAAAACATGCACCCTTACTGCTCATAATACCTAAACACTAAAAATCAATCCAAAGCAGCTACTGAGACTATAATGCAGACAGGGATCACACTGATGTGTGTAGCCTGCTCAGTGTTCACTCTAAATAGATCAGTGAAATTATAGCAGTTATTATTCTTTGAACTGCTGTCAGCTCATGCACATCGGCCTCTGGCCACAAGCAAGTCACTCTGGATCTAGATTATATTACAAATTGTAATGAGGTCGTATGTAAGGTCAAGCTAGCATACAATATAGCAGATGGGTATTGACCCTACTGCAAAAGGAGCACTGAGATTTATTTCTTTATGGGCTCCTTTCATATGTGGTCCTACTGGGCATATTATTTGACCAGAGATCAAATACCTTTCAAATAGTATTTCTTAGTGGTTCATTACTAGGAATGAATTAATTAGCCTTTTTGCGGTTTATTTCCATAAATCTAGGCATTTTTCAAATTAATAACATTTATTTATGTAGCAGAAATAGAACATTATTGAGCACCTCCACTTGCTGTTGATATACTTATAATAATAAATATTAATTTGGGGTATTGATGCTTCATTCAAATGTTATTAACATTGAAGATTTTTGATGGGACACTATGGCATTGTGACCTAAAATGTAAATTATTCATACTAATTTATTTGACCTTATCATGTATGGTTATATCATGTATGGTATATCAGGTTATGCTTCTATTCATATTCAATCAAACCAAATTTAGTTTAAATGTTATGTTTGTCATTATGGATATTTTTTAGTTAAATGGTGTTATTATTGTGACAAAGACAGTTTAGCCAACACTGTCGTTAATAAAAGTTAAGTAAAAAAAGATATTTTCAACACTCTTCCTAAAAAAATCTTACAATCATTTCCTGAAATATTTCAATGCTGTAGTTCATACCTCACACTGTGATTAACACTGCTTCACATTAGGATCTTGTAATATCTCCTACATTCTGCTTGACTCGTATGCCAGCTGATGCTATGCAAGAGAGGGTTGCCTGTATACTATACATCAACTGAATAGGCTCCATGCATTTTTATTTACATTTCAGTTTAATGCACACAATCAAGCCTGTGAATGCAAAATGTCTAAAGAAGCATGCCAATTTATCACCTGCTGTGAGCATATTGATTGGTTCTTTTTGACTAATTTAGGCAGAAAATAATTATTTACTAGGTATTTTACTTTTGATTGATTAATTGAAAATCTGTGTAATGTTAGGTATGTAATTAGGAACAAGAATAGTGGATACAAAGGAGGAACATAAGGAATCAGACAGACCAATTTTACATTGGTGAATACGTTCAGGTAGTAAAAAATATTGAAGGTCAGGTGACAAGTCAAAGATTGAAAATGCAAGGGCAGACCAGCTTATACACAGTAATGGCATCAGAAGAACATGCTGGGTAACAAATACCTTATATTTCACATTGTGGCAAAATTGGTGAAGGGCTTATACTGTATACTGTGGTGTGAACGAGTGTTACTGAGTCCAGTTGGGTGCAATAAGTAATCAGGTGATTTGCATAGTGTGCTGGGAGTTGAATAACTCAGCTGCCATGTTTGAAGGCCACAGTGAATTAGGCACTGCTTCCAGTGACAAATGCATATTTTGTATGACCAGCTCATAGGAGTGAGGGCAAATAGTTTTAGGTACGTAATAAAAAAATATTGTTTACATGAATACTTTAAAAACATAAATTTTGAATCTCCAAACATCAAAAACAATCAAAGTTGTGTTAGATCTCTGCAAATCAGAGAAAAGGACAGGAGATGAAAGGGAAACAGTTTTACTTCCTCTGGCTCAACCAAGCCCCAAACCTCTAATAATCCTAAAATACCATCCAGATTTGTTGTCCTTATCCACCCACATCTATTTTAAGATTGTTTTCATATGTTTTAATACTAGATAGGTAGGTGCACATGATCTAAATGATCTTTTTATAATAGAGATAAGAAATGGAAGTAGGCATTTTGCTTATGTGTGTGTGTGTGTGTGTGTGTGTGTGTGTGTGTGTGTGTGTGTGTGTGTGCGCGCGCGTGTGAGTGTGATTTTGGAGGGTGTGGGAAGAAGATGCATCTGTAAAAACTAATTTATTGTTACTTGTGCTTTCCTACCAATTACCCATATTATGTAGCCTTCAGGCACGGGTGACCTTGAAAAAAAATATGCAAATATACCAATAATAATAATAATAATAATAATAATAATAATAAAAGATAACACAAAAGACTACCAGTATCCGTGAACACAGTTGTGAAAGATTGAGAGATAATGAGTTGTTCAAGAGATTGGTTGGAGTAATAATACCATTGCTATATAATATTAAACTGATTTTAGGATTACGATTATGTCAGGAATGACCCCTTGTTGTTTATGCTTATTTCACTATTAAAGTCTTTACCTCTGCACTTATGCCTCAAAGATATTATCAAGGTCCTGTCTCTGCGTCAAACCCCGGCCGTGCCTTATGGACATGCTCCACAACCTGTCAGAAATGTTAAAAAACATAATGTGTTTTTTAGTTACACTTAAAGTTAATTTCCCTATGGTAAAAATAAAAAAAATATTAAAGAAACTGGTTAACCTTAAAGCATTCATGTAAAATGTTACAATATTTCTCATTCAGGACGCTTATTTAACAAAAATAATAGCATTTTCTTTTGTTAAATAACAACCCTTGGGATGTATTTCTGCATTGCACACTAAGGCATTGTTGATTAAGCAGTTACTTAAACAATTTTTCGATATATTAATCATAAAATACTACTACTAATAATAATAATAATAGCAATCACTGGTTGCACTGTTTTACATGCAAGGGTTTTAGGATAGGCTGCAGATCCACTCCACTCTGGTCCTTGATAAAGCAGTTACTGAAGACAAATGAATATATGTTTATTGAGACAACAATATGCACTGCTTCAATAAACTGTTACAACCTATTAACAACTGTCCTCTGAATCATTTAGTAGAGCTTTACTGTCTGATGTTTTCTAATGGCAAAGAACAATATGCCGTTTCAGCAATCTTCCTTCTCAGCATGCAGGTATTTCACCTTACCAATTCTGTGGAAGGGCAATTTTCTTTTATATTTTCTTTTATGGAGGACAATTTTAAAACTAACACATGCCCCTGGATCCTGTGTCTACTCCTTCAGTCAAAATGTGCCTTCCTACAATTTAACCTCTCACAAACCAAAGGCTCACAATACTTCTCTTAGCTTTGTTTCCATTTAAAACTTAAAACTAGGTCCAATCCCTCTAGTTCTTCTAAAGGCCATGGCAAAAGCCACTCCAAAGTGCTCAGTAATTACAAGCCCATTTCCAACATGCCCTTTCTCAAGCATGCAGTAGCAGCTTAGCTTAAAGAACATTTATCCACCAGTGCCCTCTATGAGAAATTTCAGTCTAGGTTTAGGACAAACCATAGAACTGCATTGTCAGTGTTACAAATGACAGGTTGGTTGGACCATATATTTTTTTGCTAGACCTGACTTCTCACAACCAGACAGTAATTTTTTTTTTGTAATAGGTTAAGGTCAGACTTACACTACCAGTGAAAGTTTGGACACCTTTTAAATGCATCAGATTTCCTGATTTTAATTTCTTTCTAAATTGTAAAACAATGCTGAAGGCATTCAAAACATGCAATAATCTCCTTTGAACAGTTGATGCTGAAATGTGTCTGTTACTTATTCTCCTTCAAACCTTCAGAACGTTAATTGGTTATTTTTGAGGCTGGTAATTCTAAATTAACTTCGCCTCTGCAGCAGAGGTAAGTTTTAGTCTTGCTTTTCTGGAATGATCTTCATGAGAACTTCATGCCAGTATCATCATGGTGTTTTTTTTGGGTTTTGCAAGTGCACTTGACATACAGTACTATTCCAGAACAGCTGACCTCTGTGTCTTAAAATAACAACTTACAGTTGTTATTGTGTTCTTACTTAATTATCTAATGAATTATGTGTTATTTTATGAAATTTTTAATTTCCACTATTTTCTGCAATCCTGAATAGGATAAGTGTTATAGAGAATAAGTGAATGAGATGATTATATCATTAATATCATTGTATAATTAATCTTTTTGCATTTTCATAAGGTATTTTAATTCTTTTTAATTATTTTTTTCTGCTGCTTTGTGCTATGATGTATTTGTGTAGTGTTCAATGATGACCCTGCAAGCCACTTATAAATAAAATGTTATTAATATTTTATTGATTTTTATTCAGAATAAAAGCAAGTCAGTACAGCACTGTGTTATGAAGGACTCTATCCATCCTCTATTTCTCTATAAAGCCTTCAGAACGTTAATTGGTTATTTTTGAGGCTGGTAATTCTAAATTAACTTCTCCTCTGCAGCAGAGGTAAGTTTTAGTCATGCTTTTCTGAAATGATCTTCATGAGAACTTCATGCCAGTATCAAGATTGGTGTTTGATGGGTTTTGCAAATACACTTGACATATGGTACTATTTCAGAACAACTGACCTCTGTGTCTTAAAATAACAACTGACAGTTGTTACTGGTGTTTTTACTTAATTACCTAATTCCTTATGTGTTATTTAAAAAAAAATTTATTTCCACTATTGTCTAGAACATAGAAAACGTTTGACTGGTACTGTATCTCTTCTCTCTTATGGTGTTTCCCATTTCCCATATTCTGTTTATACATGCACCTCTTGGCACTATCATCTGACTATCAGCAAATTCAGCAGTTCTATGGTTAAACAGATAATGTTCCGTTTTATATACAGACTCCGTCCTTCTGCCTTGATTGACTGCATAATTGATCTATAGACCTGAATAAGTGCAAACGTTCTAGGCACAATAATAACAAATGTAAAGCAATAATAATTGGATCCTCAGCTGCCCTAAAGAAAATAAAGCACCGCTTGCTAACTATACCCTGACTTTATTACATCCACCTGAGCTCAAGTTAGTAGACCTGATGTCACTGTAGACTCTAAATGCTATTTGATTTGCATATTTAAAAGGCTACAAAGACAGTTGGTTTCACATCAGGAACACTGCCATGCTCTTTCCCTCCCATTTCCTCTGTGTGCCAGAGATGCTTGTCCATGCATTTATTAACACCTGTTTATTTTAACACTGTTTTTACAGGATCCCAGATCACTCTCTCAACAAGTTAAAGTATGTGCACAACATATATCATTTTTAGCCGATGCAAATAAATATCTTTAAAAGATAAAAGGTTGGCTCCATCTCCGTTCCCAACTAGTACAAAAACCTTTGCTGTACAGTCTGGCATCTACTCACTTACCTAGTTTCCTGCTTTCATACTTGCTTGCACACACTCCCCAATCTTTTCATACCCATATGTTCTTTCTTTTCCAACTTGCTTTCTTATGAGATAGAACCTTTAGTATGGTTGTGGTATCTGTTTATTATACTACTGCATTATTATATAGCATCATTATATTGCATCCTTATATACAGTAGATATAAAATATACTTAAACATGCATAAATAATATATTTTGTAGTTAACTCTGTGATCAGTCACCTCCAAGATCTAGGGTTCAATTTCCACTTTGGGTCTTTGTGCATAGTGCCTGCATGTTCTCTCAGTGTTTTGTGGTTTTCCTCTGGTCCAAAGACATGCAGAAGACATACAGTGTGTGTGTGTGTGTGTGTGTGTGCTGACATCCTTGTGACCCAAGTCCCCTGGGATAGGCTCCTTATTTAATATCATTGTATAATTATTCTTTTGCATTTTCATAAGTTATTTTAATTCCTTTTAATTTATTTTTTTCTTCTTTGTGCTATGATGTATTTGTGTAGTGTTCAATGATGACCCTGCAAGCCATTTATAAATAAAATGTTATTAATATTTTATTGATTTTGATTCAGAAAAAAAGCAAGTCAGTACAGCACAGTGTTATAAAGAACTCTATCTATCCTCTATTTCTCCCTTTGCTCCACCACAATAGCCAAGGTCGTATGGGCTCTGGGCCAGTAAAGTAATGTACAGCTTTTATTGTGGTCAATTTAACCTGCTAATAAAAGTAATTCTCAAGAGGCTGGTAATTTGCACCTTAGAGGGAGCTGCAGTGCAAGCATTAAAAAATTCTGAATATACCACTGTGTCAAATTATATACAGTACCAGTAAAAGGCTTGGACACAAGTTTGGATTTACTTTGGATTTTGACATTTTAGAACAATACTGAAGATTTCAAATCTATGAAATAACACATACATACTTAAGTATGTACATACATACGTATTTAAGTAACAATAACAAAGGCCAGTTGTTATTTTAGGACACAAAGCCTATGAAATTAGTAGGTTTGAGTAATAGGATATGTAGAAATAGATTTATATGCATTACATTATACATATAATATAACTATAGTGGACGATAAGACGCCCTTAATCTCCATAGTCTCTTAGTCTAACACATTTATTGAACACAGTTTTGCAGTGACTCTTTGTAAATTAGTATTACATAATTGAAGTTCTTCAAAAGCCTCCTATATATAAAGTTGGAACATTGGAATTTATCACACAGCACACCTGGTTATCTGAAACCTATTATTAAAGCTTCAAAACCATGAATGGTATTGAGGGAGAAAGAAAGGTTTGTAGAGGATGGGGAGTATAAATGGAGAATGTTTTGGATAGAAAATGCTATTCTGAATCTCACTACGCATTCAAAGGCTTAAATTATATCTCATTAAACAGCTATAATTAACTTACACATTGGAAGAGAATAAATATCCAAAAACAAATGTTAATAAGTGTAATGGTTTAGACATTGTCTAGTCCAGGAGTGTGTTAAATCCAAGGAACACGAACAATAATTCTTCTAAATGATGGCAGGGATTCACAGGACTTGACAGTGAAACCATATGCAGTAATACAGCACTGTGTGTTGCCCATTGAAAGCCTTCATCTCTCTATATATATCCAGTGTTCATGCCTTTGTGTTTACTAACATTCCAGTATATGCAGATGATTATTCAAATGATCTATTATTCAAATCACACTGCATTTAAAGTAATATATCCAACAGATTATGTATTTTTAATGTGCTCACCTCACTGCTAAGACCTTTATAAGTAACATGCTTCCCCAGCAACAGCAGCCGCATAAAACAGAAAATTATGAGTGTACATTTTCATTTAAGCATTAAACAAATTCATCATATGAGCTAATGTTTAGAATTGTCATATATATTAAACATAAGCACTTGGCACTTATACACTTAACAGCCTGAAAAAAAGAGAAATCACTAATTAGTACTTTCAGGGCCAAAAAAGATTGATGTGCTATTTATGTTACTGTTCCTCTAGATGAAGTGTGGTGCTTCATTCTGTTATATACTGTACATTAAGGTTAGTTGGGTGTTCCCTATTTATAAAAGCTGCCATTACATTTTCGACCACAATGCTTTAAATGGAAATTAAGATTACCAACATAATGTTAAAAACCAAAAGATTCAGATTTGTGAACATGGCTATGTTGATATAATCAACAAAAATCATACAATAAATGTAAAATATACATAGATATGAAATTGCTGGTGTCTTGTATTTAGGTCCTTTTCTGATCCTTGTTACAGTTGGTGCTATCCCAAATTCCAAATTTCAAGCAGATTACCCAAAACATATCCCGTAAGACCCACCAATGAAAAAAATAAATAAATACAGCAACAGAAACAGGGAGATGATCCTCATATAACCACCATAACCAGATAAGCACCTCTTCTCATTCAAAGCCACCAGATAACTAATGGAGGGTAAACGTTTGAAACCACAAATACCAATTAAAATTTTTAAATACCAATTGAACTCATGCAATCCATGTAATATCACTTCTTATGGGATCAAAAAGTACTCCAGAATATGGAAGCATCCAATTTCTTATAAGAAAAATTCATGTCTAGCCCTATTGTTAACCGCCTGAATAAAGTTTTTTTTGGGGGGAACACACCTTAGCCCTAAAGCACTAAAGCTGAGAAGAATCCCATAGCACGGACTACATCGCAAATAAACACCCACTCACAGAAATAAATTTGGCAACAGGGAGTCGTTCCTCATATAACAATCATATAACCATTCAAGCACCTATCCAAAATTAAAGTCAATGTTTGTAATCACACTTGCTTGGTTTATGGTTGCTGTTGATCATTAGACCATTTGGCTGCCCCATATTTCTGTGTTTTACCTAGCCTGTAAACAGCTTTACTTCTTGCTAAATCTTCCTTGACAACTATCAATGTCTATTGCAAGCAAAGTTGTTCATTGGCACATTATTATGAGATTCATACTGTATATGCATGCTATTGTTAAGAAAAAACAGTAAATGTAGGGGTAAATTACAAGAATTTAGAATTGCATGGTATTGTAAAGAAACCATCAAAGGTGCAGTAACCAATAACTAGAAAACTGCTCAAGATAAAAGTTTCCATTGAATTGATCAAAGTCTGGAAAAAATGTCATCACTATTACCACATTTTGCCTTGTGTTTTAATTTACTGAGCTGTGCAGATTCTATTTATGTGTTCCACTAAATCTGGGTGGTCAGCCATCGTCATACACGTTGTCATTATAATACTGTCCCCTTGAACTTGTGCTTCCTGACACACAAGGAGGGTGAGTTTCTGAGTGGAGATGTTCATTAAAATGATGCAGATTTAGTGCTCCACAGTAGGTCCTACTATAAAGGCCAACCTGGATGCATAGCATAAATGAATGTGAACAGATGGCCCAATCCCCTAGACTCAGGGTGAAGCCATAATGGATTGTAACAATTGTGTGGAACATTTGGATATGGCTGCAAAGTGGCCTCTACACAGGATATCATAGTACTTTAACGTATTAGAGGCGACAGTAAAATGGGAAGATGTTTTAACATGGATGGCATGTCATGAAGAGACCATGCATTTATGTCTTCAGACTGAAGTAGTAAAATGGGAAGATGTGTTAACATGGATGGCATGTCATGAAGAGACCATGCATTTATGTCTTCTGACTGAAGTATTGAAATAATTTTAGCCTAAAAGCATTAAGCATAATAGATCTTTTTAGAAAGATGTTTTGACAGAATTAAACAACTTGTAAATAGTGCAGAGCTTTGCAATGTGGATCACGGTTGGCTAAAATTACATATTGCTAAAAGCATGAAAAAAATGTCAAAGTTTTCTTCATACAGATGCTAAACTCTAAAGTGCCTTTATATTTCATACTCCTTTTGTCACATGTAAACTGACAAGTGAAGCTTTCACTCAGTTCTTGTGTTTACCAGCAGGGAATGACTCAGGAATGCCGGCTGTGACAGACCAATGCCCACCTTTCTTACTGTGGCAGCATGAAGTCCATGCACTTAAGAGCCAATTATTCTCATCTTTAATTTACATTTGGTGAGAGTCTAGTCATCAATCAAAGCAGCTGCTCCATTTTTATAGCCTTTGAGTTACTGAAGTGGGACATCCACAGCAGAAGGAACAAGGAAAAAAGCATTGTCAACTGACAAAGACAAATGCTTATAGCAACAGACAGGCATCTTCTGTGAAGTTGCAGAATGTGTGTAGAATGTGTGTGTGTGACAAATTCTTGTGTACAGTGTGGTATAAATTCTATTTGGCACTAAAATTGGCCTGATCAATGCAGTATTATTAAAATTAACACCCTGTAACATGAGATTTGTTTTTAAATTAATGTGGGCTAGCATTTGGCTAACATTTGGCTTGTAATCAAAAGGTTTCGAGGTTCATCCAGGCACTAGGTAACATTTGTGGGCAAGTTGTTTATACACAGTTGCCTCTGTTACCAAGCAGTATAATTTCATTATCTGAATGCAGCTTAGGTCTACTCCCAGCTAACTCATAATTAGGAAAATAAGCCAATCACATGCTCCTAAACGTCATTGGAAACTGCACTTGGTGTGTCAAGAACTCAGCACCTTAGCCTGATTCATGAGGTCGCTGAGAGTTCATCAGGGAGTTCCTGAGAGGACAGTTGATCCTTAACCAAGTCAGAAAGTCCCATTCAGGGCTTCATGCATCATGCAGGGCTTAAATATTCCAGTTGGTAGATGCTGCCCGGGTGTGTACCTCTATGGCATAAGTTTGAGCCTTGACAGAGCCATCAAATACCCTCCTTGTTTCCTCTATGAAGGACTTGATGGTAGTACAGCACGGATTGTTGACATACTCCGGTAATGAATGAAGCTTTCGGCATTCTTTTAAAGGATCTGCTGGATTTCAGGTGTGAGGTGGCCATTAGTTTGGAAAGCGGAGAGAAAGCCTATTATCTTAGAGTTATTACTTGGATATGCCTTGTGGATCAGGCTCGCTAGTGATAGTATAAGCTGCAAGGCAGGGAGGCTATGTATTTGTCATGTTGCACGATACACTAGCCCCATATCCGCCCCCTTGTGGCATAAGCCAGTGTCTGGCAGAGGACTGTGGAAACAGATAGTGTTGCCCTCTGGGCCCTTTTGACATGGGAAAGACTTTACTTTGCTTTACTTTAATAGCTGCAGGATAATCTTTGTGCTTGTTGTTTGAAAATTACTAGTATACACTAAAGAAAAATAAACACATTGGTTGCATACTTGCTGGGGTGAGTTATTGAAATGGGCTGCTGGGTCCATGGACATGCACAGGGCTAAAGTTGCCTGAGAAACTGCTTATTTTCCCTGTTTGGCTGAGGTGCCTCTTGGGGGGAAACAAAATACTTTTAAACATCTTTGCCATTCACATTACTGTAGCTTATTTACTCTTAATAGTATGTAGTTGATTAGAATGGTATGTAGCAGTAAAGGAGTCTGATTTATCTGTAACTCTGACTGTAGATTTGCACAGCCTATTTGAATATCATGTTAAGTGATTATTAGGTACATGGACTAAACATTCAATGTCCAATCAGAGAAAAGCTTGAAAAGCACAAGTGAACAAGTGACAAAGTAAGTTTTGTGTTTAAAAATGTGTTTAAATAATACCTGTTAACTGACAATGTAGCCAATTTAGCATTGTTTATTACACTGTCATTTAGAGGTGCACAACAGAGCACTGCAGATGTATAAAGAACTGGAAGAACAAACGCCTTTTAATGAGTGTTTGCATGTATGCATAATTGTTTCATGTCATTGTTATGTGTACAAGCTACTGTAGGTAACATTATAATATTAAAAAAATTATTATAATCGTATTTTGAACATATATTAGGTTATATATTATATTATACAACAGCAAGTTCTGAATGAGTTACCTGAGTGAACGAGTGCTTTTTAACGAGTGGTGATATAATATATATAATGTATATATAGTTATATCTAACTATATGTATCCATCTTCGTCGCAGATGTTCTACAATCAATTACACTAACTATTGATCGCAGCATGAAACTAGGTCGGTATGGTCTGCAGGAGAAAGCAGCCACATGCCAATACCCAAATTTAAAACCAGTCACAGAAGCATTTTAAGAGGAAAAAAAAGAAGAAAAACAATGCTTAATCATTGCTTCTAAGTCATTCCAAATTGCCTCCATGATTTATGTATGCCTGAGGCAGGCTAGAAAACTAATTAGCTTCTAACTCATGGCTGAATCCCAAATCCCTCCGTAACCCCTAATAAAAGGCCCAACTCTTCCCATTCAGGGTTAGTTACTTCCACCAGTCACAGAAGAATATGTTTTGGCAGAGCTAAATAAATGGTTAAATAACCAAACAAATCATACTCTGTTGATAATAAATGGTGTTTGTGGAACTGTTGTATAAAAGCAATATATCACTCAAGGTTGCTGAATGTCAGCATGGCTGTGATGCCTCGGCACGTGTCTATGACCACATCACAGCTTGCTGATATTCGGCAGAACAGGACTCCCTTTTTTGTGATATTGCTTAAATGTATTGCTCTGATTCTAGTCTTGCTTCCAACCCTGTCCTATCACTGGTGTCACCCAATTGTGTTCATTTATTCTGTGTTTAAGCATTTGATTAATTTGGCCATTTTTAATCCAATTCCATTGTCTCCTGACAAAATCTTTTTGTGCTTATTGAGGTATTGTTAAACCTTGTTTTGCTAGTGCCCTGTTGCTATATTTCATGTTTATATGCCTGTCTATTGGTTTCATATCCTTCTTTTATGCTGTCTGCTTATGATTTGACCCCTGCTATGACATTGAGTTTTCACGTTGCGCCCTGCCATCACCGATTGCAAATGAAAAATTCATGATAACATTTTTGTCTCATTTGCTGGTATCAAAAGCCACAGTGGACATAATCCTATCAGCACTTATATAGGTATTACAGAAACAAACAAATGAGCAGTTTAAGAACTTATGGCATACTACTATTTACCTAAAAATTGCTTTTATGATAAATGAAATAGTAAAAATATTTATTGTTGTTTTATCATAGTGTGGCACAAAGTTGAAAATAAGCGGAAGAGACTGATATGACTGAATGAACACATTCTATTTTAGATTACTATTTTAACATGTGTTGGTGTTATTGCTGTTCAGTGTTCTAGTGCCAGTATAACACGTGTGTATATATATATATATATATCGTAACAGTTTTTTTTTTACTTGAAACAAACAATGGTTGTATTCATGGTTCTTAAAGGTTGGTTAATTTCATTATCTGAATGGAGCTTAGGTCTACTCCCAGCTAACTCATGATTAGGAAAATAAGCCAATCGCATGCTCCTAAATGTCATGCTGGAACTGGAACATTCCACATTGTTTAAAAAGAAAGTCAGTTAGCAATTATATGATTTTAGTTCCTTTGTATATTGCAATATTTTCACGTGTGTAAACACTGAAGACTTCCAGTACATGCTGCCTCAAGCAGGTAATCAAACTCCTCTGAAGTGTGAAGTCTAAAAAGTGATGAAAGAAGAGTTTCTGAATGCTATTGGCAGGTTTCATCAGACTTTGAAAGTAAAAACACAAGTGGGAAAAACAAAGATTCTCTCTCTTAAACACTGATATTAGGCATTATATTTATAAAATATTCCATCTTGTTTTCTTTCTTTAATATTATAATATATTATATATAAATATATAATAAAGTGAATGACAAATTAATGACAAACACAATGAATATCATACTGTATACTACCAACAGTGATAAACTGGCAGCCAGAAGTGATCTGAAACAGCATGTTTGAAACAAAATACCAAATAAAAATATGGATCAACAAGAAAACATTTCAAAATACTGTATAATATAATATATGATACTTTTTTATTTACATGGCTAATCTACTTGTTCTTGTTTGGTATAAAGGTGGCTGCAAATTATTAAAGAGGTTTGTAATCCTCTCTGCAAACTGTTACATTTAACAACTGACCACTGACTTTTACTGCTTGTACACAGCAGAACTGTTTGATGTGAAGGTATATAGATCAGGAGTAAATGCATAGTTAATTAGAGAAGTAGGTATGCAGAGAATTCTCCCACAAAATGATCCACTTAAATTTTTTATGAAAATTAAAAAAACTTTAAAGTCTAAAACTAACAACCTGCCCGAAGCATTAAGAAAGGCAGAACAAAGTCCTAATTGCAGTTGCCTTTTGTGTTCTACAATTATAATACATTACATTTCATAGCATGGCTACATGGTGTAAGCATTTGTACAAAAGGTTTTCATGCTTTGGCCTTTAGTTTCTTTTAACCAAAACTTTTTCATTTGTTTATTAATTTTTCCCTGAATGCAAACATTTACACATTCACAGTTGGGCAAGGACAGTGTCTCCTCGCTTCAGTGCTTTATCAAGAAGCACAGAAAGGAAATGAGTTGGAGGCAAGCAGCAGCTTGTTGTACTTTATTGCTTCTGATAAGCCCCACAATGGAAAAGAAAGTGAATAAATACCCAGCCAGAGCCTCAGACGTTTTGATTCATTTCAGCCCTTTTGAATCAAAATGCCAGTGTTGTCCCTATTGTGTTTTGTCCCTATAATGTTTATCTTGCAGTGTATACTATGTATTTTGTAATATATTTCATATCTGCTATTGCTGTGCAGGCTCATCCTCTTATGCACCCTGTTAGAAATGATCAGTTTCTGCAATTGCAATGTAAAAATAAATATGGATCAGAAGCATACACCCAAAGCTTGTTGTGTGCTGTTTATTGGTAAATTTCCCAGAATATCTACCGATAAGAAACCAGGGCTATATATTGCCTTGCAGTTTTAATATACTGTAGATCAAAGAAATGGATAAAAAATCTACATATAGTCATGCCCTAGGCAAAATGATGCTTAAAATTGTACAAACCTATTCTAAACCTCTTCAATGTACCCTTTTTATTTTACTTTAACCACTATTACTACTACTGACATTACACTGTCTAATCTGCAGAGATTCTCTCTGGGAGCAGTTCGACCCAGGAGGAAACCTAATGTTGGATGATGGTGTCATATCCCTACAGTAATTTGGGTGTGATGTCAATCACGCAAAACACAATATAATTTTTTTTTCTGGATAACATTGAATGGATGATCCCAGATCAGTGTTGCACCTTAAAACATCAGAATATGTTTAGGTTAAGCCTTTTTTGTCAGATATACATTACTGCACAGTTTTTCTTTGCATATCTCATCATGCTAGGATTCCGGAGTTAGAGCACAGGGTCAGTCATGATATGGTTCCTCAGGAGCAGATGGGGTTAAAGGAATTTGAAGCATTTTTTTCCCCTTTTTGTCTTCTTCCTGATGTAATGGTTCGGAAAATTGCAGTTGTCTGGTTGGTTTGGGAAACTGGAGAAATATATGTGCATTTACTAGTTTCAGTAACAGGCTCCCAGGTGGACCAGTGGTTAGCATTCACACACTTACCATCATTACTGGGTTTGGGGTCTAAGTATATTCCTACATATCTGCATATTCCTATACATTGCAAGGAAATGTGTTAAGAAAGGAAACAGCTACTGGCAACAGGATAAGCTTTTCAAGGATGTGTTTCAGTTAAGGGGAAAAAAAACCTAAATACTTAAAATAAATGATTTCCAAGATTGCAATGTGTAGGAATATGCACATGCTGTTTTTTATTATTAACTAATGAAAAAGCCAAACAGGATTTTCTGGGTAATGTGAGCAAAATAACACCAGCTTATTCTGTGTTATCGTGGGAGTTGTTGGCAATGAATTATTGTGCAAAGAAGGGAGAAAGATAATGATTTGTCCAAGATCAAATGCACCCTTGCACATATGCAACTACCAGCTACTCATACACGTGCGCGCACACACACACACACACACACACACACACACACACACACACACACACACACACACACACACACACACACACACACTTGATAATAATGCCCTCACAGAAAATCAGTGAAGCAGACAGTACAAGTTTGTTTAAGTAAAAAATGTGTCTGACTACAAACTGGAAAGGTCTCCCAGTGGAAGAACTTCAGTAAGGGTAGTTTTTTTCCTCCCTGTCCATGGATTATAGGTTAAATTTCGATTTTATGATTAGAGAAAAAAGAGTGTAGGAGATGAGGTCCCTGCAGATGAGTTCTTCACTTCAAAATTCACTTGCTCACATCAATTAAGATGTGAAATTTTACAATTCCAGCGGTCCACATTCAGCTCAGGGGGCCTTATCTGAAATTAAAATAGCACCCTTCTCATGCACTTTGAAGTTCCTCAAAGCCCCTCAAATAGATTCATTTTAGATGGGGAGTGAGAAGGAGTACTTTGATTTCCACAGTCAGTTTTGTCTGTCACTTCATCTTACACAGGGGTTGGTAGTGGATGGTCAGGGATACAGCCTTTTATGACCATGCAGAGCAGAAATCAACTGTTTAATTAATTATCACATGCTGATTGGAAAAGAGGATCACCAAGTATGATACTTTGTATACAGTATTTGTATGTCTGGTAACAGGTCCTTTTTACTGTAGCCTATTTGAATGTCTTTAAATGATAGGTAATATATATAAGTACCCTGCCTGGCCAAAAAAAAAAAAACATATTAAGGTATCCAAAGTATTGGCCAGCATCAAGCGAAGAAAACAATTGAGGGGATTTAAAGTAATTACACAAAGAGTGAAAGTTAAAATGGAAATGTATTTTGTCCTCAGACACTCTCAGTCTAAAACTGCTTCAGTTACAATGTTGGTGCACTGATTTACCTGTTTTTGTACTCTCATCTCAAGCACTTTTAAGACTTTTTTTTTTTAAGTAAAAAAAAAATACAGCCTTATGCATGTGAACACTAGACCACGCCACAATTGTAAGCCTTCCACAAAATGGCTCCCAAGCATGACGTTTGTATGCTATAGCATTATGATTTCTCTTTGCTGTATACAAAACAGGGCTAAGCCTATTTTAATAGAGCATTGCCCCTGTGCATGAAGAGACATGATTTGCCAAGTGATCCCCTCTGACATCAGTGCCCTATCTCACAAATGCTTTGCACACACAACAATCCAATATCTAAAAGAACCTTCCCAGAAACTGGAGGCTGCTATAGAAGTAAAGGTGGGTATCAAATCCATTCAATCAAAAATGGATTGTGATGCTAAACAGTTAAATATGGGTGTTATGGTCAAGTGTCCAAATACATTTAATCAAAGATTTTGTCACTTGTCCAACAAGGGGCCAAACCTAATGATCCACTTTCAGCGTTGCAGGAGAGTATAAGCGATGTGATCATCATCTGTTTATATTTAGGGTACCTAAACAACCTTTCTCTGACTAAAGAAGAAGCAACAAAGAACCCATTCTAAAGAAGTCCTGTTGACATGCCTCAAGTTCCAGTTCTTTTTGCTGCTTGAGCTCATGAGATTCATGATTGGCTTGAGGTTAAGATTTGGCTGTTGTTTATATTACTTGCAAATATGATTTATTTTCTTATTACACTGTGTATTTGTTGGTATGTTACAGGTACATCACTAAAACGAGCCATAATTAAATTGCAATACGATAACAAAAACATTTTATTAAAAAAAAAGGGCAAAAATGTTTATTACTGGTTAGTCATGTTAATTTGGGATAAGGGGTAGGAGCCATTTTATTCAGCTACATAATAAAGATAAAAAAGCATAAGTTACATATGTTCTCTTTTACTTTTAAAATAGACTGCATTGGCTGTCTGTGAAGTGTGAGTACCAGCAAACAATACACAAAGGAGTTGCTATGAGTAACATATGAAAAAAGGGATGAATAACTGTGTGGGTGTAATGATTGGACCATATAAATTTAAATATGTCTGCATTATAATGGTGCATCTGTGTGTTGTGAGGATGTGCTCTGACAAGACTGGAGTGAAACGTTTGCCTTTTTACCATACTGTACCTTGTTTGCTCACATTTACACAAAAGGGACCTGTTACAGAAAAGCTGCACTCAGCAATACTTAATATCAACCCAACATCATGATCACACTGTGACAGAGAGAGAGAGGGTGAGAGAGAGGGTGTGCCATAGGCAGTGTAGCTCAGTGTTTCAGCTGTACTATGAATGAGAAATAACTGTGACCCTGACAGACTCGTCAGTTAGACAAACAGTCTCACTTCTGCCAGGGAATGAGGTTGTCTCAGGCATAGTACAGCTTGAGAACAGAGAGAGTTTTGTGTGTAATCCATCCGTGTCTGGCTTTTACATCACCTGCTCAGCAAAACAAATAAATGGTATATATAGTAGTTAAAATAAATGAAGGATAACATTTAACAGTTTAAAGGTTTTTTTTAAACAGTATGTGCCATGTGCATCCAGAATTCCCACAATGCCAGCTATTTGCCCACAGAGACAACAGGCATCAGTTAAAGAGAATGGTGCTGCAGTGCTTTGGACCTGTATTCGGTCCAGCTTTATCACCTCTTAATCTGTTTATGCTCTAATCAAAGATATCAGGCTCCAATTCTTAACTTAAGTGATAATACAATAATAAGATGATCATGCTTGTCATCTTGTTGATCACCCACTAGCTGAGCTGAGTCACTTCTGTTACTCAGTATACCGGTTACATTGTATTTTAATTGTGTTACATTATGATTGATTTTTTTTCTATTGTACACCACTGAAATGTGTCTCATGTGACATTATGCAGCACTTAACTGCTAATGTCTCGTAGTAAAAAAAAAAAAAAAAAGCATCATTAGCACTAGAATCACTAAGCACAGCACAAAAAAAATCATGAGTATATTTAATAAGCATATTTATTTTTGTAAGTATATTTAATTTAAAGAATTTACTTTAAAACCTCAGGAGAGAAACAGTCATATACAAAAACACTTTCAATCACATTTTCATGAAATCTGAATACATTCAATTCAAGAATACATAATATAGCGTAAAATGTGTGATATTCTAACATTGGATGAAGTTGAACTGAACAAAGTCAGTAATTGTCCTTAACCATACAATATAGTGGCTGTTGATTGAAAAGGACATGGTGGCAGATATCCATAACCATCAGATGATGTTGAACAGGGTGTGCTGTTTGAGCACAGAGGAGCACACTCCTTGTGTCCTGGCTGTCCATTCTCTGGCTGACAGCAGTAGTAAATTCACATGTCCAAAGTGAGCTGTACATGTACAAGGATATTAGCCTTAGCAGCTACCTTATTTGGGATGTGTCTTCCATTTCGCGGCTGCCAGTCTAAACCTGTTGGGAAACCTACTGTACTGTGCTGAGCTGTCCTCATCCACACTGATGAATCTTGTCAATCTGAACGTTTGTCACATGTGGTAAGATTGGCCACACCAAATCTAAATTTTAGATTTAAAAAAAAGATTTAAAGTTTAAAGTTTAAACAATTTTTTAGTTTAGCCAATGTGTTTATTAAAAGGATAGAAAGGACAGTAATAAATTAAGACATATTACCAAAAGACCGCACCATGCTCCACTTTCTATCCAAATAGCAAAGTCTCACTAATGAAATTCAAAGCCATTTGCCAATATTTATTGCCTTTTATTTCTGTGGCTGTCTGAAAGCAGAGAGTACATTAAGCCATTTTCTTCAGCTCTGTCACAGATCATATCGCACTGAGAACTGATAAATATTTATGAACATCACATGAGCGGTGCAGTAGGTTGGTATTTGTGCGAATACAGCACGGCTGTCTGTTTGTAAGGCTAATTTTCTGAATAGAGGTAGAAAAACGTATGTCCCTCAGGAGCACTTCAGGAAATACTGCCAGAGGGCCAAGCAGTCACATGCTAGCTCTGTAAGAGGGAATGTGTAGCACTATCAAAGCTTCACAGATCTCTCTAAATCATTAGACAAGAGAGTGAGAGAGAGAGAGAGAGAGAGAGAGAGAGAAGGAGAAGGATTTAAGAAAAAAGAAAAGTGAGAGACTAATGTCTTTAATCATACACACACACACACACACACACACTCCTGCTTATGAGACACAGAGTGAGCAGGGTGAGGCCATTGGATATGCAGATAGGCTCAGGTAATTAAGAGTGCTGGAAAGGGTGGGGGCATGCACCAGCTCTGCTTTCATTAACATTTCACCATTCAACTCATTCCCCAATTTCATAGCCTCTCTACCCTGGACAATCAATCCCTAATCACACCTCCTTCTGCCATCAGGCAGACAACTCAATTCACACTAAGATATGCTAATTGTATTCCCCCAATGATTGCACTGTGCAGACAGCACTGATCTTCACTGACCTCCCCAAAAGATGAGCAATGTCTGAGAAACTAAGAGTTACACTTATCTCATGAACACATCAGCTAATCCCAGACATTTAGCTGAGTGTGGAAGTGTATTTAGAGAGCAACTGCCCCGAGCATAGTCCACATTATGACCTACTGCATCACAATCAAATGCTCTAGTGGGTTGCATCAATGCAATAGTATTCAAACGATCCATTCACTTGGCATCTACTAAGGGTTAAAATACTGTAGGAGTGTATGTTTAAGATTTAACGTAAAATAAAATCCAACATACTACTACAACAACTACTACTACTAATAATGAAAATAATAAGCATATTCTGACCAGTTGGTCAGCTCATTAAATAATTCCAGTTGCAAGTTTTAATTCAGTGTGTGACTTTGTTACCAATTTAATAGCAAAAACTTACACAGAGATGTATATGAAAGATGTTCCACATAATTGGATTAACAACATGTACATGTCGATACAATGAAATGTTCTGTGTGCATCTTGCTACTTCAAGTATTGCAACCAGGGCCGGTTCTAGACAGGCACATATGGAGGGGCAGTGAGAAATGTGAAGGGGGCATCATTGTACACATCATGTTCGAGCACTGTTTTTTTCCCTGTGCTTATAGTAACAGTATTGTCCTTGCTGAATTGTGTTGTT
>JAOVVA010000048.1:14217514-14229126 GCA_028565275.1 Leiocassis micropogon
ACCTATGTGATTTTGTAAGCGATCTATGAGAATATTATGATCTATAGTGTCGAATGCAGCACTAAGATCAAGCAAGATTAGTATTGAGATGCAGCCTTGGTCCGAAGCTAAAAACAAGTCGTTTGCAATTTTAACTAGTGCAGTTTCTGTACTATGATGGGGCCTGAAACCTGACTGAAATTCTTCAAGGAGAATGTGGCAAGACATCCAGGCTGTCACCAGCTACAGGACAACAACACCTGCCTATTAACAATGATTCCTCCCTTCCAGATGTACTAAACAACTTCTATGCTTGTTTGAGGCATAGAATGATGTAGCAGCGATCAAGATCACCCTTCCTCCCAAAAGCCAGCCACAACTGAGGTGAGTACACAGAGTCAACCCATTGAAGGCTGTTATACCAGACAAGATTCCATGCAGAAAACACAGAGGATGTGCAGACCATGTTATCACTGAAATATTCAACATCTCTCTAAGCAGTCCGGTTGTTCTGCCATTCTACAAGACCACCATAATTGTCCCTGTACCCAATAATTCAACTGTGTCCTGCCTCAATGATTACTGTCCAGTTGCACTCACACCAACCTCATAAAATCCTTTGAGACCCTCTTCATGACCTGCCTGCACCCCACCATTGGACCCCCTGCAGTTTGTGTATCGTCCCAACTGCTCAACAGATGATGCTATTGCTATCACCCTCCATCTACCACCCACTTACTTGGACAGTATGAACACTGATATTCAAAGGCTGTTCAGAAACTTCAGTTTATTCATCACAATAATTTCTCAGGTACTGATCGAGAAGAAGATCCTGAAAGAAGGTGTGGAAACCTCCCTTGGAAAATAGATCCTAGACTTCTTGACTGGGAGACCTCAGTCAGTTTGGATTGGGAGCAGCATCTCTACTTCTGCTGAATCATGTCTTCTCAGTAATGTGCAGCTTGAACTACTTCATCAGCAGTGCTTGCATTCTTGCACTTCACATAGACTTGTCTTTATAGTTTAAACATTGTTGCAGACATGTACACCCCATCATGGTAACAGTTTGCCCTGAAGGCAGTGAAAGGAGGTAAAGGATCTTTTGTTAATGCCTTGATGCCACATACCAAAGTACATTTTCAGTGGTCCTGTTTCTGACCCTTTAGAGGTTTCTTCAGAGTTCCTGATGCATACATTTATTAATGGGTCAGAACTGTTTTGGTTAGACAACAGGAACATACACAATATTTGTCAGCTTTAAATGTTATTTAAATTTATGTAATCATATATGTTCATGACACTTCATATATATATTCTCATGCTGACTAATGCAATTAGAGCTAGTGCTTCCTTCAGTATGGTATCTTGTATGGTTAACTGTACTTACTACTGTCATTACTCAGTAGACTTTTTAATGGAATGTTTTAAGGCATCTATTGTTTGCCTGATCATATTGTGTCAGAGAGGCAGTTAGAGACCGAAATAAAAATGACAAAAGAAATGTTCAATGTGATGCTGATGCACAGCTCATAAGATCCTGCATGCACAGTATTATAGAGGGCATGTGTCTCAATACAAGGACATGATTTGTTGTCTGTGATGAACAAAAGAACTATTGTGTCTCTTTATCACAGAGGGAAGAAAAGGAGCCAGTTGTCTCTACATCTTCCTCTTTTATCACATAATGTTAGCCTGTAAATGGACCTGGGGTTGTAACCTCAAGGTCATCCCAATGTCAGTGCACATATAAAACATGTGAAGGGCTGCATGTGCTATTTCACACTTAACCCATACTATATGTATGTATGTTTTAAGTGAAGGCACCAAAACATTTTTCGAAACAAAAATTCACCTGAAAAGCCATCTCATTTCCATTACACATTCATTTTCCTTGTCCAGTGGTTACAACTTGTGAAATCTTTCATGCAATTGTAAACAAAATGTAACAAATTACTAGTTAAACCTTATACAGACTCTTCTCAACAACTGGGAATGACAGTTAATTCTTTTTCTTTGCCCTTGGCATTTTATAAATATTATTGTGTATGTGTTCCATTGTATGTATGATTTATTCATCAGTTCTGCAGCCACTGTGGCCCTTCTGCTCTTTATAGATAGACTGAAACCAATAAAGAAACACTGGCCATGTTCTGATAGTAGCACAAGTCCCAAGTCAATAAAAATGATGAGCTTTTGCAGGCCAGGAGTGGCCACTAAACACTTTCAGCTTTTCTTCCCGTGCATCGATTTGTAATGTGCTGGATGCTCGTCTGATTAATAGTTCTCTGCCTCTGGGGGAAAGGTGCCTCATGGTGCTTGGAGCTCATGGAGAGACTGTTACCTGCCTCTGCACTCAGATCAGACACATTATCAAGCTAAATGGCTGTGATTTTTTAACCATGAGCACAGGAAAAGTGGGGTGTTAATTTAAAAAAGAGAATCAAAGCAGATTAAAATAACAGCAAGATACCCTGTTGTGTTCCCCCCCCCCCTTTAGGAAAAATGCTTTTGAATTAGAGAAAAAAATATATAAATAAAAAGCCAAAGTTAGAATGGGAAGCCAGTTAGACACTGCTGGATCCCTGTAATCAAGAGTGTATTGGAAAGTAACCCCCCTCCAATCCTTTTCTCTTTTTGTGCCTTAGATATAGAAGTGATGGCTAGACAAGCAGCTGATGCTTTTAGCTGCTTCTCTTGAAAAGTCTTGTGCCCTGATTTGATGGGCCAGGCTTCTTTGCACTCCTTTCTCTCTCTCTCTCTCTCTCTCTCTCTCTCACAGAGTTGTTTGGTATCTTGTCAATTTTCTTTAAGATTGGGTTTTTAGTTTTTAATATTGAAGATTTTGAAGGACGTTAGAAATATTTAGGTT
This sequence comes from Leiocassis micropogon, assembly GCA_028565275.1. Taxonomy (NCBI): domain Eukaryota; kingdom Metazoa; phylum Chordata; class Actinopteri; order Siluriformes; family Bagridae; genus Leiocassis; species Leiocassis micropogon. The sequence goes on from JAOVVA010000048.1 coordinate 14,220,363, forward strand.
AGAAGTTGTATTATTAGCGGGCAGTCAAAGTTGATAGTGGGAGAGTGTAAGCAGGGTGCCATGGACTCTGAGGGCGGCACAGAGACATACAGAAAATGATGCACATGTGGAGGAGGTGCTGTTAGCGTTGGGAGAGCGGGTTGGGTGTAAAAACATCTATTCTGCCTACCAAATATCCAAACATTGGTGGTGTTCCTGACAAGAACAAACCCTGTCAACATGATGATTAGGAGTGGAATATGGGTGAAAGGAATTATGGTTTCAGATACCCCTCTTTCTGCCCCTGCAACAGTGATCTTATTAAAAAAAAAAAACAATGAGTTGATCATGAAGGACCTGGCCTATTTTGGGAAGTTCCCAAAGCCATGAAAACCATTTTGCTCCAATCCAAGAACATTGCAGTGAAATAAGTCCTGTGATTTTGCAGAAAACACTCAAGCAATTAACAAATTAAGAAAATGCAGTTAATGTAAATACAATTGCAAATATGGTGACAGAAGTTATACCTAAAGGTCTGATCTGTCTGAGCAAAGCTGTGCAGCCGGAATACTCAGGGGCTGACTTAGCTGAGTTACAGCAGCAACACCAGGGGGAATTGCAGCAGAGGAAACACTGGATGACCGGCCCTGGAATAAATTCCCAGAGCAGTGACACACTGGAACGAGGGCTGAAAGTGGTCAGTAATTAACACAACAGCAGCATCGAAACAAACACACCATCTAATGCTAACATGGACATTCAGACTAACACTGACCTTAAAACAAACATTGCTGACACTAAAAATAGCATTGTTACTGTTAAACCCCAAAATTAACAAAAACTACTGTACAGTGAGGCTGAGGGCTAAAATAAATGAGAAGCTGAAACAAAAACATTGCAGTGATTTAGGCAATGTTATAATGCCAGAGACTAAAAGAGAACATTGCAGCACAGAGAGGAAATCTCTAATAGATGAAGAAAGCAGACTTTAAACTAAATCTTTCAAACCATTTTGACTTTTTAGGACAGCCTCAGCAACAGAACAGATCAACTGATAGTAAAAAGAAATGTGCCAAAAATGTATAATTATCAAGAAACATGATAAACGTGCCTAAAAAATATGTAAAATGCTATGAACTATGAGGCTGTGAACAGGACTGTAGACTTTCATAGGAACTTATAAATTAAAATGGAATCAAGCCTGAAGGGACTTGGGGTTTTTGGTTGGTGGGAGTGGATAAAAGGCCAGGTGGTATTTCTTTAAAAACTGTAATATATGTATACTAAACTGATGCAGTAAAGGTGTCTCAGTCTTTTGTTGCATGACCCTGTACATCACCATGGATGATGGCATGATATATATTTTTGGTTATGTTTGTAACCACAATGAAACAAAGGGTTAAAAGGTTAAATGTGTCACTCATACAGATCTGCATTTGTATCCCGACACAAGCACACATTCCACAGGGAGTCAACATTTTTTAAATAAAAAATGAGGGAGAAGCTTCATCATCCCCATCCCACCTTCCTCAACCCCTTCATTAAATGGCCAGCTGTACTGCTGAAAAGACCCGAGTCACCCTGAGCAGGCAGGATTTATCAATCTTCGTTAAAACCTCAGTGTGTGAAACTAGTTCTAATAGGGACAAAGAAGTAGACCTTGTGAAAAAGATGAGATGATACACTTTTCTCACACTCATTCCTTTTCCACGCACATGACTAAACATCAGATGTTAGTTTTTTTCTTCACCAAGTATATATATATATATATATATATATATAAAAAAGCAAAACCGGTTATCTATTGTTGATTTTTTTTTTTTTATTCTTGTATGAGGAATAGAACACGATGAGCCATGGCATTATAGGAAAATAATTAGTAACATGGCTTATTATTTTCCATTAACAGTGTTTATTCCTCTTATCACACAGCAGTTTGTCAGTAATTATGCTTTCATTTATTAACGAACAACACATACAGTAATTACTATTATGTCCACAAAACAAAGTAGTTCCTGTCATCACTGGATGTTCTGCAGGTTTAAAACAGTCATTCCCCACCAGGCTCTTTTTTCCCTCTTGAAGATAACAAGACAAAAGAATGCAGCCTGCTATATTACTGAAAAAGTGCAAAATGCCACTGTCCTGACACCATATGCATTTCATAAATTTTAACTAAAACTCCTCATCTTCTTTTTCTTCCTTGTTGTTTAAAGCTAGTGAGAATGCAGTGGGTTGCATTCCCACCAACTGTAGGTCTCACTCTTCCTCATCTTCCAAGTCTTTTTAGTCCATCTCTTTTTTTAGTGCAGCCTTCCTTAAAAAAGCTAAATGCATCCTAATTAATCTTGTCTTTGTCTCAAAGTCTTTGTCTGCTTTTATCTGGCACTTCCATGCACTATTTTCTCTACATTTAGGTACTGTTTAGTGGTACTAACATGTACCGCTTTGGTTGGAATCCTGTAAGTTGCATCACTGCCACCTACAGATCTCTTGGTCCTTTAAAGCTGATGTTTAGTCCAGTCTCCCTCAAAATGCTTCCTTACCTCATCAGTGACTCCTATTTCTAAAAGACTTTTAACATTGCCTTCTACTTTCCCTAGTTCTTAGGTAGAATGCTATTAAGGTTGGTGTGTCCAATTCTTAGTCTCCTAAAGAATACTTTCCAGAATCCCTAACGGAAAGCTCATAATATTAAGTATTGTACATCCTAGTTAAGAAAGAATCTGTTTATTAGTCATGGATTATGTGGCACATCCACCATCTCTGTAAATAAGTTGTTAATATTAAACAAAGGCATTTATATAAATCTATCATTTAATTTACAGCTGGTCCTACTGTCAAAGCTGCAGTTACTGTATATGATTATAAAATTCATATACTCCTCTAACCAATCTGATATGAGAAATTAGCAGTGATGTTGTATGTTATATGATGTTGGTCAGAACATCAATGACAATCATAGTTCAACAAAAACATCATAGTTCCTGTTGATGTTTGTGGTGTATAAAAAGTATAAATAATGTCTAAATAAAACGGTCAGAAACAAGGAATATATTCCGAAATGACAAAGGTGCATGTCAGAAAAAAGTATGTGAACATATGCTGGGCTATACCTAGATGTGGACAGATGGGGATGAGTAATCTCAAGCCTCTTCGATGTTAATATAATTTCTTCATGCATTACTAAGGAATAAAGGAGGTTGAGGTGAACACTTTGCTCCTAAAAAGAGCTATTTTCGAAGGAGCCAGAGCCCTTCTACGATACACAAGTGGTTATCTATGTGAATCATAATGTCCATGTTTGGTAAAGTTGCGCAAGTGTCCTGATGCAGATGGAGATGCTCAGTTACGTGGTGCCTGTGGGCTGGCCATCTTTAATGCAGGTTGCTGAGTTCTATTTGTGGCTGGGCAGAGTCTCCTTGCACTGCGTGGGAAAGTTCATTCCAATCCAAACAAGCATCTGCCATGCTCTAGCATAATCAGCATGCTGTGGGAGGATTACGAGAGAGAGTGCAGAAATAAAACACCATAGCCATTGAAGCTGTCATAGCTCACCTGCTGTGTGACAGAGAGACCCAGTAGATTGAGATACAAACATCTGGAGATGGATGATTTCTTGTCAGACTAAATCCATATATAGGCATAAACATACACTGTGTATGGATATTATTAGGTCCTTATTTGATCATTTCTTGCTGCTTCAAGGCATCTAGTTTTATTGTTAACAGTTTTACTCTCACAGATAGTTCCCATTAATGAGGTGTATATTTCATAAAGCAATGTTTAATTCAATTATTATCATTATTTTATTAATAAAATGTTTAAGCTATGAAAAGAACAAAGAGCTAAAAGCTATAATGTGCTTGTTTGTGATGTTCCATTTAGAGTGGAATTCATGTATGTGTTTGAATTTGCCAAAAGACATGTGCATGTCTCCCTGTGCACCCATTCATGCATGTGTATACCACATCCAAACGTTTCACGCTGGAGGCTATGAAATGTGTTGAGTTGTTACATTTACAACATTTGGCAGATGCTCTTACCCAGAGTCGCTTACAGAAATGCTTTGTAGTCAAAAACATATGCTCTAGTACAAAAACTGTAGAGTACCATAGCTAAAAAAAAAAGAGTACCATAATCTAAAAACATTTAGGGAGAAGTTATCTTGCTTTAGAATTAACCTAATTCCTCCCTCCCAGTTTGTCTCAACTATACTTTCCTTGTTTCTTTGTCTTTCTCGTGCTCCCAGTTTAGGGACTACAACAGGGAGCTTGATGATGAGAGATCTGTGATGCTAAACTGGGGGCTCTCAACCCATTGCGGTGAAGAGCATACTGTACTGCTAATCAAGAGAAGAGTTCTGACAAAGCAGCTGCAATTAACCCTCATTGGGGTCAACACACTCCGCTCAGCCTTGTCAAACATATGCAGAGACACACATGGCCACACGTGCCTGTTCACACTTACAGATATTAGCGCACAAATGCACAGCCAGGTTTACTAGCTTGGCGTCCTCTGTTGGAAGACTGAATGCGCATGTGGTGCTATTTATATTTTTAGCCATCTTGATAGGCCATATGCTGTCTGGGAAAAGTATTGTCTTCCTTAAAGTACAATCCAATCCAATAAATGCTCACTTAATTTAATAAAAATTCTATTTTTCAGGACAAACACCATGAAAATACATTCAAATACTGTATTTTGCACTGTTGCAATCCATTTTAATCTGTGATAATATACAGTAGTTGGAGTTACAAGTTCTTAATTTGTTCTGTTAAAAATCTACCATCTGTTCATGGAAAAAATCTTTTAAATTTGTGGTTTAAATCCTTTGATACTGAGAAAATAAGATTCTATTCCAGAGTTCAACAGACTTGTTATGCCTGTGCCCTGTAACTTCATTCTGTCTTTGTCCTTTTGAATACAGATTGTCTAGAGGTTGTAAAAATACCATGATGCAAATGTATCTGGTTAGGATTCACTGAAAGAAATTTTAAATTATTTCTCTACAGGAATGTGTAGACTAATACAACAATGACTCTGGAGAATGTAAGTAGGTCATGATACCATAAAGCAAAGGAGACAATGGTTTCTTAAGTATGATATAACCAACACTTAAGTTTGTTATTTTTATGAATTTACTCTCACTGGTTGATAATAGCATATGATAGTAGAGAGGTAGTTGGCGCTATCTGTGTTAGGTGTATCACTGAAGTTGGCAACATGCTATTTAACAAAAACATATATACTTATTATACTATTATAATACTATTCCTGTCATGAGCTGACCGAGACCATAACAGCATTACTAAAGCTATCACAACAGTTTGCTGGTAACTAAAAGCAAGGGTTTATTATAGACTTGCCTAAGATAAGTGACTTTGTAGGTTTATTGAAGCTCTGAATGTAGGAAAGCTTTCTCGTATCTGTATTCAGTTTGTTGTCTCCTGTCTGCTAAAGCAGCGGGGATTATTGTGAACAATAATTGACACTTCAGTCGATGAAAGCTTTAGGGATGGCATAAAATGTGTGTGGATAATAAGAGCTTGAAGAAAAGTCCCCACACAATCCCTGCTGATTAACATGTGAATGATGTGCTGTGGGTGTTGGTGTGAACCTCTTTGCTGTGATATGTCAGCAGTCTCACCTCAATAGAAGGGCCCATTTGCAGTGAATGAAGCCCATCTGCTGCTCAAACCACTCTGGAAACTGTTGCTTTTGCTGCATGTGTATTTAAATTGTGGATTTTGACAAATTGAATTCTTCCATACTCTCAATTAGAGTGAAGAATAATTAAACAGATGTGTGTGTGTGTGTGCACACATTTCCTTAACTGTGATTAGGAGAGGTCTTGCAGTGGCTTGAGCTGCGAGAAATTACGTAAACAATTTTACAAACAAGATGAATGTACCACTTTGAAGCATGTTTTTTTTTTCACGAGAAGAAAAAATACATACATTTTTGTTGGGTTTACGGTCATATTTTCTTGGCTTTTGTTTTGTGCTTATGTCACACTGCTTCTTCTGATCTTATTACCATCTCTGAGCACAGTGCTTATTACAATTAAGTCTCTTTTACCTTTATGCAATACATTGACATGTAGACTTCATCTTCTACCATGTTGAAAACTGCTTCATAACTCTTGGCCATCACCCTCCATGTCATAGTGGCATTAGCTTTCCTGTCCTGCTCTCTGTGATGGGATGGCATATGTTGGGCTGTTTATAAGGAGCCAGCAAAATGACTGTCAGGAGAAGGCATGTCCCGGTCAAAACATATTTCTATTAATTTTGGGCTGTGCAAAAGTGCTTAACTCCTGTCTAGGCCATCTGGACCATTCCCAAGTGCCTAAACTGTGTATAGGGTAAGAACAGGAATACTGAAAGGGTCAGAGAGAGAGAGAGTGAGAGAGAGAGAGAGTAAAGAAAACAGAATTATATGAGAACCAGTAAAAGTGGGTGGTTAAATAAAGGAGTACATGCATTTAGAGAGCACAGTGTTTTGTAACAATTACAGTGGTCATGCTAAGTTTTCAGACATTTTCACACTTTCCACACGCATCTTAAAATTCTTCACATTCTTCTTCACACACACACACACACACACACACACACACACACACACACACACACACACACACACACACACACACACACACATACACACACAGACACACACACATAAAAACCCTTTTATATGTACAGAGCATTTGTTATAACTCTGGTTTAACTCTGCCACATCAGTGGTTCTTGGGATGCTTCTGCAACTTTATTAGAGTCCACATGTTTCTAATTGAACATAGTTAGGAAAGGAACACACATATTGAAAGTGTCACACACATATAAAAAGAGCACGGTAGCATCCATCATTCTCAGTTTTAACCAAGAACCCAAGGGTCATTCTAAATGAGATTCTGAGTTCCCTTGTGGCAATGGGAGAAACTTACAGCCCTCCACTAGTCAGGCCTATATTATAGAGTGGTCAGACAGAAGCGAAGCCACTCCTCACTGACCCCGTCATGATCACCTGAGAACTCCCATTCCATTCTTCCAACCACCTCTTATCTCTTACCGCCTCACTCTCCGCTCTCCACACACCTGTTCACTATCAGTCATCACCTATCATACCTATTTAAGCCACGCCATGACACCACCATGTCGCCAGATTATTGTGTGCCTTTCGTAGCCCAATCTTCCAGCGTTAATTCCATGTCTTGACTACCTGTTACTGACCACGCTTCGTTTTTTCTCTACCTCGCTATTGTCTCACGTTTGGATTCCACGCTCACGGATTTTTGTTATCGACCTTTGGATTTGCCTCAACAACTATGAATTTGGATCGCGGACTTTCTCTCGTCTCTCTGGCTCTGAACCTCACTCGCCTTCGACCACGAATAAGCTTCGCAAAACCAGCCACCAACCTGTGCGACTTCTCCATTCTCTCGCCGACTCTCCATGTCTCTGCAACACTGCGCGAGTCGCGCTGCACACAAAGCTTCCTCGTCGGCTCTTTGCACTTCCGCATTCCTGCTCAGGACACAGAAGGCGCTCTCGCCGACTCGCGGCGCTTCTGCATTCCTCCCAGGCCCACGTTGCACACAGAGCTCTCACGCGCGCTTCCGCATTCCAGCGAGACTCTCTGCTCACACCACAGCATGGAGCTTAACCCGCGCCTACTCTTTAATCCACTCGGCCGGCTCAGTCTGCTACTATTACAAGCACTATCACGAATATATCATTTGTCACTCGGAATCACCGGTCTAATTCTGCGTTTGGATTCATCACGCCCTCTAGCACCCCTTGACAGAATAATCTGGCCCAAAAGGAATGGATCCAGCAGAGGCTGCTCGCCTGAGGGGGGCATTAGAGAGCCAAGGAACCCTCTTAGGAACACATCAGCAGGAAATCACACAGATCACTAATACGCTTCAAACCATCACCGAAACCTTGCAATCTCTCTCCACTCAGATTCAGAATCAGCCACCTCCTGCACCCACTCTGCTACATCCCCCCCCCGGTGCTCTCTCCCACCCATGAGCCATGCCTCCCTGCTCCGCCTACCTATGACGGGAATCCAGGCACATGTCTCTCTTTTCTCTCCCAATGCTCTCTCGTTCTGGAACTGCAGGCCACGTCATTTCCCACAGAGTGCTCTAAGGTCGCCTACATCATCACCCTCCTCTCTGGAAGAGCGAGAGAGTGGGGAACGGCACTGTGGGATGCTCAAGTTCCATGTTGCTTCACTTATAAAACTTTTACCGAGGAAATGAGGAGGATTTTTGATCGTTCCTTCACAGGACATCAGGCAGCGAACCAAATACTTCAGTTACGCTAGGGAGCACGTTCTGTCTCTGACTATGCCATTGATTTCCGGACTTTGGCTCCCTCTTGTGACTGGGACGAAAAAGCACTTTTCGACTGCTTCCTCCATGGGCTTTCAGACTCAGTTAAAGACGAGCTCGCGGCTCGTGAACTCCCCTCAGATCTGCAGGGACTCATTGACCTAGCAACACGTATTGACGCCCGCAAGCGGATTCGACAATCTGAACGGCAGCCTTGTCTCACACCCCCTGAACCCATGCAGATAGGCCGCACACGCATCTCACCCAAGGAACGCCAGCGCCGCAGAGACGACAGTGCCTGCTTCTATTGCGGCCAGACCGGTCACGTCGTACGATCCTGCCCACTAAAAGGTCAGGCCCCCCCGTAATTCTGGGGATACAGGAGGGGCCAGCTTCCAGTTCGTCCCCGGACCAGCGATCATGTTTTTCAGTGACCTTGAC
>JAOVVA010000048.1:14237071-14249315 GCA_028565275.1 Leiocassis micropogon
GCATACGAAGCTCTATTATTAAAATCCAAGCTTTGGAAAAGGTTGTTCATTAATTGTTTCAATTGATCATTTGGGATGGTTGAGATACACCTTAACCATAATTTACTAAAACTAAGAACATGATGTGGCCACAAATTTCAATGTCTGAAAGCAATATCCTACTTTGTAACTGAAATGTATAAAATATAAGGTAATAATAATGATAAATATTTATAAATGTATTATAATTTATATCTTTGGTATCAGAAAGTGTACTGTGATGAGATTATACAAGCAATGAGACAAAATTGTGATTGGAGGCCTGTAGTACTATAGGTCTTAAACCATTAGGTCATGTACTGTAAATTGTATATTTCATGTACTTTCATGTACCAATGTATATTGGTTTCATTCAAATAGCAGAGGTTTGATTTCTTTTGGCAGTGTTTTCCGAGGTACCAGTGATTCTGACCCCTTTTGTCCTTGGAACCTGTCTGACACATCCTGGTGCCCCAGCTCTAGTTGAAGTTCTCATTGCATGGAGGGCTCTGGCTGCTGCTGAGGATGCCCCTGGGCGGTCTGGGGATGCATGTTGTGACTGAGGATGGTTCCACTTGATGACCAAGCAGATGGTGTTGGACTAGGCTGATGCAGGCAGTTATTCTTTGATGGCTTGTGACAGTCACTAAATCACTTGATAGCTAAACACTATCAACTAGAAACTAAAATTTCTACAACCAGTTTTGTACCCAAGCCTCCATTAGAGAAAGTGTTTTTTTATATTAATAACTTAAACACCTTTCCTGTTAAATTGAACTTTCAACCTGATAGCACACAGATATACCAAGAATTGATGTATCTTGTCATCTCATGGAGTTTTTGCCACTGGCGCCCTGGCTTTTTCATCAGGGACAAACTGATAGTTGAATTTGAACATACCAACAAATGATTCCTTAAAGCCAAATGAAGTCAGATTGCGAAAATGTGCATTGTTAAAAGTGGTATACACTTAAACACTGGTTTTAAAGCTTTTAGAAATATAAAATAAAAAACAGGAGGCTCCTGACTGGCGCAACATAAATACAGAAATTTGCCCTATCCCCAGGCAGCTGAAAATTAAAATTGTGATGATGCCATATGTGCCTGGGGCAAAAGGAGCATGGTCTATCAATTACAGAAAACTAGCCATTGGTTGGTATAGACGTCAGATATCCTTTTCTTTGGAAGCTGTGATTGTAGTTCAACTGCTACTTTTACTTTAATTTCTGGCTGACTTCATTTGGCTTTAAGGAATCATTTGTTAGTATGTTCAAATTCATAGGTGGTAGCTACTGTATCATATGACAGAAAACTGCTGGCTAGTGAACATACTCGGAAATGTGAACAAATGGCACAAGATTTGGACCAACTTGTCAAGGCGTAGACAATGAATACCTATATTAACCTAGAGTTTGTTGTAGATATCAGATGACAGGACATTTTAGGTCATTGAGGAAAAAAATATTTATATTCTTGCCTAAAGCAGTAAAATCACTGTGAACCTTCAGAAAGTGAGCTCATGAACCCAGCTTCATAGAAAGACATCCAATGTTAGGTGGAAATACAAACCTTTCTTGTGGCTTGTCTCTGTCTGGCATGCAGCTTTTTAATCTACCACTTACTGATCTGCCAAATGGGAGCACTTGATCTTCTGCTTCCAGACATGTGTGGTTTAGTCTAGCTCCACCTCTCAAGAGTGTATTTACCATAGTTTTGGCTGGTTACATGGCTCTGATTCCTTGCTACTGGCAGCAGTATACCCAGTACTAAAATATTGATTGTGTTGGCATGATGACATTGGCATATTTTCAATACTTTTAAAAGAAAGTAAAAAGAAGTCTAAATCTTTCTGTCACTTCTATCGCAGTATTCCAACAAGATTATAAAGTGTCTACCTATCTATTTGTTATCAAAGATGCTTTGCTTTTAGAGCATACTCATATACACAAGAAATTTACACACAGTTATACACAGGAATAAGCACTTTCTAATTAAGGAAAACTAAATATCCTGGAATATATGCAAGTATTAGTCACATTCTCTAGCAAAGGTAGTGAATAAACATATAATTAAATACACTGCCTGGGCCAAGAGAAAGTCACATATTTTAGTATTTAGTTTTACCAAATTTAGCTTTAATGACAGCACACAGTGTAGTGGTCATGTGTGAAAATGATTCGTCATGCTCCTGTAATAATTTTTTTCACATTTTTGGTCCTGGAACATGCCAATGCTAATCCATTGATGGTAAAACCTGCTCATTCAGTACATTAATATAATCAGCTGCCTTCATTTTATTGCTACAAATAAATGCTGAGCCTAGACATACCGAAACTAGACCTACTGAAACAACACCAGAAAATAGCAATGTCTCCAGTGGTTCTCTTATGGCCATGCAACTTTTTGGTCCCAATCTTATCATATTGTGCTTGTGAAAATGCTCTTAATTTTGCTGTTAAACATAGCTCTGGTTTTTACTGTTGATTTATTATGATGCAGGTTCCAATTTCAACCCAGTACAGGTATTCGTAAATCTTTTATTGTCTGTGAGCCTGGCTTTGACATAGGAAATACATTCCTATGATTAAGAAGGGGAACGGTGTCTGGTTCCTCTGCCTGAGGAAGGTTTAAAATCTGCAGTTTAAGTACCTGATGGCTTAAGATGCTGGCCTGTGAAGATACCAAGATTAGGAAGGCCTTTTGTTATTCCAAAGTTTGGCTGTGCTCTGGGTCCATGGAGCCATGGACACAGTCCATGTCCCTGGAGGATACAGCATACTTCTCCCCTTGATAATCTGCTTCTAACACTTGAGCTTGTACACAGGCCTCTCAAAAGATGAGATCAGGGCTTCTGTGGATGAGGCACTGCATCTTTCTTTAAATAGGACCAACCTTTAGGCACATCACCTGATTGCATGCCATAACATCATCATATGCTGAGCCCTTAAGCTTTTGTTCTCATCTTTCCAGAAAGGCTCGCATAGATGGAGAATAAAAGCTCCCAAACTCTAGGTTTCTACACTTAAAAACCTGAACACATAATTCAGGTAAATTCCATATATATAAATTTAATAATTCCATATGATTGACCATATAATATTTTTAGTTTATCAAAAATCAACCTTGTTGATTACTTATCTGGGGGGGGCGCATTTTTGAGTTCTTCTCCTAAAACCATGAAAATAATAACTTTGTGTTTCTCTGTATCATTGCGCCCTAATCTGCCTCAATCTACATCTAGTATTAATTAGTAAACAACTTGCAGTGCCAGCTACACTCAGATTTCATTCCCTGTGCATTATGGCTGTGGTATGTTGTGAGGCATCCTATATAATAAATAAACAAATACATTTAAATAAATAAATGTAAAATATATGTTGTACTATGTGAAAATGTATTGTGCCACTTACTGTATGTCCGGCAAGCTCTCAGGCCACAACAGGACATCCACCAGTGATAGGAAAAATAAAGAACGTTACATTTTATTAAGCAGAAGCCAAACTTTATTAAGACAAAGAATTCTAGAATAAAATGGGACTTTATTTAAAAAAAAGAACATTAAGAGTTTTATACTGTATCATCCAATCCCATACAACTTTGGTTTTCAACCTTTGCACCATGAACCAGTTTTATGTTAGGCAATTTTCCATGGCTGTCACATGCCCATAACAAAGCATAATAAAGTTGCATAATAAATACAACAAACCATAATGCAGAACCAATGTGAGCCCTGAACTCATTTCCCAATGATGAGATGGTTTAGAAATTATGAGAGACAAAGTGTATTCCTTATGTCCAATCTGCTCTGTAATTTTGTTTTTGTTGCTGTCAATGTAGACAACCCTGTTCACAAAGATTGGTTGTTGGAAATAGATGCAGGGTTTCCAGTGCTTTTGTGGCAATTACAATATATTAATCCTTCATTTTAATCCAGAACATTAGCAGAGTTGAAATTGACTCAAACATAAGGCCACAGCTATTGTACAGAGTGGCCTTGGAGCATGTGAAGCTCCTGTTGCGATAAACCCATAATTTATGGGCCGACTTTTGGCATTTTCTTTTAAAACCAACTTTATTTTTGTTCGCAGTCTCAGACTCTCATTTGCTGTCTCACCATTCGAGTATTTTCCCTTTTTTTTTTAAAGTTATTCAGAAATGATTGTTTTTTTACTAATTTTAGCTAGAGTTAGCTTAATTTTAACAATTGGTTTAATTTGATCAAGAATCAAAACAGGGAGGAGTGCAGGGAGGAGTGTGAAAAAGAGGTACAGACAGAAGTGAATGGAAGATGATTTGATAATTTTTCCAAATATACACTATGCAGATAGTCAATAAAATGGAAATAAACATTTCCAATCATTTTTTTTTTTTTTTGTGTGTGTGTGTGGCCTGATACCGAATCATCTACAGCCCAGTACCGGTCCACTGCCCAGTGGTTGGGGACCACTGCCTTACAACATCAACAAATATTTTAAACATTATGCACACCTAACTTCCCCATTTGCCCTGGTCACAAAACAAAGACAAAATACTTGGCATGCAAAGGATGCCATTCTACTTTTAAATTGAGGGACATGCATATATACACATCCTGATGTCCTGTCTTTTTCTTGTTTTTTTTGCTACATTTGTTGATGTGAAAGCTGGTGAGTTTAAGTTGAAGCCATCCCCATCAATAAATTTCCCTGCCTTTTTATAAGATGCAATGCGCTCAGCAGGCAAAGTTAGTTGCTTTTAGCAGTGGGAAGTACATTCCAACAAATTCTTAGTATAGCAAAGGCGTCCTTATATATTGTTTCAACACCCAGATTTCTATAATACTACTGAACCTTAACATATCCTGTAATATTAAACATGCATAAACCTGGTTGATTTTCACTGTCTATAGCTTTATTGCAATTATGGCTTGTTGTGTCATTCTGTCATAGGGCTACACGTCTGATCATAATGTATTGTATATGCACTTTTACCTCAACCATTACAAAAAAAGTAGTCTATTATGTATTATCAAACTAAAAATGATCAAACTATACAAATAAATTCTTACTGAGCAATAAAATCTTAGGTTTCATATCATGTAAATCCAAACAAATGTACAATAAATCCTTATAAATCCAGATGTTTGTTGTATAACTCCTTCCTCAGGAAACAGCACCCTGACAGTAGGTGAAAATGTAAGATTGAATAATTGCCTAATGGTAGTGCTGCTGTTTAGCATAAAGAAACATAAACTGTTGCATAATATCAATGCTTTTAAATGAAATAAATAAACACTTGTACACTTGTTTCATATTATCCCAAAGGACTTTGAAGCTTTTAGACTTATAATAAGGCAGTAAGATGAAAGAAAGGAAAAGGTCAATAAAAGGGTATAACCTTTTGCTGATCTGAGCAGTCAAACCAGGTTTGATCTGACCCTTTTGATTGAGACTGCAGTCTGATTCAGCTGTGTTCTGATGTACTTGCCCTTATATAGCAGCAGCAGAGCATCTTACTCAACCTGTCCCTGGAAACTGTCCCTGTCCCTATCCTAAGGTTAGAAAGAAAAAAGCAGATGTTTACAAGACAGCTTGCACCATTAGATACTGTGACAGTCTTTATAAATATTTTATTTAAATATTTGAAATTGCCTTAATGGTACTTGTGGACAAATTGACTTTGAGTACAAGTCAAATATTTTATGAGACCTTTTATGAGACCTATTTCCTGCCATTATAGACAGTATGAGCAGTTTGAACAGATATGTTTGGCTGGCTTCACATGTATCAGAAGAAAAAAATTCTTCCTGGATAGTAGTTGTTCCTGTATAGTAGTTGTTGTATGCTACGCGAGAGCTGGCTAGCAAGGGGGAAATGACCAAATAGAGTAGAAAAAAATAGGGGGAAAAATACACTCAACAAACTGTTATGCCCCTAATGTGATTTCTTTCCCCCGCATTATTCTAAAATCAAAATAACACATTATGTTTTATAATGAAAATATAAACTAAATGTATTTTCACTGAGTTTTGAAGGTTACCTATCTGGCATTTGTTGTTCTTCGTGCGTCAAAGGTGAGACATACAACTGCTTTCATGTTTGGGGACATCACCAATCAAAGGTTTGCTACACAGTGACTGATAAAACAAGTATTCCCCACACAGCCTTTAAGGAACATATGGCTATAGTCAGTTATGATGTAAGTAGTGAATAAAAAATGGAATCAGGCAGGATTAATATCAGTACTTTTTATTTATATGCCACAATCTTAAGCATTTTACTGAAATTTCTCTATGGTTACCTTTCTTTCTTGCAGCATGAAGAGATAAGCATAATAAATTGGTAGTAACACAGCACACATGAAAATTATTTTATGTTAACTGCTGGTTCAACCTGCCCCTCTTCCTCCACAGCACAGGCACAGATACTCGACCACACCCCCACTTCCACATACACCCACCTCCTAACTTAGGCTAGGGAATCATTTGGCCATCAGGCCCTCCCCTAAGGAGAGACAATCTACCACTAGCACCTGCAGCCCCTGTGGGCCACCCTTAATCTAAATAGCTTACTGTAAGTGCCAGATACCAACAAATAAATACAGATTCTTGTAGATGTAGGTAGATGTTGACTACCTTTACACACTTGCACTTAAAGGCAACAGGAAACAGAGGGAATTCAACTGCATTATTTGAACAGTATATCAAAGGGAAAAAGTATCTATCAACACTCAGTCAAAACAAGTGTTGAACAAAAGTAAGCTGTGTCTAACCCTTTGAACAGTTCATCAATGTGCGGCATTGGATATGCAGCACATTCAGACACCACATTAACTTCATTCATATTTTTCTTGTGTTCCGGTAACCTTTCTGGGCAGCTGCATTAAAAAAACACCCAGGAAAGTGTGCCAATTTGATGCCCTATGAGATTGGTTTAACACATGTAAAAAAATTTCCTGCACCATGTCAACCTGTGACAGTAGGTGTTGGTCTTTACTGGGAACCAGGATGAATTGATTCTTCTGTTAGTTGACCTAAGAAGAGGATGTTTTGATGTTACTTTTAAAAGGTCCCTATTCCCAATTTTCTCAGATGACTTCTAGGATGCCACAGGGCTTGTGCCTGTATGATACGTTGAGGTTTGTGGGTCCTCCCATACTGCAAATAACAGAAGTTTAGGACCATTAATCTGAATTGTATGCATCATTGTGAAAAAAAAACATGTGAATGAATCATATTTTTAATTATTTGATTAAATCTTGTGACCAATGTATTTATCTGAGGACAGTAAACAGTGGTACAAATGTATTTACTTCCCAACAATTTTGTAACATATAACATATTGTTCTTGACTTAAAAGCTATGCCCTGAACAGTCAGGATGTTTTACCTAAAAATAACTTGATTATTATGGGCACTGTTTTTGAATGTCTCTATGCACACATCTCACCTTCACCATTTGTGCATGTTCCATTAAAAGTAAGAACACAAAGGTGTTTTTAAAGGTGATAGTCATATCTCACAGATAAGATTGTGAAGGAAGAGATAATAATTAGACATTTGAGCAAATAAAGGTAAGCAATTACATCATTACATGGTGTTTGGTAAAATTATTGGGTGACTGGGTCCGGATACTACAAAACAAATGTAGAATTTTAAGAGCCCCAGTGCATGAAAGAGTCATAGATTAGTACCTCTAAAAGCCTTTTGTCACTGATGAGAATAAAGCAAAAGACATATTCCCAGACTGAGTGGACATTAGTAGGCTAGAATCAATAGCTCATCTTTGATGCCAGAGAGTGAGAAGTGCCACTAAGTTTGTCTGGTTGTGGAGCTGAAACATTAACTGTCACCTCATATTTCTCTGTCCATAAACTGAATCTGTCTGTTCCATCCCCAGAAAGAATGATAAATTATTAGTCCAGTCATATTAGCTCGTTTGTAATATTCTCCTCATCCACCATTTTTGGGCAGCCATATAAATCTTTGGAGTATAAAACTGAATGACTGTCTGACTTATCCTTCTCAAAAAAGGAAAGAGAATAAAAGAAATAGAAACTCCATTCTGTTGTCTGGTGAGATTTTAGTTGCCTCTTTGTGTTAAATGTAGAGTGCCTTGGCTATATGAGCTTCTTTGTAACCAGTGACATTACTTTTGCAGTGCAATTTAATCAACATGCTTCCATGGAAACCTCTTTGCAAAATCTGAACTATTCGTTAGTTTGAATAGTTGGACGTGTTTAACTTTCAGCTGTGTCAATTCTGTGAATGTCACTTGCTTGGTATGGCTGAGAGGGTCCATGGGCAATGCTGAAGTTTTGTCACATGTAGTTGAGTCGGTGCATTAAAACAGACAGTGAATGAATCGTCTTAATAAAGCGCAGACACAGTGAACACAATAACATCATTGCATGATTATTTGACAATGTATACTTTTATTGTCTTGCTGATTTAACAGGTTTAAATGTTAAATATATTATCTGAAATAAATGGAAGTTAATGCAAATTTATTATGTATAACATAATTAAAATTCAACTAGACTGAATAATTGCAAAGCATTTTAAAACCACTGGTCATAATACACTAATTTTGTCTGGTTAAGGTGAAAAAAATAATGATTTGGGAGCTAAAATAGTCAACTCTTTATCTCATATATCAGTTAGACCATGAAATTGGTGTCAGCAGTTTACTACATTTTGTTTAAACAAACCATAACATGAGTCAAATGCACTAAATGGTGTGACTCGTTAAAATTGGCCTAAATTTCTTTATTAGCTTTGATTTTTAAATATTTCCTTGTTTGGACTGCACTTTTATCACTCTTGCCAAGTTTTTTCCATGAGCTTCTGGCTGTGAATAAGCATAGACATGGTAGCAGTACAAAAAAAAAGATTTTCAACACTGTGATTATTCTTTATTTGCTTGGTCAATTTTACTGAATAAATTTCAATACAACACTACAAGTCATTTCACAAAGCAATTTGTCTCTTTCTTCACATTCACTTCCCCCTCTTGCTACCCGGTTTCAACAGAAACTTTCCTAGCACATTTTTTTACCACTTTAACAATTGTGCTGCTTTCTGAAGAACTCCGGCAGAAGTACTATGAGAGAGGTGGAGTTATCTGAATGTTTTACAAATAAATTAACCAGAAAGCATCTAGGTAGGTATTCTCTTAGGTTAAAGTGTTAAACTATTGTCTTTTATGCTCCAGAACACCCAAACCAAAATTCCACAACAGTCATTCAGCCCAACAAATTAGATAACATCTATGCTATAACAAGTATGCTTGCTAAAGCTGTTTCGTTTACTAATATAACTAACTAACTAACTGTTGCCACAATGTTAGAAACACACACCACCTGAAGACGTGAATTGGCAAGGGAAAAGTAGCGCCTTGTCAAAATGAAAAAAATCAAGTGGCCTGGACAAATCTGAACACCTTTAGGGTGAGTCCGAATGCTGACTGCACCATAGGCCTTCTTGCTTGATATAAGTACTTGATCTTAATGTTGTTTTGTGGATGAATGGGCATATCCAACAGTCAAGCTCCAAAATCTAGTAGATAGATTTACTAGAAGAGGGGATGTTATTATATCAGCAAAGGGGGACTTGTTTAAGTTAAATCTGTCTTCCTATTGCCTAAATGCCTAAGTGTTTTGTCCATATAGTATACCAGTGGGTTATGGTTTTAATGATGGTGGGTTTGTGGTCAAATGTCTCTCTGTGATGGGAGAGAAGGTCAGGCGAGTGGGAACGAAAACACATCTGATAAGTATATGCCCCTTTTTGTCATTTTTACTGAACTGGGCGTGTGTCTGTGACTGAACAGCAACTGATAAATTCACAACAAGTGCTAACATTAAAAGTAACTCCCATTTCAAAGGTATCTTCATCCATATTCATAAGAGATCTCTTGTCACACTGGTGCCAAAACCTGGGAAGGACAGTGAAGGAAATATGCATATGTGGAGTCTTCACTGCTCTCTGAGATCACCAAGGCCCTTACGTATCCAACAGATCCATCTATCTGGAGTTCCTCCAGATGTTAAATGAGCAGACAGAGAGCTTTAAGGAACTGCTTCAGGTGCAGCTGGAGGACTGACAGGTGGTCTGGAGCCTGATGCAATCTGGAGGTACTCCCGATGGTGGTACTGGAGTATTATAATAACACAGACTTTCATGACATAACTCATGCACTCAACTAAATCACTCAGACTTCAGTATTTTATCATTGCATTTATCATGTTACTTCTGCTAGAGGGGAGCAACCAGCAAGAATGTCATGAATTAAAATGTATATAAAACTAGAATAAGTATCAATGCAAGATTTTTTTAGAGTCACATAATTGTTAAACTAATCATTTTTTGATTTGCCAATTTTAGATTCCCTGCCCTAACATTCCATGCAAATAATACCACAGCACATCCTGAATATCACCCTAATGTCACCTATAGCCTCTGGGCTATACTGCTCAAAAATCACAAAAACAGACAAGGAGGAAAATGTCAAATCTTTTGGTCTACATTATTCGATCAGCTCACAATTTGATCAAAGAGAAAAAAGAAAAGGGATAAAGCAAAGCTCATTAAACAAATATTGACTGCCTTGGATATTTGTGAGATTTTTCCCTATATTGCAGGATTTTGATTACTAATGGATTCTGAAATCTAATTACTCAAGATAATTACTTCTGAGCATTGATACACAATGAAAATGACAGGAGCAGCTAAGCATCAAATGTTTAAATAATATTAACAAAAAGCCTAGTTCAAATCCACATGGCCTACATGATACAGCATGTATTACATATACATTATTGTTACTGTATTATGTTTGTATTAGAAGTCAAAAGGAAAAAAAAGCTGATTAAGCTTAATGTACAGAATTCCATAACTAACAAACCTGTTTAGTATGGAAGGCTGTATATATAAGAAAATAAAAGGCGTAAAATCTTTTTTTTTTTAAACCCTGTTCTGGTAAATTCAACCATGCTTTTTTGTTTTGATTTGATTGTTCACTACCCTCTTGTCCTATTTGGTCATACAATATGTCACACTAGTTAGGATTCAAACATAATGGCTTACAAATATGGACACCTCAACAAACTACTACTCCCCAACACTCAAGTACCTTGTCATGTTTATCATTACCTATTTTTGATAATGTACAGCTGAAAACTATTACCACCACACAGTATTTAAGGACCTTATTTCCACATCTACATTGGCACAGGTTTTACGCCAGATGCCCTTTCTGATTAAACCCTTCCAGACCCCCGATGGGAACAGCAGAAAGACAAAACATTTCCAGTAAATGGTCATTGTGCCCTTACCTGTCTTTATCTAACTTTTTTAAACCTGTTTTAAGCTTTTTATCTCTGCCCCTTTGTCTGTTGTCTGTTTTGTAGATGACAAGTCTTTATGAGTTTATGGATACTATTTGACCCTTACTTACTGATAATAATAATTATTATAATTAAATATAATTTTAATCAACAATAATCATAAGCATGCTCTTCAGCCTCATGTTTCCCACAATGATCCTCTCCTCATTCTTCAAGACAGATGCTGGGATCACTGTCTGGTACAGGATTGACAGCCACTATTTCATTCTCAGAAACCTTAAGGTACAAACCAGGAGGCCCAGGAGTCCAGGAGGCTCTTGTGAGAGACTTTCTCTTTGCAGACAACTGTGCACTTGCAGCACTAAGGGATCCGTCATGTCGTTTGGCCTCACCATCAGCCTAAGAAGGCAAAAGTCATGTTCCTGCCCAAACACAACCATGTGATGAGATAGAAGGCACTGTGCTGAACAATGTGGAGAACTTCACATAAATAGGTAGCTGCCTCTCATGAACCTGCAGCATGGATAAAAAGATCTCCAGTCATCCAAAAGCAGGTTTGTCTTTTGTTAGGCTATGGACAATAGAGAAATGAGCACAGCATCAGGTTGGCCACAAGGCTGTCTGTCTGCAGAGCAGTCATGCTTACATCACTCTATGGCATGAAGCAAACATAGCAGTGCTGCACACAGCCAGCCTCTCAGGCATCGAGGCTGTCATTATGAAAGCTTGACAGTAATGGGTAGGAAAAGTTGTGAAAATGGACAATTCTCAACTACCAAAGAAGGTCTTCTTCTCCGAGCTGTCTTCTGGCATGCGGCACACAAGAAGACCCTTTACTAGAATGTTACTAGACCTGCCTTAAAAGATTTTCAGAGACCGAACCGACTTAATTGGCTGGCCGG
>JAOVVA010000048.1:14271376-14281797 GCA_028565275.1 Leiocassis micropogon
TTTGTGTGACAAACATGCAAAAGAATAAGAAATCAGGAAGGGGGCAAATAGTTTTTCACACCACTGTATATATAAAAGTTTATTATATAGATTTAATTTTTTAAAAATTGGACCAAATTTTTATTACAACAGGCTACAAAGTGCCTAAAGATACAAATTGGTTGTTTATATAACAACCTCAAAGGCAACCTCCCCTGTCTTGTCTATTGGTTGGTGCTGTATTTGCATTATTATTGTAAAAGTGCTTTGGTGATGCTCAAAAAAAAAACTATATTATGAGATCATTGAAAACATTTCTATAATGCTACAATTTTTTTATTGTTATTGAAAACTTTAGGCAATGTTTTCAGAAAAAATAGAACCCAATAATAAACATATTTAAAATGTTCTCTTAGCATCTGATCTGCATATTTTATTTGCCACAATGCCTTTCCTAGCACACCCTTCAATTTTATTCAGGCTTTGTTGCACTGACTTTTGCACACTTATAGCTGGGAACCCTTGTCTTCTGTGTAAAAGTGAGATGCTCCCACTGTATAAACAGACGCATCAGCCATTAAACATTATGGACAGAGAGACAACATTTTCCAAACAGGGCCCCTCATCCACTTCAACACGAGCAACACCCGCCCACCTTTAACTCTAATACAAAACGAGCAATTTCAAAGAAGTGCTTTCCCAATTGCCTTGTATTGACACACAGATAAAGTCTCTAACAACCATTTACAAAGTGGCCCAGTGTTATAGTCCCAACCAGCCATGCTCTGTTTTGCATGCATTTGCTCAAAATGAATAGAAATCACAAAGGTAAAGTCATTTGTTTTACAACACAAAAATGTCTATAGCAGTTAAAGTTTTCATTTTACCTTAAAACAAAGCAAGAAGTGCAACAAATTCTTAGTAAAGATGCATGGTAAAAAATAAATTACTGTAGAAACCATAACTATGTTTAATAGTAAAAGTTATAGCATTTCCACACCGAATGTCATGAGAACTCACAGGATTGGGATTAGATAGCTGTGTGGCCATAAGAAAACCACTTGTTAGTGAGACTTATTAGGAACAAAACACTTAAATTTGCTAGGGATCAGAAAGATTGGTCTTTGGAGCAATGGGAAAAGATCATGAGGTCTGATAAGTCCAGATGTCCCTATTCCAGAGTAATGGGCACATCAGGATATGAATGGAAGCACAAGCCTCTGGAGGCAGCGGTATGATCTGGGGTTGCTTCAGTTCGTCTGGTCCAGACTCAGCAAAGTTATATGGCAATAAAATGAAGTTGCTGATGACCTGAATGTACTGAATGACCAGGTTATCACATCTACAGAAGTTTTCTTCCAGGATCACAGTACAGACATATTTACACAGTACTGATAAATGGAAATTTTCACGTTTTCACTTATTTTACAATTAATTAATAAAAAATAAATAAAGACAGCAATATCGCATTTACATAATTATTCAGACCCATCTCTTAGTTTTTTTTTACTTGGTCAAAGCATCTATGGCCCATAGATTACTCAGTTTGGCTGGGCATCCAAAAATGTAAAGACTGTTGGTTGTTCAAAATCTCTTCCAGTTGAGAATGATGGAAGCTACTGTGCTCATGGGCACTTTCAACACTGCAAAAATATTTCTTTTATCCCTCCCCAGATCCCCTGTAGTTGTACATAGTTTGACAAAAAGAAATTCTCCCTTCCAGTTGTTTTTGAAAATATTTAACACATTCAGTGAAATGGGTCAGAAATGGCTGAATAGCATGACAATACTACTGTACATACAGCCTATCAAGTCTGCACACATTTTCCAAACTTTATCCATAAATTTCCAAGAATGACGTGACTTAACAAGCTAAGACTCACATTTCTGTATAAAAAAGTGGTCTAATTATTTAGTTTAATTAACATTTTTAAACCTTTTTGTACATATGCCATGTATTATATTTTCTTTAAATTTATTATTTTAAAAGCTAAAACAGGACAAATCAGAACTCTCGCAAGTCCTTATGTAGTTAAAAAATAATCTTCCATCCAGTTGTTTTTGCAAATATTAAGTATTATTAATATTACTACATGATAAGCTTGGTCATCATTATTTAATGAAATAAATCGCTTTTAAACTCCGATGCTCACCAGAATGCCACAGAATAGTTCATGCCATATAACACTGAACAACAAAAGGTCCAGAGGGTCAGCGAGCAGAACAGTCATTTGTACAAACACATAAGCAGCTAGATCTTGTCTAACCAAGTGAAGAGGAAACTGTGAAAGCAGATGTCCTCATGAATTAATAAGTCGACTATGAAAAATTGTCTTATAAAATATGCTGAAGGGGAAATGTCCATTTAATTATTATTTTCATTTAATTCAGTGACTTTAGTCCTCCCAGCTGTGTGTGTGTGTGGACAGATTAAACAGGCCCTCATTTGGACTTCATGTGGGAACTCCACATAAAGTATTATATTTGTTTATAACAAACCTAGTTATGACACTAATGTAATGTAACAATAGCAACTGAAGCCAGTGAAACACGTTCTTTCAGTTACTCACATTAGCGATATATATGCCAGATGCCCTTCCTGATACAACTTTCAAAATGGGCTTCTGCATGGTAGGTGAGACCCCAACCTCTGAGCCCTTATGCCTCAACCTTTGCATATTTGCTTTCCATTGTATATTTATTTTTTTTATTTATTCTTTAATTTGTTGATGGGAAAGCAAATAAAATCATTTAGGCAGGACATAAGCCTGTCTGAAAGAAAAAAAAGAATGCAATTTTTATGTTTATGCAAGAGTGCATCAACTATATTATTTAAAACTAATACTAACTCATTTTTCAAACCTGTATTTATGATTGGTTAAATCAGCACACTACTGTGCTGTTCAGATTGGATTCCTGCTCACAGAGTGTAAATAATTCCAAGGCCACTCCAGTCATCCTCTCTGCCTGATGTAATCACACAAGTGGCAACTCTAGACCTCCATATTCTCCATCATGAATTTCTGCCTCTGTTAGTTTATCTTGCTTTCTATATTTATTTATTTCTGACTTATTTATATATGTTTGGGGCCACAAATGCACTGAGTTGCACTTGTCAATAATAACAATAATAATAATAAAAGTAATAATAATAATAATAATAATAATAAAACAAACAGCCAGCATATACCACATTACAAACGATTATATAGACATTTTATTAGAAATATGACACATTCATTTTGTGCTCTGAAAACTGTACATTAACAAAAAAGACCCAATAAACTAAAAAAAAAGAGAGAGTGGGGAGGAAATGGTGGGAACGGGGTGTTTAGACAAGTACAGATCTTCTTGAGTGACAGTCAGTGATATTAAAACACACACTGTTACATAAAGTTACAGAACACTCATATAGTCCAGTAACCTGACAAGATTCGGGGATTTCGTAATGATTTTATAATAAGAATAACAATATTCCCCAAGCACAGTAAGAAAGATATTTATATGCTAAAATTCATTGTGTAGAACTCTTTTGGAAATAATTACAATGCTGTACAATACAACAGGACTCTGAAGAGTGAGCCTTGTGCTTTCTCTGTGTGCAACCATCATTTCATCACATAAACTTTCTTTAAATTCATATACTTTTCATTTCATATGTAATTATAAGATACATTATATGTATATTATATAGTCATATAGTCCCCTTGCCTTCAAAACACACACTGTGTACTTTTATATTACTTTCTCTTTGCTTATGATGATGGACACCCTTAAGATTTCTGACAAGTGTGTCAAGGCATCACCATAATGTGAAGAGCATCATGCTAACATGCCATCACAGATGGGTAATATGTTGTCATCCACTACGACATATCTTTCTCTTCACATCTGGACTGAAGAATCCACAGGATCGAATAAGAGTCACTCGATGAGCTTCTGCTGAGTAAATTCGTAGACTTGCACAGACGTTCCTATAGCTTCCGTGGATGGCTGGCGTGTGTTGGATGGCTCACTGGTTCATTTGGAAACAGGAGTGGCACTGACAGAAGTGCTTTAGGTTGAGGAGGGTTGTGTGGTCAAATCTTTCCTTCTGTGATGGTACTGAGGGTATGGGCAGCTGTTCCTCTCATTAACAGTCTTGTTTTGATGGCTTTGGGCTCTTTTTGGGTAATGGGGACCTAACCATCATGCCACCATCACAGCCAAAGCAGCATAGGATCTTTTGTGGCACATGAGCAATAATAATAATAATAATAATAATAATAATAATAATAGTAATATTAATAAAACATTACATTCATGATAACAGTTTAAGGACAAGGACTGCTTACAAGGTGTTCTGGCTTTTCATGCCTTTTGTTTTTCAAGATATCTTTACAAAGAGGCATGTTGTTATAGTAATCCAAACATCATTTACCAATAATGGTCCAAAACAAGGGTGTGTGTGAGTGTGTGAGAAAGAGTCCAAAAAAAGTTAGAAACTGAAGGCCACACATTCAGGATCCTCTGTCCAAACGCCTGAATTTCTGTTCTCTTTTCAGTCCTCACCCCATTTTAGAAACACCCCAATATGTCAACACTAGACTCACCCAGTCTCAACAGGCTGAGTAATGCCATGACATGTGCAAGCCATGTCTTTCTTTTCCGAAGAATTATGATTGCCATTCCAGCATCAAAATAAAACAAATTGTACATCAGCAAATATGCCCTGTTTCATCACTCTTTCACATCTCGTTCTCCCTGTATGTCTCTCTTTTTCCCTGCCAGTGAAGTTTTTTTTTTTTTTTTTCATTTATTTTTGTTCTACACCTCTGTGTGGAGCTGTAGGCTACTCAGACTTCCGTCTGGAGGTCCATGATCTCCTGCCCCACCAGTGGGATGGTGGCACTGGTCTTTTCCCACTCCACAGCCTGCAGCTCCAGAGGAGAAGCCTGAAGTGGCTCCAGGTCCTTACGCACCCATGATGGTGGAGAGTGAGTCTTCCTGATGCCTTCCCATGCCCGCTTGCTGGGCGTCTGTTGCTTGTCCTGTTCATGGAAAAATAAATACAAAAGAGAAGCAAACCTTCAGATCTATTATTACAAGGATAATAGTTTAATATTTAAATCCAGTCATTTAAAAATGCTACTATTTAATTAAAAATTTAACTATAAGAAACATTTTAAAGATTTTTTAAAGAAGAAACAAGAACACAGCATCATTGATACAAAGCCACTCTGCTGCTAAATAGTACCCCTGCTGCCTCTTTTCTCAATTTCACACAAACCAACTTTGTGTGTATGCGCAAGAAAGAAAGAGTCTGAGTTTCTGACTAAGTGATCGACAGAGTGATTGACAAAGTGAGTGACTGACAGATTAAATAGTTAAATAAATGACCAAGTGACTGAATGAGTGAATGGATGAATGCCTGAGTGAGTAAATGACTAAGTGAGTTAATGACAGAATGAGTTAGTGATTACATGCCTGAGTGATGAATGAAGGAGTAAGCGACCAACAGAATGCATGAGTGACATTGTCAGTCACAAACTGACTGAGTGAACAAGTGACTGATTTAGTGAGAGTAAGAGATTGAGAGAGTAAGTGACTGAGTGAGCAGTGAATATAATTTTTGTGAGTGACTGAGCAAAAGAGTGAGTGCCTATATAAGTGAAGTGAAGTGGAGTTAGGGAATGTGTGACTGAATGAGTGAGTAAGTGACTTGACTTCACGTCAGACCACTGAGGTGTTTTGAAACTACAGTAAAAGGTGTTCTAAATTACCTAAATAAATGTATAAGGAACAGTCTTAAAAGGTTTAAGGTATAATCGAATAACCAAATCTAAACAGATATATAGAAAAAGAGAGAAAGAGAATGTACAATAAATGTATTTATTAACAAATAAAATCCACAACTCAAAAAAACAAATGTCCTTTAACTTAAATAGAACAAGAAAAAACACATCCACTTCTAGTAGCAGGTAATTTCACATCAACCTCCTCTGATTATATGCTCAGTTTAAGTCTTTGAATCCATTTTTCTTCGAAACGTGGCTCAATGGAAAGCAAGTGCAGGGCTGGGAGTTCTTAAAGACTTGACATGTAGGAGCTGCATTTTTTTTACTGTTTCTCCTCAACAGAGTGCTTTTCTTTGCTATTCAGTCTCAAGGTGTCTTATCACTCACAACTCAACAAACTATGCATCTGGCTAACGTTAGCTGCTCACTGAACCAGTACTTCCCCCCAGAAACACATCTCACCAAGAATACTGATAATCGCCTGATATTTCTCCACCTTGGCAAAAAGGAAAATAGGATTGTTAAAAAAGTGATTGGCTTCAAAGCTTACGCTAAGGTTGGTCTTATCACTGCCTCCAGACGACACGCTCCATCTCTTCCCGGGTTTGCTGTCCACTGGCGGAGATTCTCTGTCTTTCTCAGCATGCTGCAATTTTCTGTTCAGGTCCTGGAACATGTCCTGGTGGCGTTTTCTCGTGTGCATGATCTTCTGTGCAAAAGTACATAGGAAAATACAAATGTCACCTTGTACACAGTTCTCACATGAAACGATACTCTTTGTAAATAGATTACAGGTAAAAAAATACATGTGAATACAAGGTACCTCAAAATCCAGCTCTGCATAGCGTGATTTTCGTCTCTGTAATGAGTAAATATGAAAATAAAATTGTCAGTAGACCAGGAGAAGAAAAAAAATCAGTAATATGAGGCAAAGTCTATACAGTATCTTTCACTAGGAACTTGGCATGGGCATACAGTAAACAGCTTGTGACCTCGTGGCCTTTCGTCAGTCTGTCTCAAAGTGTCTGAGGAGAGCTCGACCTTCTGCTTGAAACTGCAAGCTTGCACTGCATTCTGGGAACATGTTTGGCCTGAGGTCAGAAAAAGCACCCTTGGCTCTGTGGTCAGTGCGCTGTCCACACTAGTCATTGGCTAACATTCAAAAACGGTGAACAAGAAGTGACATTTGGAGAACACCCATAATGATGAAGAGGCCAATTTTGGGTGTCTGTGCCTACTTCATGTATGAGCAATACTTGCAAATGCCACCTTTCTTGATTTTTTGTGTTCTGCTACTAAATTCCTCCAGAAAATACTCTTGATATGACATTATTAATTTGAAAACCTAATGATTCCTCTGTGCTGGTTAGATATGTTCTTTGAGTATAATTCTTCATATTCCATATATTAACAGTTTCACTGCAAAACACAAAGATTTCAGGCTTTTACAAATTTTGGCAAAATCTACTTAAGCATGCAAGATTTCTTTTTTTTTAAATACTATATTTTCTTCTTTTGAAAGCTTTGAACTATTACTAGCACTGGTTTTGCCACATTTGGATGCCATGATGAACTTTACGGTTATATATTTGAAAGAAAATTAGGCACAGAGATAGCATTATAACATAAAAAAAAACACATGTGATTGTTTTGTAAACAAGAGACATGAGATGCATGCAGCATGTTTAGGAAGCGCTGACTGTGTCTGATTATACACCTCATGCCCTGTTCCCTAGGATCTCTGGACTCTATTATAACCCTATGGAGCCACAGACTAATATATGTTTGTTGTCCGAACAGACATACATTAATATAGCTGTGTTATCATATAATGAATCACTACAAATTAAACCATGAGTTTGCTATACGTTTTTAAATAATACTAATTTCACTGCCAACAGCTGCAGGCTGATTTATCCATTGTTACAAAACTGATGGAGTAGGTGTTGATATACCATGTTCATACAACTATTAAACAAAATTCACATGGACATAAACAAACCAATTTCGACACAATTTTTGGCATTTCCTCATTTTACCAATCTGCCTTCTTAAAAAAGCAGAGACAAAAAGTAATCTCTATTAGTTTATAATTTCAAATTCAAATAATTTAGAATCTTTTCAAAACTGTCAAAACCTCTCTGATTTTGCAGTCAAACTGTTCATATATAATAAACTTTAAAGTGAAATGTCTGAAGATGTGCATTAGAAAAATAGGACAACTACAACTATTAAAGACAGTTGAGAGAAAAGAATTAATGAGAAAATAAAACAGGCATGGTTTGAATTAAGGACATAGCAACAATTAAACAAACCTGAAGTTCACTTTGAACACCATGAGAGTTTTTGATGGTGCCTTTTGGCATGTATAGTTAATGCACATTCATTTAGAAAACAACCCTGTCACCGGAATCATGAATAATTCAGGCTGCACATCCCCTCTTAATTAAGCTACACGCAAACAGTGTCACAGTAGCTAAGTTTCATCCTTACACGGTTTACCTTAGTTATGTGAGATACTCTTCTCTTTTTTTATTATATTCATGAAATTTTACTTCTTGTAACATCTCACAGATTAAAAAAAACATCAGGGTATCTTAGTTATTTGTACAGTATACAGTATATACTTTTATGTACACACTGCATGCAAAAGAGATCTGAACTTTTTTTAATGTATGATGCCATTTACAGTACATAAACCCCAATACTCCAATAATATTTGAAATAAAAGCCCAATCAGAATAAAAATGCATTTAACCCCCTCGATCAAAACAGACTGGGCTGATCCGCCCAAACTGAAACAATCACTTCCCTCTTTGTGGAAAAGACCCACATGAGATTACATTCGATAAGTTTTCTGGTATGGGCACTAAGACGTTAATCATTCTTAATAAGCTCTAAATGTCCTATTGTACTCGCTACCTATAAAAAGTGCAAGAGCTTTGTGTGCTTCTGAGATTCCTGACAAGTTTTGGGTCCATATTGGTCATTATCTTCTACTAAATGAACTGAATTCTTCTATTAAATGAACAAGAAGTTGGAAAAACGTCTTCTTCTCTGGTATATTTCTGTTATATTTTAGATTAAACGCAGGCAGAACCACTTTTTTGCACATCAAAAAAGTAATATACTTATTAAATGCTTTAAGCAATTCAGTGCACATCGGATTAGCATCCATGTAAACAGTCAAGTAGGAAACACTACTTACTGTCAAGCAGTAAACAGTTTCATCAAAATTATTTCACTCATACATTCACTCATCTCTATTCTGCTTTTGTCCTGTACACAGCCTATTGCATGAGACATAGGGCACAAGGCAAGGTACACCATGTGCCAATCCATCGCAGGGCACACACATATACACATTCACACGCTCGTTCACACACTACAGGCAATTTGGGAACGCCAATCAGCCTTCATAGTCAGGACACATGTGATAACCTCATGGAATGAGTTACAAGCGTTAAATTAAATCAAATCTCTTTAAAAACGAATTTTAAAAAATGGTATGAAAATGTAATCAATCTATCTAATTCCATGTCTTAAGTGTTAAGTTTGTACATAAACTACAATCCTAGATAAAAAAGCTGATAATTATAACTTTTGTACAGCATAGTCTGTGATATTGGCACAAAACCCGATGAATTCTATATTCTATAATTTACATTTTGAAAAACCAATTTGCAATCCTAGATTATCCTAACACATAGCCTAACAGGCTTACCTCTAA
This sequence comes from Leiocassis micropogon, assembly GCA_028565275.1. Classification (NCBI taxonomy): domain Eukaryota; kingdom Metazoa; phylum Chordata; class Actinopteri; order Siluriformes; family Bagridae; genus Leiocassis; species Leiocassis micropogon. The sequence continues at coordinate 14,280,863 of JAOVVA010000048.1, forward strand.
GGAGCTCATGGACAGTGTGGAAATGGTCTCACTCTTCGACATCACGCCTGAATTTCCTGAGTCCACAGGCTCTAATACGCTGTTAGTCCTGTGAGCGTCACTGGAGATGTTCTGCAAAGGGGAGTCCTTCTCTGAGCATTGCACATTCACCCGTTCAGCAGGAAAACCCTTTAGCCCATACCCTGGCACAGGCTCCGTGCTAGCTGTGTTGCTCAGATGGATGAGTCTGGTCTGTGGCACATGCTCGATGCTGATGTTATACTTGGAGTCCTCTTTGGTTGGCTTGGTCGTCCTGAGGGTAGTGGCAGTAATTGTATTGTTGTTGTAGCCTTGTGTCACTCCACCTCCCTCAGATCCTGCATTGTCTCCCTCCAATTGTTTGAAAAGCTCTCCATCACATACGTAGATGGCCTTGGCACCAGGCAGCTCAGTGCTGATGCCGGCTGTAGCTCCTTTGTCACGGCGAAGTGTGAGTGTGTGGCTGCCATATTCTGCCACATTCTGCAAGTGAACTTTTGCCATGCTGGCAGGCATTGTGTTGAAGTTTGAGCCTTTCTGCACTGTGAGCTGCTGAGAGGCCAACTTCTCCTCACCCTGAAGGGAAGAGCGCTTGCCAGGACCTGACAGAGAAAAAGTCACAGCATCATGATCAAGTTCAAGATGGATTTGAGGTGTAGCTGGACCTAATCCAACATTTCCTATAACATTAACCTCAACCTTTAACACCTAAAACACCTTTGAATTTTTGCTTTCATCCACCCTGGTAACTGGGCTATATCAAATCTGACATAAACCACCTTTTGGTTCTGCAGCAAGAGGTACTTGTCAAAATCAATAAGCATTACATTTAACACCACAACCCTAAGCAAGAGAATTCGAAATAGCTTAACAGAATAACAATAAAATACAATTAAACCGCTACATTATTTATACAC
>JAOVVA010000048.1:14281897-14295175 GCA_028565275.1 Leiocassis micropogon
TATATATATAAATAAAACCACATCCATTATATTGTTACAGACAGTAACTACTAGTGGCACAAACATCAGCAGTTTTATTATGTTTACCCACAGAAACCACTTCATTACTGCTTATCCTTTAAATCGATCAATACATAATCTACACTTCCTGAAGGAGAGGACTAGCTCCCTCTACCCACTGTAACGGTCCAATAACCATACAATGCAGTGTCACAGGTTTTGGTGGAGCAGTCTCTGTTTGATCTGTATCAGACATTACAACAAGATTCATTCATTCACCTACTCTACATAGGGATGGGAATCACCAGTGACCACCTGATACATTATTATCACAATATCTATGTGCCAATTCAATTTATATTATGATCCTGTAAATAACATGATTTTATTATATGTAATAATGAAATATAATAACATTTTAATTTATTATAGGATTTTTGTTCCTTAGTTAAACAGCTTCAAGTGAATTAAACATTGATTAAATGTAGTCCATTCCATATAACACAAGTTTTCTATTTTAAAAACCAAGGGCAACATTTTAACAATACAAACTGCAAATACAAAAGCTGCATTTTTTTACTGAGCAGCACGTATCCCTGTTATGTCATCTGCTATAATTATTACTTTTAAATTAATATAGCAAATAAATACCACACAGGATAAAAATATGTGAATTGTTTTGAGCATATCACCTGTAGGATTATAGAAACGGACATGTTTTACTGCCTCAAATGCACTGAAAATCTCAAATCTCAACTTGACAGTGAGGAACTCTCAGCTGCTCAACCGGCGTGGATTCTAACGCGGGCACGCTGGGCTTTTAACACACATGATTTTCAAGACTAATTAGAGCTTGTGGTGTTTTGTAATGAGTGGATTCTGAGACTAATTCGCTCAAAGAGTGTAAAGTAAAAGGCAGATCCGAGGCTTTTAACGTGTGTGATTTTTGATAATGGGACCACAAAAAAATGTGTTTCAGCACCACTTGGAAGCTTCTGCACTCCCATCGTGTACAGTATCATTTATATCTGAGGCTCATCGGCTGATCACCAGTCACGGCTGTTCCTACCAAAAAACCTGCCAATTCTGGTTACTGGCCGATGTACCCAAGCATTTATATTATAAGTGAAAAAAAAAAAAACTTATTTTTGTGTTGCAAAGTATGAATCGCCACACAAAAAATACAAAATTTCCCCATCTCTAGTAAAAACTGTAGGACACCATGCATACACGCACGCAGGCACACATACACTAATATAACATGGTAGCATTAAATGCCATACTATATTACACTAAAGCAGCAGGGAAAACATTTAATTACCTAAGCTGTGAAAATGATGCTCTTAATTTCAACACTATTTTTCAAACTATCTAGTAGTATCTAGTATTTTAAGAGATGCATCATACATCTATGTGATGTATTTATCAATATTAGAATAGATTACATTAATAACTATTTGAAATCATAAATAAAGTTACATTTAAATCCTTAATTCAAAATTTTTTTAATTGTTATTTTATGCTTAAAGGTTCTTCTAGAACAGTTAATTTGTGGCTGCTCTGAATCTCAATCATGATGCCTGGACTACATGGAGTACATTTTCATTCGATTTTCAAGTAACTGTAATGCTTCTGTTTATTGCCAGTTGTGTTTAGACAGCGAAGTAAACTGCTATTTAATATAGAATAGTACACTGAGCTTGCTGCGTCTGCTTGATTTCAGCATTGACAAGAGATGCCTTGGAAAATACTCATTATGTGCTACAAGCTTGTGAGTGAAAGCAATGCTGCCAATGAAAGCAATGACAATACAAGCAGATGTGAGTGCTGCCACTATAAAACACTCCTGACACAGCCATCTTTGATGCCTCTGGCCAGATATCCAGTGGACTATGTCCGTTCAACTCATTATAATTCTCTCTCTCTCTCTCTCTCTCTCTCTCTCATACGCACACAAACACAATCTTTTTCTAAATATCACTCTTTAAGCACACTGTCAGCCTTGCTGTGTCTCAGCCATGCTATGTGGCTATATGCTGGTGTGATACAGAATCTACAGAGATAATCAGATTCACGGCTCTGATGGATATCAGAGGAGAGAGTGCCTTTTGATGGCCAGACATCGGGAGGGAATTAATTAGGAGCGGCGTATCTGAGACACAACAAGGGACAGGCAGCCCTATTTACCTGAACATTACAACTCAGCAGCAAACTCACTGTGGCTCTTAAGGCAGAAATTGCATTATGGGTATGTAATGTGTGTGCTTCTTGTCAAAACAGCCAGCCCACCCTCAAGAGGCTGTCAAAATTGCACTGGATCTCAGTATGTGAAGCAGTTAAAAAAAGAGAAAGCAATTCTCACTCAGAAGCACTGCAATATCTAGTATGATGCCGTACCTGATCTGCAGGCAATGTCAACATCCTTTTCAAAGTCAGTCTGGGGAAAACGCAAGAAGGCACTTTTAGTGGAAAGTGGTAGAAGGGATAATGTGAGTATACTAAAATCCTTACTGTGGAGAATTACTGATTTATTCACCATGAGCTGCGCATGTCCGTTCTGGAAAGATCCACCGGAGTCACCGTTTCCGTCTTCTTGACGATCAACAACACGACATTTCACTGCTTCTTGAACCTAACACACCATATAAACAGAGGTCAAAACCTCTTTTACACACTGTAATTTTCACAAGATTTTATTTCTTCTATTGGCCATTCAGTCGTACATATAGCTTTTTGCACACCTCTCTGCGCAGGATACAGTGTACCATCACAATAACAAATCCCTCAAGGGAATCAAAGATGGCAAAGAGGATCTGGAAGAGAGCTGAACGGCGGTCAGTAATGGCCAACACTGCAGACATCCAGGTGAGCGCTAGCAATGGCAGAACCACACATGAACTCCACAAAGATGCCCTGCACAAAAGAAGGGGAAATACAGAAGGTTCAAAACAGATCAGCACTCCTGCCTTTCCTGTTGGACAACTTTAATATGTGATAGAAATACATCATTCATTTTTCCATTTTAGACCTATTGAGTGGTAAGTATTTCAATTTATTCAATGTGAAATACTCAATATGATTTTAACATGGGATTGTGTTGTCCATACTAATATATTCATTCATGTAATTAATTTCATAATTATATGTGTATAATTCACATATACAATATGTATGTAAATTTAAAAATGAATAAAACATGGAAGGAGAAACAGCAGGTAGAAGAGTAACAAATCTAAATAAAGGACAATAAAGAACCCAAGAGAAAGATAAATGAAAAGGTGATTGAAAACCTGAAGGAAATTTGACACAGAAATGAACATGAAAAGCTCCCTATCCTCATCCATAGCATGATACAAAAAATATTTAAGTTTCTTGAATTGTACATATTATTATTATTATTATTATTATTATTATTATTACAAATATTGAAAAGTATCAATTCCTTACTTTTCAGTCGTAGGAAAACTGAATTTTCACGGGAAAACAAATAATTACTTTTTTATTTATTCCATGTCCTCACTTTGAGCCTGTGTATCAGTACATATAAAACTAATATAAAACCTTTTCAGGTGACATAAGGTAACAGTATATAATATATTTAATACCACTACATATTGACTATATACTGTAGACACTTCATCGCCTGCCTCCTTTCTGAATGCACACACGTGCGTGCTCGCGCGCGCGCGCACACACACACACACACACACACACAATGTAACAAAATGCACATAAAGGACTACTACACAATATTTTAACAGTAACTAGCACTATTTTTTCATACAATACAAAAGGAACTCTCTCTCTCTCTATATATATATATATATATATATATATAATCTATAACTAGTGTTAAGGTAATAAAAGTGCAGTGTTGTATGTGAGTTTCCAGAGAAACAGGAAAGACAAGACTTTTTCGGCAATCTAAATGGCTTATCCACGTTTTGTAAACTCCCTGTTTCACTGTAAACTTTGACCTGCACTGCAATTACAACTATACACTGTGTGCAAGTAATGACCTGTGTTACACTGGTATCTATTATGATAACACATGGTACCACTCACATGCTCATGCACACAAACACAGATATGTTTTTCATTTAAGTTCTTATAACCCCTGGTACCATATCCTACATTTAAACTATTCCCTAACATGAAACATGGGGGTGTTTCTCACTAGCTCCCTCGAGGAGACGAACCAAAAGGGAGTGGAGAATGTATCAGGAGAAAACCGGAACCAAAGAAGAGTGACGTAAGAAATAAGTAGGAAAGAAAAAGAGAACTGAAGGTCGAGCGGTAGAGAATTGGTAAATAATTAGCAGGACTAACATGGCGTTACTGGTAGCTGTGGTGGAAAGGTCTGCCGATGAGATAACTCCGCACTTGGCACATTTGAGCGTCATATTGTACAGTGGCACTGTCATCTGACTGCAAAGTCAAATCAACACACTGAAAATACACACATTCACTAATACATACAGACACTGAACCTTTGGCCACAGTATCCCCTTTCCAGCTCTCTGTCAGGGCTATGATATGTGTTTTAGGGACAGGAGAAATGACACTGTTAACTTTTATGTTTTTTTAATTGGCCTGTTTCCAGATGTGGCACAGGAGAGGTGGTGAACTAAACTGGAGAACCTTCGATTACTGTGTCATTGCCATTCTTTATGGTTACAAAGCTATAATTAGATAGAAATTAGTTGATCTTTCTTGTCAAATTGAAGGCTATTACTACACAATCTACACTTATGTCCTATTTATTGCAGATAAATTGCACATGCTGAACTCACAAGATAATACCTCACACATGCACTCAAACAGCCAGTCATACAGTACATATTGAGCACACACACACACACACTCTTATTTACATCATTATCATAGCTAATACATACATCTAACCCAAGTCTAAACCACAGTAACCAAATATCTCTATTAGTGGTTTTCCCCCATAACATTTCTCTTATGGGGTCAGTCAACTAGTACAGATAAAAACAATAAAAAAAAAACTCAGATTTCCATGAACACATTTGCCTTATCATTTCGTTGTTGTCGTTGGTCTTTCAGCTGCTCCCGGCAAGGGGTCACCACAGCAGACCATTCGGTCCGAACATACAAGCTTGGCACAGGTTTTACACCGGATGCCCTTCCTGACGCAACCCTCCCATTTCATCTGGGCTTGGTACCACTGAGCCACCAGTGCCCATTGACATAATCATTAATACAACTAATGTAATTGAAATATGATAGAATTAGGTTTATTTAATATAGCCACCATTTCCTTATGAGTATACTCAATGCCACTGCTGTTCTGAGAATGCTTTGCAAAAATATTTTAGTTACTAGTTACTAAGTGCATATAACCAAAAATTACCACCCCAAATATTTACAAACTGAACTAAACCAAAGAACGTTATGTAGTCATTTCTTGTTTGAAAAATGCTGCTCAGTTGTGATTCATACTGTTGTCCACAGACACAAAATGGCTATTTGTGAAATAACAATTAAAGCCATCAGCACGACACGGCTGGCCTCACGGCCAGAGAATCGATCCTGCAGCTGGCAGACATGTAAATTATACCCCGCATAATATCAAAAATCCAATTCCATGCTAAAGGCCAATCCAACCAATAAAAGATGGCTGCAGGCAGTGATATTAAAAAGCAATCAGTGTTTTTGTGAATTACAAGGTCATTTTACTAGTCTTTATAGTGAAGGCTAGAGGCACTTCAGAAGCACAACTTTAATGCAGGAGCACATTGCTGATCAACTCTAATACATAGCACTCCTCCTGGCTTCATCTCCCATTGTCCTGATTTCAGTTACACAGCAAACACATCCTCCCTCCACCCTGGATTTCTTAAAGCTAGATTTTCAAAAAGCCAACTAGAGCTTCACCTGCGTAAAGGCATGTGAACCAGTCTGTGATGGAAGTAACTGCTTTTCCATCACTACATCTAGCCTCCAGGAGGTCTTAAAGGCGTATGCCTGATTTCATGTTACTAAAACATCTGGCTTATGATCTTTCTTAGGATCTTCATTAAGCCAGATGGAGAAAAACATGTCAATTACAGAAATTTTAATTATAATAAGCTTCCTATGAACACATAAGATAAGCAGCTAATGTATCTGGATGATTAGAAACATTAATATTTTAACATTTGTGACTAGTTTATGGCTTTATAATAAGACATTTTGAAGTGTTTTTTTTGCACTGGCCGTTCATGTTTTAGAACCTAACTCTGAAAAGATGAGAAACTTTAATTTGCATTTGAAGCTAAGTGAGTAAGTTATTATTTTTCTATCCGTGCCTAACCTCACTATTGCTCTTGTCGCTGAATCTTTACAGCCATCCTGTGCAAAATAACGGAAGTTATTATATTATATGAGCACGTGAGTGGTACCATGTGGTATCATAATAACACATGGTGCCACATGGCAAAAAAGGGAGATTAAATCTGGAACAGGATGTTCAAAAAGCATATATGAGTGAGATTGTACATAATTATCCAAACCATGCCATGCATTTTCTAATCAAACCAGAATTTAATAAAAATTTAAAAAATCACTAAAAATACTCTTCTCCGGAAAAATATCTTCCTCTCAACAATGACCACAACTATAAAAGTCATAGTTCATCATGGCCAACCATTGCTTAGGGATGTTAGCCTGAAGAAATGGTTAAAGGTTTTCTGTTTTCATCTGATCTAAGGTCTCTAGCCCTGTAGCTAGTCGCTGTTCTGAAGAGCCACCTGGAAGTTTCACTTGAATGACATGCATTTGTGTAAACTAAGTTGCAACAGAATATTTGCTACGACATTTTTCCTCATACATCAGCTTTACTAAAACTTTTTCATGTTTTCAGTTTAGTCTGTTAAAATAACATCTGATGACTCATGTTCAAGTCTACACTTTTCTCCAGCAATTCAATAGTTTGCAGACTAGCTGTGAAATGTTCATTATTTTTCTTTTTCGTTTTGGGTTGGTTGAGTGGTTTTTAACAGTAAAATCCAGTCTATTAAATTTAGTCTATCTTTTAGAAATCCTTTATGTATCATATGCTGGTGTTGTAATTGAAACTGCTTAATAATATTCAGCCTCAAAGATATGTAAGGTAAAAAAATGCATATCATTAGCCTGGCCTTTTCTCTATTTTTATTATTATAATTTTGATTTAAAAAATCCCAAGCTGCACTGCCAATTCTCTGAGGTATTAAGTATTTGTCACATACATTCATTATATTAATTAAGCATGCTATGGATTTGAACCTCGATGAGGCCAAGGGAAAGACAGAGGGGGAGAGGGAGCCTTTAAAGGAATAGATGTTCTTCTGAAACTTAACAACACACATACATACACATAGCAGGAGAGAGAGAGACAGAGAGAGAGAGAGAGAGAGAAAGGGAAATTAATATAAATGTACCTCCTGGTCTCATTCCTGGATTAATTTGCATTCTTTAATTTGACATAGTTAAATTCTGAATAATCAAATAATCAAAAGCCTTGAGAGCCACTTAATTTGCCAAATGGACTGTAGAAAGAGTCTGAGAATTAATCCAAGTACCCTACCAAGATCTAGTAATATCGAAATGAGCCAAAATATCAAGGTGATCTGAGGGGCCATTGTCCTTGCCAATCAATGCCCAGGTGGGCAGAAAGATCAGCCCTGAGTGGGAGCAAAGGGGGATGCTGTGGTAACCCTAGCAGAATAAATAAATATGTAAGTAAGTAAATAAATAAATAATAAATAATCTGTCATAAGTTTCATTGCACAGACAGACAAACATTTGTTCGGAAAAATAATTTGAAAAAGAAAAAAAAATATGAAAGGATAAAAATGAAGCTGCTGGATGCAGAAACAATGGCAGTGACAACCACACAGCACAGGCAAACATAAGCAGATACCCAGTAAAGGAAAGAAGTAGCAGAAGGAGCAGTGCAGTGTTACATATATGCTATAACATAAATGACTATAGGAGTACCAGACTATTTGTCTATGGTATTAATGATCCGTGACCACAACAGAATAACTGTCATGATTGCACAAGCATAACGTTAGACAATATCACTAATCCATACAGGAGTATATTTAAGGCTATAATAACAATTCTTAGTTTATACTGGGATCAGTAACACCTTTATGTTATATGATTTAAAACTTCTTGTAATCAATGAAAGGTAATGGGAAAACTGCTCAGGCTGAACTGTATCGATTAGATATAAGAAATGTTGGAAAATTATTGTTTTATGTTTGCCTTTGCTGGGCTTGACTGCTTGCCTTTAAACAACCATTCCCTAAAAAAGAAAAAGAAAAAAAAAATGCCATGAAAATGTACAAAATATAACATCTACTGCAAGTAGCACCACCTGGAAATTAAGAGAAGCTAAGCACACAGACGGGAAACAAAAATCAAAGGAATGCTAGGTTGTTTACATGTGCTGTGCTGCTTTTGAATGGATCAACAGCCAGTCCTCTCTGATCTCTCTCTTGTCTCTATCCATTGCACATCCTAGCTGATGTCTTTTGTCTATGTCTATCCTTCAGAGACCATTAAATCATTCTTATTGCTTTACTAGAACAAATGATGCATACTTTTGTCTTGACCTTTTTATTCTGTTTCAATCAGTCTCACTTTCACTTCTTCTATCTCCACTCTTCATCCTTTCCTCTCCTAGTCTACTTTTTGTCTTGATCTGTGATTGATCCACTTTTTCTGTGTGCAGTCTTTGCAATGAGAGAGAAAGAGGCTTGGCTACTGAGCCTATATGCTCGGCTGCTTTGATGGATGTATGATATGAGGCATACCCTGCCCTCTCCTTCAGTTTCATATCAGTAATGCCGTCTTTGGACACCAGTTTGTTAAAAACCAGAATCCCGATAACCATGTTAACCTGGAAAAGAAAGAACACAGAGGTGAATGGACATGCACAAGACCAAACACTTTCATTGATTAAGAAAAAAAAGGGAGGTGGGGTGGGGGGTTGGGCACCAAACATGATTACACAAAGCAGAGATTAACTTTCTAGATTCAATTAGAGGGATTAGTCTATGCTATTCTGTTTAAACAGAAAGCGAATTTTATAAATATTTTCCACCAGATATTGTGGTGCTGGCTTTCTGGGACTAGTGTTTTAGCTAAGTAAAGGGTCAATTATAGATAAGCAAACAAAGGCCTCTATCCTTTACAAAAATCTCATTGTGCGCCTTAAAGTCTTGTATTTTAGCAGCTAACTAAGTGAAGAGCTGGGAAGAAGATTGTCTCTTTCAAACAGGTAAGCGAGGACCAAGAAAGTACCAAGACTACAGCTGCAGCTGGTCCCACAAATGCGTACAAGAGTCCTCCTTCCAGAGACAACCAGCAGCTAGCATGGTAAGGAGAAAAAAGGAGAAATGGGGAGAGAGAGAAAGAGAGAAAGAGAAAGAGAGAGAGGTTCAGAAAGGTGAGAGAAGACAGGTAAGAGAAACTGGTCAGATTTGGAAAGAGCAATTTTTATAGTGCATGTTCCTTATGAACATTAAAGAAGAAGTCGTATGAGTGATTGTGAAACATTAAATTTAAGAATCTATTCTATGTTATTAAATGCGTGTGAAAGGATGCAACAGACAGCAAAGGCTATGGAAATGCTAGACTTACTAGTTAACTGTACCATATCCTTTAGCCTTGGTAAAGCCAACAGAGATGGCCACAACAAGTGCAGGCAAACCTTTAGAAAAGGAAAGTAATGATTAGATAAGATTTACTAGATAACAATACTTATGCCTAAATTTAAAAAGACAGGCAGGTCTATTCACAATCACATAGCAACCATGGCAAAACACTGGACCTTCAGATGTATCAGTCACCTTACTTGATTTCCCAACATCATTTTAACAAATCTTCTCATTCTCTATACTGCCTATCCTGTACTGTGTCGGATGAGGCACTAGGTGAGGGGCACTAGGCGACTACACCCTGGACAGTGTGCCAATCCATCACAGGGCACAAGCGTGCACACACTCACACACTCACAAAATGTTGAAAAATGTCAAACAAAATTGGAAATGTCAATTAGCCTAATCTGCCTTTCTTCAGACTGTAGGAGGAAGCCCGAGTACCATGCAGAAGGAGGGCATGAAAACTCCACCCACACAGACCTGAGGAGGGAATCAAACCCTGAAACCTGGAGGTGCGAGGCGACAGTGCTTATCACTAACCCACCTATAGCTGTCTTCACCAAATCTCTTCTCTTAAATATTTTAATCTATTTTCTAATCTTTATATTATACAGTTTGGATGGTTTAGAAATGAAGACTACTATCCAGGAAGAAAACAGGCAATTTGTCAATTCAGTATTTGTGAAAATAATGAAATTGAAAGTTATGATCCCAACAATACAACAATCTTGGGGATCCAAGAAAACAATATTATGATCTCTGATATCTGATATTTATAATGATCTCTGGTACTTTATCTCACTTGTTAATCACAGAAAAAGTGGCCATTCATTAACCTCATAAATGTGGAAACGTGTAGATAGTGCTTTCCTCTAAGTGTGTGCCACTTTTCTCCAAAAAAAAGCGTGTGTTACCCATTTTTTCGGCAGCTGTTTTGCGATAAGGAAGAATACGCATTTGTGTGAGGAGCCTGCATTCCTTGCTTCCCTCTTCACTGAGTATATTATTACTGCTGGTCCACACTTTAGCTGTCTACCACCATTCCAGTATGTCCCTAATGACTCCAGTACATGTGCATCTTAAAAGTCAAGTGAATAAAAAAAGACCTCTTAGACTGGCCTGCTTGGCAGTCTAGACTACACACATAGTGCCTAGTTTGTGCATGCAAAAATAACTTGATTAGAGCAACAACCGCTGATTAAAGACAGCTAAATACAGTGCAGACAGACAGAGCTCACCCCATCCAAGGCAGAGGAAGCGTTTGCGTATGATTCGGTTTCTCAAACGGCCGGTCACAGCCATATAAGACTGCCAGGCCTCCGTCAGAACCCAACAGAAGGAGGAGAGAAAGAAAAAGTGGAGAAAAGCAGCCACAAGAGTACAAACAACCTGACAAGGAAAAGAGCAGAAAGAGACAACATGCTTTTAAAGCAGTAATTGTACATGTATTTGTGTGTGTGTGTGTGTGTGTGTGTGTGCTTCATATAGAAGTTACCTTGTTTCGTGTCTGTGTCTGACCAATGAGGATTAGCGCATTAGAGGAGATGATGGACAGGCAGAAGTTGATAAGAATGACGGAGCGTTCGGAGCGGATGTACCTTCAGGAAAGAGAGAGCTCTGCTTAAGAAAATCTGCAGCCTCCACACAATGACTCATCCAGGCAGCAGATATCATGATGACATTCATAAACATCCAAGTTTAGATTTCTGTATTAAGGAGTTAACATAGAAGCCGTGCCTCAGATGTAAGACATATGCTTTACTTGACACTTTGAGGCAAAATCTGTCAAAAAGGTGTTTTAGTAGTATTTTATTAAACCTTAAACATTTTTTTCATCAGTCTGCATTTTCTTTCCTATTTTAAGCTTAAAATCCAATTAAAAAAAACAAAAAAAAAACTCTGCTTAAGCACCTGTGTAAACCAAGTACTGTATAAATGCAGGACATTTTTACTGCATGCACATTATTACATTGACAATCATGTGGACCAACAAACAATGCCCAAAGCTCACATTAAAGTGTTTAGACATAATTATTTCCAATGCTGCATGCTCTAGAGCCCTGCAATTATCTATCAGGCACAACATAGCATACAGTGATGAAACAATATTACTTCAAATATATGGATGAAGAACTGTTTTAAATAACATTGTTAAAAATATGGCTGAACAACGACTGTGCATTTGTCAAACTGTGTGAATGCCTATGATTCACCAGCACGCTCAGCAGAAATCTGAAATTGGTCCGTTTGCTCTCAGCATGTTTTGTATGAGCTGTATGATTGTTCTTTGGTTGACTGGAGCTGTTAATTAGGTATATTTGACTTTGATGAATAAGTCAGGCCTATTTAACTTCCCTGCCAGGTGGGCTATCTATCACATAGAAATCTGAAAAAGAATGCAAGGTGTAATTGCGGTCTAGTTTAAATATATAGCTGTAGCAAACGTGTAGTATAGTGCGGTTTAAGTTCATCAGTTCATAATTTTCATAAGTTGATCATTTTTTTTCACGAATATGTTAATAGGACATTGTGATGTGTTTGGCAAACAGGCTTGCTGTTGAACATCCCTGCTCTAAACCTCTGTGCAAAATCCATACCCTTTGTCAAGTGTCATAGTTCAATGAAGAGCAGTGTTAAAACAATCATCATATAATATACCTTAAATCCTGCAATATATTATTTTAAATCTTTAAACATTTGAAACAGAATTAAACCTAGTTAAAACCTATTTTTTGAAAAGGTTAGTTAAATATTATGCCAATACGGACAATATGTGTGCTTCATCTGCCTACTCCATCTTTTCGCCTGTTCCTTTGTGAAACATGGTGATACATAGATAAGCATGCATACTTTATATGAATATATACATACACATACATAATTTTCATTTGCTTTCTGCTTTAAATAAGCCCCTCTTCCATTTATTTTTCAAACTGCTTCGTACCTCCACACAGAGACATAGATGATGATGAGGAGCAGGAGTGTGAGCGAGGAGACCCCACAGCCCACAATCAGCGTCACAGACGGAAGCTGGCTCTTGGATGGATCCATGCTCTGTCAGTAAGAAAAAAAAAGACGGTTGTGTTAGAGCTAATGGAGTGCTTGAATAGCATTAGGTTTGTCTTCTTCTCCTCTTCAGATAGCTGCAGTGAGATTAGTGTTGCCCACGAAGCACTGGCTGAGGAGCAAGGTCAACTCAAGGTGATTCAATAAGGATCTGCTTGCTGAAGGGCCACACACACACACACACACACACACACATATACACACCAGTGCCAAAATGCAAAACCGTCACGGCAGTCTTCGCATACAATCCTGCTGCAAATGCCTGCAATACTGGTATGCAAGTAAAATTCAGCAAATAGACTGCCACCATCATCCTTGTAAAACGAATCTCGCCATTTCCATGCTGGTGCAGCCGATGCTCCAGTTTCCATGGTGATGGAGTTGAGAAACAGCGGCCACTGCAGTGGTGGATGCAGCATTAACTCGACTAAAGGTGGCTGTTTGGGCGTTCAACATGAGCTACAGTGTGTGCTGAGTGGCTGTGTGTGTGTGTGTGTGTGTGTGTGTGTGTGTGTGTGTGTGTGTGTGTGTGTGTGTGTGTGTGTGTGTGTGT
>JAOVVA010000048.1:14295275-14313365 GCA_028565275.1 Leiocassis micropogon
TGTGTGTGTGTGTGTGTGTGTGTGTGTGTGTGTGTGTATGTGTGTGTGTGTGTGTGTGTGTGTGTGTGTGTGTGTGCGCGCGCGTGTGTGCGTGTCCAATTATGTCAGAGTATCTGTTTGTGTGCTTCTATTCCTTGTTGAAAACTGTGATACAAAGAAGAAGTGCTGTGAAATAACTGTGAAAACTCTTATGAGACAATATATCCTCATTTAGAACAAAAGGCTGTTTTTTTCCCGATAACACAATGGAAGTGGACAAATCAGATCACTGTGATTTTAGTTCTTCAATATAATTGAATAATAAATCTTTAGAAATCTAGAAATGTATATCGCAACAATCCATGCCTAGGAGCCCAAGAGAGCAAGGATGGCATTTCTTTCGCTTTCCTGTCAATCAGAGAGACACTGGCAAATTATAAGCTCCATATGAGGTCATGTATCCTGATGAGAACAGTTTGTGCTTTTCTCATAATGTGTTCGGCGTCACTGTGACATAGCATGAGCAGCAGTTCGAAGGAGGAAACATGTGCTAGCCTTCACCATCAAATGATATTATCTGTATTTGGTAGGAGAGAGCTAGTAGGTGGATGCGAAGTGACAAATGGAAAATTGTGAAAAAACAGACTGTAAAAAACTGCTCTGAAACAGAAAAAAAATTGCGAATGTCAAATATTTAAGTAAACATGGGTCTAAATGTATAGCAAACAAAAATGAGCAGATGTTCTAAAACTGAACAGATGTTGACAAAAACTCAACAGATGAAGTCATGGCAGGACAAACTGCTACTCTGTGTCCTAGGTGTGCTTTCAAGAGGGGCTGTGGACATGGTCATGCTATGTGCACTCAGACATGTCGCATGAAGGACAGGACACTTCAGGGCTCAGCAAATCACTCTCTCTCTCTCTCTCTCTCTCACACACACACACACACAAATAATTAGCTAAGTTTATAGTCTGTCTCATCTCCAGGTCTAATGGCCAAGCAGAACGAAGTTAATTAAATCCTTCAGATTAATCAACACTGCAGCGAGTTCTTCTCGTTACGCTGAAAAATGCATTTACACATCGTGTACTATATAGAAATATATGATACACATGGAACTGTCTAAAATGGCTTGGAGAGAGTTTAAGTCTATAAGAAAAGCTGTATTATTTGAGTCATGACTATCTACTGCTGAATAAACTACAAAAACCTTTAGGAACATTAACACATATCTAATGAATACTTGCATGAAGTTTAAACTACTTACCAAAAGTATAATTCTTGAACAATTATAATACATTCCTGCCTAATGCCCAAAGCACTGCAATCCTACTTGTTTGTAAGCACCCATCTGACACATCACCATATAAATGATCCTATATAAAAAATCCTAAAGATTGCAAAACTCACAGTGAAATAGGATCAACACAATGTTTATAACGGACAAGGATCATTCTGTGCCATGCCAACTGAAAAACGACAGCAAATCCCACCTCAGCACATCTCTAATTATACGCTTTACTCGATCAAAATAACTATCTTGTACCGGGAACATGTTTCACTTCCTTAAATAGGGGGACAGTTTGGCTTGAAATGATATTTTTGTTTGGGAATTAAGACTATATTGTTTAGCAGTGTGATCTATGCACTGGAGACTTCCTAACATGAAACACACAAGCTGGAAATGGGGAAACAATCTGCTTCACCACAAGCAAAATAATGCAAATTTTATTTAGCATGAATAGGCCATTAGGACTATCTACTGGAGTCTGGAGAGGTGGTTTTGTTTCCGAAAATGGTTTTTGTAAGTTATAGCACAGTGCTGTTTATTGTTTAACTGTAACTGGTCAGTAGATGTTGTTTAATTGTCTACAACAGCACAGATTCCTGTGGTTTCTCAATAAACATACACACTGCATTTTTAAATTATCTTTAAAAAGACAAAGAAAAAAGATGCTGTGAACACTGTGTAGCCTCAAATTCCTGATCCCAATGTAGTCTCTGTTCTAGCCAAATCACACCATTTTATGTTCTGTACCGTGTTTCTGTTCATCATGGTTGTAATTTGTTGTTATAATGTGGGTAAAAAAAAGGTTATGAGAAAATATTTGTTTAATTAAACTCATTATTATTTTCACTCATGTATTTATTTATTAAATCTCGCACAGTATCACGTTGTATTCTTGTCTCTGGAAAAGCTACTTGAAATTATGCATAAACTAAATCCCTGTATTCATCGTCAGCTTTAAAAACGTGCTACACTAGAAAAATATGGTTAACATTTTCAAACAAAGATACACGGCTGACATTAAGCAAAGAACCAGTGGCAACAAACAAAGAGTGCGCCAACACAGTACTACTATTCCATGTGGCCGCCGTGGAGAGACTTTCTAAGTGCACTATATATAGTGAAACCTTGGATTACGAGCATAATTCGTTCCGGAAGCAGGCTCGTATTTCAAAACACTCGTAAACCAAATCAAATTTTCCCATAAGAAATAATGGAAACTCAAATTATTCGTTCCACAGCCCCAAAAAATAAATACATAAAAAGAATTAACACAAAATATAAAGTTAAAATAAAACAAATTAACCTGGACTTTACCTTTAAAAAAAGTAAAAATAAATCACGACAGACAAGTGTTTCCGTTTGTGCTCGCAGGTGCTGTGTGTGTGTGTGCGTGTTTGTGAAGCTAAAGTAAGGAGCCCCCCCCCGCACCTCTCGTCTTACACAGCTACCCTTCCTCCACTCTTTTCACACACATGCACACACACAACGGAAACACTGTTTAATAACAAGAAATCTCTCTAATGACACTCGATTGAGCGGCACACAAAAAAAATCACTGCTGTAAAGTAAAAATGAAACAAATTAACCTGCACATTACCAAGAATCGCGACAGAGCAGTGTTTCTGTGTAGAGCAGAGAGAAAGAGTGTGTACAGACACAAAAATAAAATATGTTTTACGCACACACGTGGTCACAGTGTTATAATTAACAGTACACGCGCACACGGATGTTGATTCGCAATGTTGAGCGCAAGAGAGAGAAAAACCATTGGCTCAGTTGCTCAGTTGGCAAGAAGCGCATGTGTGATACATGATACTCAGTACTCGTAAACCAAGACTTGTTCGTTTTCCAAGTCAAAATTTAATAAAAATCTTTGCTCGTCTTGCGGAACACTTGCAAAACCGTGTTACTCACAATCCGAGGTTTCACTGCATACAGTATAAGTTACTGTACAGTCTTCTCTGACTTCCCTCATCAATAAGGCATTTCCATGCACAGAACTGCCACTCACTGGCTGTTTTATTATTGTTGTTGTTTGTTTTTCACACAATTCTGTGCAAACTCTAGAGACCACTGTAATTAAAAATCCCAGGAGATCAGCAGTTTCTGAATCACACAAAGCAGCCTGTCTGGCACCAACAAACATGCTACTGTGAAAGTCACTAGGATCACACTTTTGTTCATTCTTATGTTTTACATGAATATTTAATGAACTTTTGACCTGCATGTGCATGACACACTGTGCTGTTGCCACATGATTTTCTGATTGCATAAGTTCATGAATGAGCAGATATTAAAGTGGGTGATGAGTACAGTATATGAGTATAAGTGTTTGGAATGTACGACAACCTTAATATATGTTAGAACTGGGCAAAGGTCTTGAGCCAGCCTGGACTGAAAATGAGAGATAAAAAGTCCTCCAGGCCTATTACTCAAAACTACATTAAAAAATACAAAAATGTCTAGCTTTGGGAAACAAAAAATGAAGAAACGAAAGTGGCTCAAGATTTTTGCACAGTACTGTACACTTTCACCTAATTCAAACATTCATACCGCACTCTACCGCATTTTAACACTAGTTTACTTTGTTAAAATAGGAAAAGAACTCCAATAATAATGTTTGCAATAAACAATAAAAAACTAGAACAAAAATGTTTGGAGAAATACTAGCCAGATGAGTACAGCAATGCAAACTAATTTACAATTCCTTTAGGCAACTCAATACAGCTGCATTGATCATTTTAGAGGATCAATGCATTTAGACTGGAAGAAATCATAAACTGTCAGTTAATGAATTACTACAACACTTGTAATAACATGAGCAAGAACATTTGATGACTCAGACCTTCTTAATAATCAATGATATTTTGGAACTCAATAGAAAATCCTTTAATATAAAGCAACTAAATAAAGACGTGAACACTATGGTTGTTGTGACTAGACTCCTTAATACTAATTTTTTATCTTATTGGGGGAAAAAAACATACATGACATTACAATGGTACGTTTTATTTCAAGCATCCCCAAACTCAACCAGTCCCTTTCTGCAAACCCTCAAATGACAAAGTTTTGGATAAAATCACTAATCTGGGTACACGGGACCAGCAGATTTTGTCTTGGCATCTAGTTTTTATTCATAGTTGTCTAGAGGTTCAAGAGTCAGAGGAAAAAAAC
Source organism: Leiocassis micropogon (assembly GCA_028565275.1). Lineage (NCBI taxonomy): Eukaryota > Metazoa > Chordata > Actinopteri > Siluriformes > Bagridae > Leiocassis > Leiocassis micropogon. The sequence goes on from JAOVVA010000048.1 coordinate 14,299,723, forward strand.
ATTTCTACCTATCTACTGACTTTTGCTAAATAGTTTGTAAAATATATATAATATTCATATAGTATGTTTAAACATAATTCACTTACTGTAGGTTCGATGGTGCACTAGACAACAGACTGACGAAACTGACAAAAAAAAGCACAGCAAAGTACACTCATCACATCAAAGAAAAAATAGTGGCTAGTTTTGAATGATATCTTTTACTTGACATGCAAGGACAGAAGGAAGCACCTTGGTGCTTTTTGCTGATGGTGCAAATATGATATGCTTTATTAAAAATTTCATCAGATGGGAATAAGGACTATGGCTATACAATCACTTCCCAAAACACAGGAATGATTAAGCACATTTATCCAGTGGGCTTGCTAATGGGTTTTTCATTTATCCACCCCTGTAGCTGCAATTATGAAGTCTGGGCTACAGGGTGAAATAACTTATTAAACTCAATTACTCAATCTTGCAAAAAAAAAAAAAAAAAGCAATCACACACAAGAGAGCCATTGGTTGCATAGTATCTCCAGTAACTGACTACACTGTCTGCAAGTTTGATTTTCGATTCTATAATTTTCACATCACACACACAAGAAGGGAGTAGGATGAGATAGACATAAGAAAGACATGAATTAAGACAGTCTATGGGCCATTTCCTCTGGCTCATTTTCATTCTGAAGCTGTAGGAGGTTAGTTGCAGCAGAGGGTCCATCATTTAGAGCATTCAGGAGGTGGTTAGTGTAGTGGCAGGAATAATTAGCAGTGCAGTGGTGGGGGGCAGGACTGAGAGCCAGAAAGGAGAGAGGACAGGGAAGGAGGACAAGCTCCTTTGCTGGCACGTGGCATGACTGATCAAAACGGCCCAATATGCTCCACCATGAGGAATGTAACAAGATAAGTGCCACCCTCCCCGAGTCTGCTGCCATCTGCCCAGGTAGGCCAATATGCCTACAGAGGGCAATGAGCCTGTTCCAAAACTGGACAAGCTTTAAACATGAAGTTTAATACGCACATACATTGTAACAGAGGAAGGAATCTAAATTTAAATCTAGGATTCAAAAGTAAAAACATACACTTGTCCACTTGAGCATAAAAAAACAAACCAACATAGATTTAAAAACCATTAATTTAATACACAACCCAATTTATGCTTGCTTTTACACTTTTAAATGTACGCTTAGGGACACACTGGGGACATTCGAACCTGATTTTGAAACGTGTTTAGACAAGATGCATGCTTGTTTTTGTGTGTTTATAGTAAGCATGTCTTCATCAGAGGCATTGAACCTGTTACAATATCATTTATGATATATATAAAAAATAATAATACTGGCACATGTCTAGTGTAGACATACTGTACCTTATGCTGAAGCACTGCAGACTGAATTCAGTCCAAACCCCTGACTGATGCAGTAAAACCAAGTTGAGGCAGCATGCAGAATGAAATGACTAGTGCTTCCATAGTAATGCGTAGACAAATGCATTGTTGTTGTGACAGAAATCTCTTTATTCTGACCAAAAGATAAATGAATACATAAATAAATAAATAAATAAAATTCTCTGGTTCATGAAGTACCAGGAAAGGTTTTTGTGTGTCTTTCTCCCAATCATGGCTGTGTGGCCTAACGGCTAAGTGGGCCAAGCAGCATAAAGGCAACATTACTGCGCCTTGTATAGCTTTAAGAGCCTTGGCGGCCCAGGCTGTTACCAGGGCAACTGGTGAACAAACCGCGTTAAAGGCAGTTTCCAGTCTAATAATAACTAATCACATTGAATGAAAAATCCACTTCCTATTAAACTGCATGTACATCTGATGCTTTTAAATAATAAAAAAAAGCCCTGATTTTAAGGTTAAAGCACTGTATGTTTATGTAGAACCGCCTATCAAAGGCCACATCTGGATTTATATTTATTGTAAACCACTGTTTTACTAAAATGGAGGAAATCATAACCAATGGGTTCTTCAGTCTTATATGAAAAACAAGCAAGTGTTGACATGCAGGAAAAAATAAATGTAGACGTCCACAGCCTTACAATCAATATTCTGCTGTGAGTACAGTATGTACACGTTAGGAAACATAATGCAGTTGGAATGTTGTAGCATTGAACTGGAATGTACTATACACAATTTCTATCCAGCACCTAATTTATGCACATCAAACCCTTCTGAACAAAAGATGTCCCCTTAATTCGCTGAGACTAGTCAGTTGCAATAGCTAATTTTCTTTAACTATAGACGTCCTTACACAATGGCTACGCTCAAATCTATATTCTAGCGCACCAACGGTTTCCTAAAGAAATGCTGTTTAATACGCTAGTATTTTATGCGGCTACATGTTACAGAAACACGACAAAAGATGTCTCTGGAGCTGGTGAGTGCGCTTAATGGAGAGGGGGGGAGGGGGGGGGGTAAAGGGGTGGGAGAACTGTCACAGGAATGTGTGGATACGTAACGAGGGCGCCTAAAACAGCCAAAAGAACAACTGACACATTCACACAAACGCGTCCTGCGGTGTCGAAGAGACGAGAAGAGGAGATGCACTTACCGCGTCGGGACTCAGGCGGGCCAAAATGGCGAAGGCGGAGAGGCGCTCGCACACGCACTTGGTCCTGAAGGAGTGCACGGGCACAGCTCTGCAGGCGCGCGCCGACCACGAGCCCAGCGGCGACGAGCTGAACCGAAGACCAAGGAGACACACACACACACACACAGAAACACACACACACACAGAGGAAAGAGAGCGGCAATCAGCTCAATCACACAAAGAGGACAAAATCAAAAACCCTCAGAGCTCTTCAGCACTGCCGAGTCGGAGAACAAAAGAGAAAAAATAAAAGAGGGGGAGAGAGAGAGGGAGAATGGACGAACGTTGTGATGCTCGACTGTATTTCTGTAAGGACAGGTTAGCTATGGGAATGATGAACATGAGGGAAGTGCTTTTTTTTTTTTAAAGTGTAAACTATGGACAAAAAATGTAACTTGCAATAATAATAGTAATAATAAAACCAGTGCATGATGTAAGTGATTGTATAAGTGCTTAATCAATTTTAAGTTAAAGATCTATACAGCTCAGTGGAAAATAATTATGCATAGATCAGTGTTCTATTTCCACATAAAAGTGTACTTTAATATACTTAGGGAGATTTACTCAAAGTACAGTATATACACTGATGATTAAATTAATTTCTGTCACTAGAACACTGCGATGTTTGCAGCAGATTTTTATGTCCTGTAAGTTGCAAGGTGCGGACTCCATGGATAGGACTTTAGTTTGTTAGTACATGCCACGGATGCGTGATCAGATTGAGATCTGGGGAATTTGGAGCCCAAGGTAACACCTCAAACTCTTTGTCAAGTTTCTCAAACCAGGTGGTACATGTCAAAGTAAAATATACTTGAATGTTAGAACCCAAGTTGTCCCAGCAAAACACTGCCCAGGGGATCACATGCCTCTGCTGGCTTGTCTTTTCCCATAGGGTATTCTGGTGTAATTTCTTCCCTTATCAAGCAACACACACACCTGGCCTTCCATGTGATGTATAAGAAAACATGATTCATTAGATCAAGCCACCATCTTCCAATGCTCAGTAGTTCAGTTGTGCTTTCAACAGTGAACAGGGATAACATAGGCACATTGACTGGTTCTATACAGCCCATACACAGCAAGCAGTGATGCACTGTGTGTTCTGACACGTTTCTATTATAGCACAACACACAACAACCAAGAACTCCCTGAAATAATAATTAGTAAATGTAACCATAATCAAATTAAATGTAAATTTTTTTTATTTTTATTTGTTATTAAAAATGTTATTACTACCACTTCAAGTGGTATGGTGTATTGCAGTTCTCTGTGTTGTGTGTCCAAGTGACTAACAACACAGATGTGCAAAACATAGATGTTTGAATTATTAGCACTCGGCAATACGCCTGTTTTCACCAAAAACATTTATTTGCCATGATTGCAACTTATTAACTTTGAAAGCAGATTTGGGAGGTAACTGAGTACATTTACTTCATTACCATACTTAAGTACATATTTCATGTATCAGTACTTTACCTCAGTAGTTTTATTAGAGGGTACCTTTTGCATTTACTCCACTCAAAAGTACAGGAAATATCTGTACTTTTACTTTATTACACTTCTGCATGGCATTGTGTTGCCCATCAAAAGTGATGTATGGTATTTAAAGTGGAAATACAGGCTACTGTGAGCTAATTCACGCCCTGTACTTTTGATACTTAAGTAAATGTGAAGGTAAGTACTTTTACTCAAGTAGACATGTAAATTAAGGACTTCTATTTTATTTCAGTAACATTTGCCCTAGGGAATCTCTACTTTTACTCAAGTACAAGATTTGTGTACTTTGCTCACCTCTGCTGGAAAGTTAATTATCCACATATTCACCCAGCGACTATCAAAGGTGCACATGGGCACAACTAACATTAATGCCCGTATTATGTTGTTTTTGTCAGAAAATCCACATGAAGTCTAAGTGTTAATTATTTATGTTGGGCTGCAATTTATGTAGACTGTAGCTTTCATTTACGGTTCATGCATTTTAATATTATACTGTGTAGCTGACCTTGCTTATGATAAATATTAATAATTTTACAGTGTAATAGTTATTACTATTATTATTAATAGTAATAATTATTAGTTTTTGTATGAACGATGTGCAAGCCATATTATTTCAGTCAGCTTTCTTTTACAGCGAGTATTATCATAAGCAACAAGAAGGGTCAGATGATAAAAAACGTACAGTACTACAAGCAGTAAGTAATTATTTGATTAATAATTGTCATTCAAATCAGAAAAAGTTAGTAAGCCATGTCTTAACATTATGGCAAAAAGCACTACTAGTTTACTGATAATTTTAAGCTCTTTCACTTTGGTGTATTCAGAGTACAGAGAAAAAGGTAGAGGGGGTAGGAGATGGAGAGAGAGAGCATGACAAGGCACAGGGCAGGTGACGTGGAGGTCAGGGAGAAACGAAGGAAATACTGATGGTCAAAACTGAATAATGGCAAGTTAAAGGAAGAGAAAAAAAACAGAATGTATTACAATAGACTGTTAGATATTATTGTAAAAATTGGTGGGGTGTCTGTGTCTGATTTGGTCCCCCCAGTGCTGACTCTGTGGCTATGGTTATGGCTTACATTTATTAGTTATGCTGTAGCAATTATTCCTACATCGGAATTTGATAACTAAATGGTGACTGGGGGCTTGCCCACTTAGATTATGTTTTGGATAAGAACGAACACTGGTGGCTCACTTTAGTATGCTTGGCCTGGTTAGTGTATTTGCCAAGCAAAATTAGCACCAACTTATTGAGCCAGGTTCTCTCATTATTTTTTTCAGGCATTTGTGACAGATTTAAAACAACAGCTTCAGAGGTTCTTTCCTGAATCATAATCCAGTGTAATGTTTCTTATGGCACTGGTTTCACATCCACTTAGTCCATTAAACTTAGTTCATATCATCTTGATATGAAGATAAATTAATTACCTAAAAATAAAAAGTTTATTTATTTATTTTTTATTTGCTTATGCTGCTTTATGGGTGGAGGGAAAGCATTTCTTTTGCACTTGTAAAGAGCCACACTAGCCATTTGAAGATAGCTCAGTTAAGGCTTTTTGTTTTTAAGTTCAGCTGCTTTATGATGGTAAAAATATGCATTAAATTGATCACCTGCCTACAATAATGCACATTTTACTTTTTATCATCTCAGGTGGGTGGTGCAAAACTTATCTAGCAGATGGGAATTGGCTATGGTAAAAAGAGACAAGTAGAGTCATGAAAAATGAAAAGGAAAACATGCTTTACAACGGAGTGTAACAACTCAAAACTATAATTCCATGTATGGACAGCTGAGACTCTGAGATGCCACACAGCTCCAAACAGGGTTACATGTAGTAAGTGCAAATAACCCGAGTCCACATTACCCATGGTGCAGTGGGGCTTAGAGAACAGCCTGGGGCAAATGGAATGGCAATAAGGGTCATGCCTTTAGCTCCAGGGGAGGGCTCAATGTTAACAGCATTTTCTCTGAAATCCAATATATTATTACCCCTAGCGCAGTGTGTGTGGATGATGCAATTAACTCTGTCGACCACACAGACATTTACACTCAGCACAGCACCACTAGATTTTTGGATCACTGGGCCGACAGTACTGTGGCGTGTACTGTGTATAAATGTGCATGAGTGTGTGTGTGTGTGTGTGTGTACGTTCACACTAGCAGCAACAACGCAGCAGGTGACCATTGCTTTTCTTTGTATGTGCACAACACGGAGACGTGATTGCAGTGAAAGTGGCAAGTTTCAAAGCGACAGCAGGATAGGCAAAGCATTTAAACTTCTCTCCTCTATGAAAATATGCAAATTACATATGATGTTATAAAGAAGCAAAAATTGCTTTGAATTATTACGTAAAATACTCTCATGGCATATGAGGTATGACATTTCTTCAATTCCTCACTCATTTGATTTCCTGGTGGTCTCATATAATTCTGTCATACAGTATACAACCTTTAACATTTTAAGATGTCCTTACAGCATAATTTTAGCATATTTACATATTTAAATTCTTAAAAAGAACCACCATCGGTCCTCACACCCACACCCTCCTCAAAAAAACTAAAATCCGTTCAGTATTAAGTTTATTAAAATCCATATGTCTGTATAAAAATTCCACAGTTCCATTCATGTTCCTGCAGGTGTAGCTTATTTTCTTAATCTAAATCTTCATGTGCCTTGATGTGGCTGTCTGGAATATTCCATTAACTTGTTCATCTCCTCTTCCTCTGTACTGTATATCCTGCTCTACTTTATTGTCTATAATCTCGGCTTTGTGGTTTCTTCCGCTATTGCTGCTGTTGTTTTACAAGGTCAGTGCAGGCATTGAGGCTGGGGCCATTACTAACCCTAACATCTATGTCAGGGTTAGTGCTTACACCATGTCCAATTTCTGTGATGTTGATTGCAGTAATATCCATGTTGGCACAATTGTTAGCATTAGTGTTGGTCAAGGAGAAAGAGTCTTTCTCTGACTTCAATGTATCACTGCTCTGTGCATCACTCACTCCAGGCTCTGCCCCCCAGGTGCTGCTCCTGCAAAGTGGCTGAGTCACTCTCTGAACTCCCTAGCTACACAGTACTGTGTCCAGTATCCGCACAGATAAAGCATTCTGTGGCAGCAAAGATGGTGTAATTACTGTCCACATGCAAACATTTAAACTTATAATCACATTGTCCTGAATGTTCTGAAACATTAAAAAATCTTGTCTACTAAAACATGAGACAGGCCTCACTGCAAAGTTCTTGCAACAGAGTGGAATCATTTTCATGGGCCTGCCTAACTTCCGGAACTGGTCCAACTCCATTATTATCACCTAGTCTTGACCAAAAAATAACACTTTAGAAATTACAATACGTGTTGCAGAGGCTAAAAGAAGGGAAGCTTGTACCAGGGCTAGTTTCACCCAAATTCCAATTTGGATCAGGCTTATTAATAAGTTTTTGTAGTCTTAGGGACACCACCACTGCTATGTTCATTCGGTGAGCAGAGTTTTCACACCCGACCGGCTCTCCTGCTGCAACAGAATGTTCTCCACATGAGCTCCACCCTCCAGTACACACCTGATGCCAGAGAGATAGTAATCTTTTTCTTACAGAAATCATGCCATAAAAGCAATAATAAGAGCCTTTCAAATCTTTTAATAATTTACACAGTTACTGGCTAGTTTGGTGCCAAGTCGCCTCAGGGTTTGTGTTTTAAGGCAGCACATGGTTTTCTGCTGCTAGAATGCTTGTGGTGTTTTGTGTGATGTGTACCACATACATCGGAAATCCCAAACATATTGCTTTCAAAACAACAAGCGTGGGTGATCTGAGTGTTCGGTATGATCCCTGCCCTTTTTTATCATTTAACAAATGAGGCACTCTGATCGTAGCTCGCTGTCACCCCAGTTCACTTCCATTTCTGACTAAACACGGACTTAACTGAGGTACTTTTATGTCCTGTCTACACACTCGAAGATTGGTTTCTATTTTAGCGCTTTGGTAACCTTACCAGTCATAGATGGAGCTGAATGCATGTAACCAATCATAAGGTTATTTATACATCTTTATGCATCTCTGAATGCTAGAGCTCAGTGCTGTTAACTGTACTTAGAAACACTTAAATATATATAATGCGATCCAAGAATAACTCCGCTTTCCTTTCATACAGAATGCCGAGGCGCAACAATGGTGCAATATTCCCAAATTGAATTGGCTGTGTGAATGGGGCTAGTATCTCCTGGCTGGCCTCGGAGGGCATAATGTCACCACACTCACTTGCCTCCAATTTCAGCTATTTACAGCTTGTGTACTTTAATAATACTACTCTAATAATACTTATTATTTTCCATGGATAATTCCAGTAGGCAAAATAAAAAGGGGAAAGCACATTTGCATATTTATGGTAGAAAATGATCCTAGCAGAAATATTAATGTTTGATGACATTTTCATATAATTGTAATTAGGTTATGCCACCAAAAAAACAACAGTGGGACAACATTGTTTTTCAAAGTTATCCCATGACATTGGGATAATTTTGAATGAATCATCCCAAAACAACATAGCAAAAACAATGAATAGCAACATTTACTAATAGTATTTATCATAAGTATTATATTTCATCAAGTTATGTCCTTTTACACAACTTTCAACTTCATATGTATCTGTGTTCCCTTAAGTTTACACCAGATCTACTTTTAATCTACTAAGTTTATATCATGCCTCTTATACACAACGCGCTTAATGACTATTGATTTTGTAACATTATCTCTCAGTTTAATTTTCTCTTAAAAATATTACAGGGCCCCGGGTGATGCTGTAGCCTCTCGCAGCCGAGGGCCTAGAGAAAGCTAATTGGCCGAGCTCTCTCAGCGGGCTGGCACTTAGTGCTCTCACATTAATTACAGCTCTACGGCCAATCAAGGGCATCTGAGAGCTCACGCAAGCGAAAGGAGCAGATAGCACTGTCCTCCGAATGTGTTACGCCACCCCCAACGGTGTGTGAATGAGCAGGTTTAAAAGATGCGGTCGGTTGGAATCATGTGGTTCAGGGGAAACACCTGATAGTCTTCAGCCCTCCCGACTAAGTGGTTGTAGTAGCCTTAATGTGGGAGCCAGGGACGAATTGGACATGACTAAATTAGGGAGAGAATCAGGGGTCCCAAATGCAGCAAAACCAGAAATAGTGATAACAGCAAAGAATTTGTTTTGTTATTTGGAAGTGAAACAAAAGGGTTTTAAATAACACAAATTTCAAAAGTCATTGAATGATATGGTCATGACTTTGGAATGTTGCAACCATGCAGAGAAAAGTACACTGCAACTTCCCATAGAGCTTTGTCAAATATCTATACCACTGTAGTGTAATATAGTGCTCATACAGTGTCCAAGCTGCTTAAATCTGACTGCACAAAATGGATCTCAGACATTAGGTGCATGTTTTTTTCCCCCTTTTTTTGTGGCCTCCCGATTTAATAGTTTTTTTGTCCATTTTTTTAACTTAGATATTAGGACTTAGGATGAGTTATAATGTGATACTTGTTGTTTGACAGATGAATCCATGTGTATTCACTAGCCCTGACATTTCATGGATATTTCTGTTGGGAGATAAAAAAAAAAGTCAAAACAAATATTGTTTTGAAGTCTTATTTGCCACATTATATTGGGGTTGTTTGTTCAGCGCTATCCCAAAGTCATCCAGTCAATAATGATATTTCATCAAAGTAATTCTAACTACCTGGGCAAACTACCTAATACCCACAGTGTCCCAACAACTGAAAGTTACATTGCCACAACATTCTGACAACCAAACCTTTCTGCTGGGATAGTACACAAATCCCTGATGATTTGTTTAGCTTAGACATTAAACGTTAAGTATGTGTAAAAGTGTGTTGTATAATGTATGTGCGAGTGGATGTCTTGGTAGCAGTCAGTCATATTGATTGTGCAGATTGAAGAGTGTGAGGCACCACAAGGACCACATGCCTTCGAGCTTTTATCAAGAAAACACGCAGTGACAAGGGTGCCTCTTCACATTGCAATTTCTTTTCCAAATATTAACTCATTAATCATAGCAGCTGTCCAAGTTAATGTTTAATTTTGCACCAAACCCACTTCCTACCCCCCACTGGCCTTCTCTTTAATACACACCTTGATTGCATTTTAGTATTTTCATCACATTGTGACTTCTCTAGTCCCCCTTACTCTTTCTCTCGTCCTTCTCTGTCTCGTCACTGCGCTGTCTCACTTCACTCATTTAGAAACAATGCAGAAAGCATTTTACTTGTAGGTTTTGTGCACTTTACCCATTTAAATGCAAATAGTCTAGCCAGTGCAATATATTCACTCTTTCTGTTTCAATCAAAAAATAAAAAAAGAAAGTACAGGGATGAAAGTATAGAGCATGAAGTGAAAGCTGGTTTGAGACAGGCCTACACAGGCCACAGGATTACACTGAATGATACTACCATTTCTCAGCTTGATTTACGTTGTCCGTCTTGCTTACACTCACTCTGTCACTTTTTCAGGGTTTTTTTTGTTTGTTTTGTCCCACTCTCTCTATTCGGCCCTATTTTCTATATGTGATAGGCATCCTCTCCTAATTGTGATTGCTTGTGCTAGTGTGGCAGAAGGACGACAGTGAGTGCAACAGATTGTGTTCTCTGTCTGATCGCTAGCAGTACAGAAGCAATGCCAAGTGAACTTTTCCACTATGACACTTCAGTATCCTCTAAGACAAGCCTCTTAAAATCACTCTCTCTTGACTACCATTTGAGTGCTAGTCTCTCACAGCAGACAGGGCAAAGAGAGAAAATAAGGGTTTGTGAGATCGGATCAATGAGAGCAAGCCGCTTACCTGTCACTCTCATCCCAGGAAATGCACGTTTGGTTGGTCGTGCCCTGTGTGAACAAAAGAGAGACAGCTATTACCTTGTGTCACTGAACCACAGGAAGAAGTCCTTTTTCTAGTTCTATGTGCTTCTTATTCTTGAAATCACCTACCTTGAACATGATGCAAAACATAAATATTGGAAGCAGATTATAAATCCGTTCCAGGTAAACTGTCAATTGTAGTGGGTGGTATATATAAGCAATATCACATGAGCAAGGGTTTAATTATACTGAATATCAGCATGATGCATGTGCCTGCAGGGTAAGAATGATCTTGCTTTTATACAACATTTCTATAAACAAGAAATTACTGTGGAGTAAGTGCCATTTCAGACGCAATAACCCATACGCATTTCAGACATAATAAGACACACTAACGTCATAGCACGTTGGTGGCAGGCTAGCTACATCACAAAGATTTGTACATTTCACTTTAAAGTGCTTCTGGGTAGCTCCTACCTTTTAAGCACCAAATGACAGGTTTTCATATTTTAAACCAAAAAGGTTATATTTATCGCTATCACTATTGTGGCAACCATTTTGAAATAGGAAGAGGAATTTAAAGGAAATATAGAAATATGATTCTTATTATTAGTAGACTGAAACTAACTGCTGAACAAATTTCTGTAACTATGATTTGTTTGACTTAGGCAAACATTTTGGCATTTAAAAGTGGTAATAAACAAAATATTTAAATTTTTCAGTTACATTTAAATACAAAAATTATTGGAATTTGTGGCTGATCAAAAATTCACTATGCGATTTTTGCACATATTGCAATTGCGATTTAATTAAACTGCGATACGATTAAATTTACCATTTTATGTTCAGACATATTTATCTAGGCTAGCACCAAATACATATATGAATGAGAGAATATTTGCCAACAATTATTTATCAACTTAAAATTATTTAAACAAATAAACAAATACTTAAATCATTGCAGCATTTTGTGATTAAATAAGTGCACAGGTAAATATTTTGATTTTTATGCGATTAGTGCAGCACTAATAAAAAACAAAGAAAAAGAGACAGTAGGAAGGCCTGCTTCTGAGACTTAAACAAATTTATACGGTGTGCAAAAATATATTGCGTTTTTTGTTTCTGTGTTTTTTAGGCCACACCTTCAGGGTAATAAAACCAAATAACAAAATGCTCCTTCCTTTAGGTTGTATTTGTGCATGAAATTATTATTATTATTATTATTATTATTGGTGGAGTTGTTGATTTACCACCAATAAAGGGTTTCAAAAGACAAACTTATTCAAACATATATATATATATATATATTTTAAATTCTGTGTATATTTCATCTGATTGAGTTCAGAGGTCAGAAAGGCTTACGTTGTAAAGGTGTGCGAATTCAATCTCCACAGGGGCAGAGAGAGAAATAGGGGTGGGTTTGATCGTCACAGAGATCACCTTGGAGTTCAACACAGTGCTGTTTCTATAAGGACAAAGAGAAAAGAAAGTGAGAGAAAGAGGAAGGAGACAAAGAAGAAGCTGACCTTGAGCTTCAGTCTGATCACTGCTATCCAGACTTCAATCTGATTATTACTGCAACTTTATATATAAAAACTTGTAACACAAATATCCCAAATTTCCAAACTCATATCACATTAATATGTCTACTTACACTCACATGAACACCCACAAACACAAACACACACACATACAAGTACATGATCACTCAGAATGAGTGTTTCTGTCAGCTGGTGTCTCTCCCAGAACCCACACGAACACATTCAGAATGATAAAAAAAAAAAAGAGGGGAAAAAAAGGCAGTGTTCAAGGGCAAGAGGAAGATACCACAAAAAGGAAATTAATTAAAAATAAAAAATACTACTACAAATTAACAAAATGAGAAAACATCAGACCTATTTCTACCTTCCCAGCTATTAACCTTGAAGTAATTTTCCTGTAATTGTGTATTACTTATAAACAGCATACTGAATGAATTAATAACCCACAGAACTGCAATCAGTTCCTGCTCATTGCATTTCAGCCTGGAATAGCAGAAGCATGAAAAGACCGAGCAAAGTTGTATAAATCACAAGAAGACGGTGGAGTGATGTAGATGCTTACCTCTGAAGAGACAGGATACTGCCAAGGTTTCTGTAGAGGACAATGCCGGTAACAAATGCTGAAGCCTCATCTTCAGCTGAAATACAAACACACACACAAAGGAAAGCTTAAATTGGCAAGGGGACAGCAGGCAGCCACCCTGCAGCTCAAGAGTTCTTGGTTCAAACTTAAGCTTTGGTTACTGACTCATGTGGGTTTCTTCCAGGTTCTCCAGGTTCTGCCCCCTGCAAAAACATGATTGACTTTGCTAAAGTGCCCCATGAGTGAATGTGTACATGGTTCCCTGTGACAGACTGGCATATCATACAGGGTTTCTTAAACCTTGCACTTAGTGTTCCTGGAATAGCCTCCAGATCTGCCCTGTCCTAGACTATTCAAGGAATTTAAGGAATTCAAGGAATGCAACACACAATATTATGTAAAAGCAAGCAGGAAAATATTGCTCAAATTTTTTTCATTCAGTGTTTCTATGGCAAGCCGTTTTAACATTTAATGGCAAGTCTGGATATGTATTACAGATATCCGTAATTCAGTCCTTCCTAGGCAAAATGAAAATTTCAGATATCCACAATGGCATTCCTCCTATCAACAACGGTCATTCCAGATATCCAC
>JAOVVA010000048.1:14333854-14350250 GCA_028565275.1 Leiocassis micropogon
CTTTGATGGCACAATGGGGACCTAAACAATATTAGACTGGTATACTGGACTATATATATATATATATACCAGTCTAATATTGTTTAGGTCCCCATTGTGCCATCAAAGCAGCTCTGACTCATCAAGGCATGGACTCTGCAAAGTGTACGCTGAAGATTTTCTTGTCTGTCAAGCACTTCTTACAGATTTTTGATTGGATCGTGATGTTGGGAATTTCAAGGTCTTGAACTCTTTGTCATACTCCTCAAACAATTCCTGAACAATTTTCACAATGTGGCAGAGAACATTATCCCACTGAAAGAGGTCACTGTCATTCAGGAATACTGTTGTCTTGAAGGGGTGTGCTTGACTTGCAACAATGTATAGGTAAATGGAACATGTTAAAGTAACATACACATGAATGCCAGGACCCAATGTTTACCAATAGACAATTGGCTGGGGCCTCACACTGCCTCTGTTGGCTAGCCTTCTTCCTATAGTGCATCCCAGTGCCATCTCTTCACCAGGTAAGCGCGGACATACACCTGGCCATGAACATGATGTGAAAGCAAATGGGATTCAACAAACCAGGCCACTTTCTTTCATTGCTTTGTGGTCCAGTTCTGATGTCCATGTGCCCATTGTAGGAGCTTTCAGCAAGTGGACAGGGGCCAGAATGGGGACTTTGGTCTTTCTGCAGCTGCACTGCCCCTTTCAAAGGAAGCTGCAATGCACTGTGTGTTCTGATATCTTTCTATCATAAACAGCATTAACTTTTTCTGTGATCTGTGTTACAGTAGCTCTTCCATGAGCCTTGGTCACCCATGACCCTGTCAGTAATTCAGCAGTTGTCCTTCTTTGGACCACTTTTGGTAGGTACCATGGAATAGTGAAAACATTCAACATGACCTGCTGTTTTGCAGATGCTCTGATTCAGTCATCTATTGTAGCTATGACAACTTGGTCTGTGGCAGAGTCACTCAGATTCCCACACTAGTCTGTATTTCCTGATTCTAACACATCAAATCCAAGAACCTACTGTTCACTTGCTGCCTGATATATCCCATGGGAAGAGAAGACAAGCTACTTTAAAATTTAATTTAAAAATGCATTTATATCATAAAAAAATTGCTATTTGAAAAAAATAATTATTCATCTCAAAATTTAACAGATGGTGCTGAAAATTTTTAAACGCGCTTATGAGGGTGCAATTTAATTTTCATGCGATTGAAGTCGCAGGCACATCTAGTATAATATATGTACGTATATTGCTACATCCTAAAACTATACTAGATCTTTTCAAAACTATGAAATACCACATATGACATTGTGCAATTAAGTTATAACAACAACAATATTATTCAGCTGTTATGGAAGAAGAGTCCTTGCTAAAACAGTATTGTCGAGTTCATTTGCAAAACCCCTCGAGCACCATGATAAGACCAGCCTCAGATTATGAAGGCTTTAGGTAGTAGACACAGCTCTCCTGGGGAAGAGATGGCACTGTTCAAAGGAGATTACCAGTCAAACATACAGTACATTGCATTAAATATGGGAATCAGGCACAAAATAGTTATACAGTTTTAGCCACAATCTTTCTTCAGCACACATCCCTCAAGTTTTATAGTGTATATGATATATTTATATTGCAATCACAGTGTATGTGTATATATGTATCTGATTGAAATAGAAATATACTATATACAGTATAAAACTTGAGGGATATGGGCTTCAAGTAAGATTGTGGCCAAAAATATAATAAGATTGTGACCAGTATAACTATTTTGTGCCTGATTCTTATATGTAGTGCCATGTATGGTACCCAAAGGATCTGCTGCTAACCTCCATTGCCAGACACCACAGCACATGTCCAGAGGTCTTGTGGAGTTATGCCCCAATAGAGTCAGAGCTGCACCAAGGGGAAACTACACAATATTGGGTTGTAATGTTTTGTTTTTTTAATATTGTGGTTGATCGCCGTATCATTTCTTTATGCAAAAAATAGTCATATGTTAAGTATAACTAAATAAAGATGCCATGATGTGAGTCAAACTTTTAAAACAAGTGTGCATTTTTCATGTTCGCAGTAAAGCTAATGTTCCTATGGAAACCACTCAACCTCCATTTGTACGTTTGTGAGTTGGAGGATATGACATCCTACATGGCCATCTGTATGACCTTTTTGGATAAGTGGAAAATTTAAACGCACACATCATCCTGAACCCACCCCATCAAATAGTTTGAATTTATCATTCCTCCTATCTATCCTTTATTTTTATCTCACTCACTTGATTACATTTTCTTTGCCTGTGTCTATTTCTCTTAAAGGTCTTCAGAGGTAGGGATGTTTATACAAGTTCTTGTGTGTCTATGTGGGTTCATGTGTGTGTTGAACATGTCTCCACCTCCAGAGCTATGACTCACCCAGAGAGGCAGGCTGAGAGCCCACCTCCACACACACACACACACACACACACACACACACACACAAAGTAAAACAAAATCATAACAGGGCTCTGCTGCAGGTCTGTCTAGAAAAAAAGAGGGGACATGTGTTCATTAAGGAGTGCTCTTCAGGGCCTCTTCGGTGGAGCTCAACCATGCTAAAATGTGTGTGTGTGTGTGTGTGTATGTGTGTGTGTGTGTGTGTGTGGGCAGGTGGCTCCTCTATTAGGGATCACACCTGAATGCCAGTCCTCAGGAGGGGAAAGTGTGTTTACAGTGGCTGTGATGTACACCCTGATAAATACAAAGACAATTTGTCTTCATGGAGGATGTAATGGTGCAGGAGAAATTAAGTCTGATGCAAGCCTTAAACACCTTGTCCAACACTACATACAGGTTGCTTGTATTTACACTATACAATACAATTTGAGCTACAATGTGCCATAATAGGGTCAATTGTTAATAACTTCTTTAAATCTAGAAAAAAAATATTATTATATTAAGAAATATATATATATTAAATTTTTAAATGAACATTAATTTTATATAATAAAAATGTTGACAAATTTAGCATTAGAGACATTGAGGTCCTAAAGTTTTAGACCACATGAAAAAAACTGATTTTGGAATGTTAAAAAAAAAGAAAAATTGGAAAAACTGGCACCCTGTCCAGGGTGTACCCCGCCTCGTGCCCTAAGTCTCCAGGGATAGGCTCGACCCTGAATACAGGATTAAGCGGTAAAGACCATGAATGAGTAATTATTTAACATTAAAGATTATGCACCATTTCGCATCCCATTTAAATATAATCAAATTGGATTGACCACATTAACTGGTTTGTACGAAAAGGTCAGATTCTTCTCGTGCCTAATGTCCTCTGTTGAAGCATATAAAATCACATTCCAATAGAATTGATTTCAAATGGATTATATGGTTTTGCATAAAATTTCGGAGTCCATGCTAGTTTATGTGCATAAAGGTGACACACCAAATATAAAAAAAACCCCACTGAAGACCATATAAGTCTTTCGTAGATTCTATTTTTAGCTCAATTTGTTTGTAAATATAAATAAAAGAAAGGTTTTGTCTGTATATTGGACAGAACTCACTCTTTTGAATATGTCCTTACGTTTCACAGAGGTTATGTGCCAGAATATGTCACAGCATCATGCAAAACTGGCTGGACAAAATTAAATTAAACTTTTGCAGTACTTTTTTTTTTGCAGATGTCTACTTAAAGGTTAACTTCTGCCATAAATATCTAAATCTAAATCTAAATGTTGGGTAAAAGCGATGTCATGAACAGTTATGTGCCAGATTTAATAATCTACTTTAAAATAAGCTATTAATTAGAAAAAATAAACTTTAATTTGATGAATTTTAACACTCTGAAGTCATTGTAAGACAAAACTTTATCTTTATCAAAACTAAAATCTTTATCCGTTCTACTTTTCCGATTTCTCATCTGTGATTCACACTCCGATAACAGAACAGGGAGTGTATTTAGCTGACAAAAGAGTTACAGAAAGTCTACAGAAAGAAAGGCAGACATGTACATGGGCTTCAACCTGAAATATTAACATCACTGATTACATTAAAGCTGATCAGCTTATTTTTAGCTTTAACCTTGTAGCTATTTCTGAAAACTCTTTAACGGTAGATATTTCCCGCTAGTCAACAATATAATTTTTAATGGAAATTGTTGAATTAAACTTAAAAAGAATGTTAAATAAAAGCTTTTTTATTAGTCGTCCCAGACCCCACTGTTACTCATTCAATTCAATCACATTGTTTGAATTCATATACAGTACATATAGTTCCCATGATACCTATCACTGAGGTAACTGTACACTAGTGACCTAAAGTATGCACTGAGATTTCAATTACATTGCAATTAATAACAGAGTCTGGTACCCAACCTCTTAAAAACTGTGAGAGAATAACCTTGAAAAAGTCATTTTATTACCCTTTTACTTTTTCCTGAGACTGATAAGCAAAATTGGATGAGGTTAGTAGTTAAATTGGCTTTAAACTGCCACTGCAAGATGCTGTTGGAAATAAAAGGTGACCTTTTCAAATGTCTCTGAATGTTTATTTAGATAGATCTGACTTCTAATGTCTTACTATTGATAATGCAGATTCTAGAGAGAGCATGCACAGGGAAAAAAAAAAGCACAAATAGATGTTATTATGACAAAACAAATCTGATGGAAGAGCAAAAATATGTGGAGTGGAAAAATATGAGACTGAGAATGAAAGAGTGAAACAGAGAAAGAGAGATGGAGAAAAGACATGACCCCCCCTCCCATCAAGAAAGAGCTGAAATTCTTTTTGCATTCCCAGCCAAGCTCAGCATGCTTTTCCAGCGTATTATCCTCGATTCACTTGCTGCTCTGACAGCAAGACTGACAACACAAAAAGTTTGTATTTGCCTATCTGATCACTATTTATAGCTAAAAATCAATATCCTTAATAATACACAGAAAATCTTGATATCAACACACTCAGCTACTCTCACACATGTTCTGACACATGGCTGGGTCAGTGCTTTATTATCAGATGCAAAGAAACAGCAGTAAAATTGCTTAATTAAAACATGAATTTTTAATGAGCCCCAGGGGTGTGAGGAAGGCCAGTGAGATAGAAAGTAAGCAATAAGGCATCGTCCCTCTGAGAGAAAGAAAGAGTGAGATAAAGAGAGAGAGAGAGAAAGAGAGAGGAGCTGTTCATCTAACTGAGATAAGCACTGTGTTCATCACTCATTGAAGACAGGCAGTTGAGCTGTCTTCGCTGTGCGCTAAAGAAGAATGCCCCAGGTGGCCAAATGGTCCCACAACACACCTCCACACTGAGTGGTGCCCGCACAACCATTTTCAGACACCTACACTATATCTGTCCAGATTTTTCTGCATGTTTGAATGTGTAAGAGAGGGGGAGAGAGAGAGAGAGAGAGAGAGAGAGAGAGATGGCAAAGTGTACAATAGCTTGAAGATTCATAGCTTAGGAATTCAGATGCTTGGTTTTTTAGGGCCTTTCTCTCTCTTTCTCTCTCTCTCTCTCTTTTGCAGATCTCATTGGTATTAAGCTGAACCAGGTTTACGCTAGCTGGCAAAGACATTAACACAATGCACATTTATCTTACTTTACTTGAACCTCCGCAGAACATTTGACCAGAATACAGAAGAAGGACTAACACCACCTCCTCCAAATATGCGCTTTATTCCTCCATAGCCACCCTCAACCCTGCAAACTCACTTTTTCTCCAATCAGTCTCTTCAGCACAGGCAATAATCTGTTTCTGCTCTGAGCTATTGAGTGTGTAATGAGTCTCCCCGTCCTCTATGACGCCTCTGAGCAATGGGTCACACTCAAACAACAGACACGCCTTTAGCATTTTAACGAGGAAAACGCTTGTGCATGCCCTATTCTAACCTTTTTTTCTTTCTTGAGCCAACCATTTTTGCTGGAGGGTTTAGTTCGGCCTTGGTTGATTGGGCAGCGTGAGATAGACAGTGTTCCATTAATTCTCTTGTGGGCTAGCACAGAGAGACAGAGCCAAGGGGGTTGCACTGTACTGATAAACCACCTGTCTGCCATAAGTCATTTGTTATTTTCTTTCTTGCTTGGCTCTCTCTTAGCTCTCTTCTCCAAAAAATAAACCTTCATGCCACATTAATCAATTATTTATTTACTTTATCTTCCTCTCTCTGTATCTCTCTACCTAACGCAGATGACATCCTTTCACCCATCCATCCATCCATCCATCCATCCATCCAACCAAGTGACCTTCTCATTTTCAAATACATATAATTTATCTTTCATATACACAACAAAAAAGAGGAATTTACCTCAGAAGTTTGACCTATAAAAATCATCTTCACAGGCAAAGAACTAAGAAAAAGAGGGCGATTAAATGACAAACCACTTTATGAGGTCATAGAGGGCAGCAAACCGCTATGGTTCTGGCATCAGTATCAATAAAGGATTGAGTTTCCAACCTGCATCCACTCGCTTAGGAGAAATCAGAGCATAGCAAAAGATTCAGTGACCAGCTTTTCCTTCCCTTCCCCAAATCCCTCAGTGCAACACCATCCCTATCCCATATCAGTCTGTGAGTCTGCCTGCCAAAGAGATGCTCCCACAAGTCCACCTGATATCCCCAGCTGAGCCCTCCACAGGCAGCATGTGGCGCCAAGCAGCCAAGGTCACCCAGCCATGACACATCAGCCGAAATGTAAAACCACTATTTCTGCCCTCCCCTTGTTCTCTTTTTTTGTCTTTTTTTACTCTGTCCACCTTACTCCAATTATTGTATACACTTTAAACAAATAATAGAAGACAATACTTAGGATACTGTACCTAGACTATGTTTCATTTGATATTGCACACTGATGATACTGTTGGTTGTATGTAAGAAAACTGACATGGATAATTGACATTGTGGTTTAGAGGTTTGAGCCCACAAATTAAAATGCATTTTTTTGTTAAATTATTGCTAACATTTTGTTCATTGAAAATTATATTATCAACAATAACTTAATTAAGAAATATAATCATAGAAATATTTCCATAATTTTTCATATTGTCTGGTAAGGTTCTTTTTATATAGTGTCTGGATGGACTTTACAATTTTGTATAAAACCTGACAAACCATGTTAGATGAAGTCCAGCAGTGTCATCTGTATATGCGTATAAATGTAAAGGATAATTCACACAGAAAACATAATCTACTGTACAAACAGAGTTGATGATTTGTATCACAACTTGAGAGTATTCAAGATACTGAACCTTTATTCTATTTATTTTCATGTTCAGTGCTCATTCTAATACTTTCTTTTAATGTTTTGAATGAAAATTAGTCGTAAAATCTCATGGTTAAAATTTTGACTTTTGTAGTAGATGTATATGTATTACAATCACTGGCAAAATTACAGTAGTATTTATTGAGTGACTGTACCAAATTCTGCTTGGCTTAGGGGATGCAATGTAGAGCTAGAAAATACTGTTTGATAATTATGCCACTATTAACCTTTGTAGCGTTGATATCAAAGAAGCCTGCAATTTTAAACTGAGCACAAGCAGAAAGCCTGTGTTTAGTGTTTTCTGTGAGCATCTCGACAGATTTCTGAGGCTCCAGATAAGTAGGGATTTATTTGGGTGTTTTGATACATTGTCAATTTGTCATGAACCAAAAGCACTAACTAATTAATTTTAGGCATGGTATCATAGGGCCGTATTAAACTGCGACACATCACATCTTCAGCATAATGTTCAGATTCTGATCACAGCATCTACTGTAGGAACATACAGTATTTGGCAATATTGTATTTTTAGCCAAATAACCTTTCTGTATTTGGTGTATAATCAAACACATTCTACTGATAGGTATATACAGTAGGTATATGAGACAAACAAGTTGATTCACTGAAATGTTTTGACAGTTTATTAAGTAAACCTACAAACTCTCTTCATTTTATGAACATGTTTCAACAGGAAAAATGAGGTGTAATATAAGTGAAATTAATGTGCAGTTATTTTCTAATGACAACAATGCCATGGTAATGAAAATAAACTGCAGCTATTAGCTTCTAACTCACCACTGGTATCTGTGTCAGATGGTGTTCCTTTCACAGTGGGATAACAGTTCTCTAGGTAGACTCCATCTCTGTAGCATCCGTTATTCTCTTTGTCATGCAGTGGAGCATACCCGCACTGGCAAGGAATCTGCATGATGCCACAGGGTCGGTTGGAAGTGCTATAAGTCAAACAGTCCTCCAACCACTGGCACAGCATTTGGCAGGCTGCCATGCTGGGGTTCCGCTTGCCCACCACCAGGTACTCCACCTTAAACTCTCCATTCCCCTCTTCTTGACCTGAACCACCGCTTGCTAGTCCTTTCCGAATCTGCAAGAATTGCTTCCCTGCTTCTAAAAAGGCCATGCGTGTGGAGGCATCACACAGCTTCATTACTACATCAAAGCTTTCCATGCCGAAGTAGGTACGTGTCGTCTCCATAAAGGAGTCGTATTGGAAAGAGCGGTACTGCTGGGGCACACAGTCTTCTGTAGGCTTGGTGACTTTGATGAAAATGGTGTAGCGCCTTGGGTCTGGATTCTGCAGTGTCCAGGAGCAAGGAGCACTGGGAAAGGCAAATGAGGAGAAGAAGAAACCAAAGAAACGGTTCTGTACTAGTGTAGAGCAGGTGTCTGACTCTGGGCCAGAGGGTGCAGCACTGAGAACACCCAGCCTCAACAGCAATAAGAGGGGAAGGAGCTGGAGCGAAAATCGACAGGTCCTCAAGACTTTGGATAACATGGTCATAAACTCTCTCCAATGAAAATAAATGCTAAACATCAAGCTCGGTGTCTCTTGCCCCCCTGTCTGGAAGTTAACTGTCTCCTACAAATGATGAATAAGAGCTTCTTCTTGTTTAGGAAGAGAATCTGCTTTGATTCACTGATGTTGATGATTGTTTAGGCCTTGACAAATCTGTAGGATAAGAGCATACAAAAAAACATGTAAATTAAAATCATTTTAAAATAGAGGACAAAGCCTTAAATTTAATAGCTTGAAATAAATATTTTACATAGACAGATAAATATTCCAGGTTACAATAAAAATAATTTGACAGACATTATGGTATAGAGTAACAAAAGAATTTTGCAACACCTTTGTTGCTTATGACAAAAACCTATTTCATTTGAGGCAGCTACTTTTCACAAAATGCCACTCTCCCTTATTTCATCTGTGCGGCTGATATTTTATCCAATTATAAAGCAATTAATTAAACAAAAAAAAAATGAACACCTGCAGTCAATCATTACCACACTGCATTTGCAGCTTGGCAAAATGATCAATAGCCTCAATCTTAGTGAATCATTAAACTAAAAGCAAATGTACTTGCTCTTCATGCCTGTGTCACCACTCCCACTGACAATTCAATAATTCCAGAAGCATATACTGGATACAATAGCTAACAAACTATGGTGCATGTAATTGAGGCTATTCTAGTGGTGAATATAGAGGAGGGACAACAGACGGCATTTGAGTACATGGAAGCATGCTGCCAAAACAACTGTAAGGACTGAGGAACCACTGCAATCACACACCATGTGGGATTCTATTCTGGATTAATCAGCGTTTGATAAAAGCTCTATTTTGCTCCTCTTTTTCCCAGTATGTGTGGAAATTAGTAGAACCCATCTGTATTATCCAGCTGTGTTTATATTTGAAATGAAAAGAATAGTGTGGTGTAAGAAAAAGAAAGAAATCTTATGATTTTTCAGCACAATGGTTTCAAAAATAAAATGACTCAGTGATCAGTAAAATTACTTTATGGTCAGTGAGAAGATGAGCCTTCGGACATACCTCATGGTATTTGAATATTCACTGTACCTAAAGAGGAAACAAGCCAGCACTCACTAAGCTAAGTAGTGCTAAACCCATTCAGCCATGAACACTATTTTACTGCAAATACCAGGCCATGATTCCCCTGGAAACAGAGGCAAATGTCCAGTGGCATGCACCCAGCATTAGGGAAGGGGGGCTGGGATGAGCATTAACATAGCTGTTTGGCTTGTCTCATTTCCTGAGAAGCCATGTTTCCCAGGAGGCAGAGATCTGGCACAAAAGCATGACTTCCAGCACTCAGCGTCACATGAATGCTCCCACACTGCCATCCACTTCCCTGTGTTCTGTGAATGCACTGTGGAGGCTTAGAGGTAAATGAGTGGGTGAAAGAAAACTACATTGTGCTTTTTATGTGTAGCAGAGTATAAGAAACAGAGACATCCTGCTAGAAAATCTGTAGCTACTCTTTTGAATTTTGGGCATAACATAGCATTACTGCAGCTCTAAACATCCACAGAAGCAGACCTAAGCCTGTGGCATCAGTCAAACCTGTAAACACAACATTTAATGTGATACAGTACTTAGCTTATGGTCATCTCTACTTATCTAACCTCCCCAGCCCTGTGCATGCTGCTATCACATAATGCACAGCATAGGCTCTTGCTTCTGTATGATGCTTGTAGTATCATGATAGCAGGATGTTTGTCAATTAGGAGTGGCTCACTAACAGCAGACAGAGTACATCTACTCACTTAAGCAAGTTCGCCATGGTTTGCAGTAGAGTAAGTGGGTAGATGATCTCCAAGCTTAGTTACTGCATGATTAATGGGTGACATTATGTTGTAAAAATTATGGGATGCAAAGTAAAATGCATGTTTTATCAGTAACATGGACGGACAATACCACTTTATGTGTTGGGAACCTTATTAGGTTTAAGTTTCAAGATTCTTAATGGCAGTCCTTGTGAACACCCAGCTAGCCTCAATTTCTAACTAAATTAATGTGCACATTCAGTGTGCATACTAAAGAAAATCTTTCCATGGATATTGAATGGAGGATATCCTCTCAATGGATTTGGCTTGTCAAGATTCTAACATTTGGGGGAAAATGTACATTTCTGTTTGCCCTTTAGACTGTAAAAAAATTCAGTAATGTTATTGCTTATATTATTCTCCATAGCACATTTTAAAAAAGTAACTTGTAACACCACTAAAATTGTTCTATTTCAAGACAAAACAGTTATAAACAGTTTAAAGGTTAAAACCCTTTAAGCATTTGAACCACTGATTATATTAAGATGTGGAAATTAGGTCAAGAATTTTTAAAACTTATTATGAAACCTTATTTTATTTTTTTAAATCTAAGGATCTACATGGCAATATATGACCATGAAATGTAGGCTATTATGGCAAATAAACTATCAAGTCACTCTCCATGGTGCTGAATTCACATCTCTATTCAGCACCCATAATATAGTGAATGAAAAACACAGCGAATTGGGTAGTTTTACAGTGTAAACTCAGTGTTACTAATGACAACAACAATATATTTATTAAATAAAATATTTCCTTAGGATCATAATAATAAATAACAATATATCTAACAAAGTCACTGAAACCCCATTATATTACATTTTCACCAAATGCACATTAAATGCTATCTTAAAGATCTCCGGTCATTCTATTCATATTACAGTATATCATCCAATGCTGCTTGTCTTTCTTAATCACTTTAAGCAACTAACAGCAGGACATTTTCAAGAACTAAAGTCAAGTGACTAATGCCTTTAAGGTTAATACTAGTTTTACAAAATGAGGCACCCTTTGACTGTTTTTGACTGAATAAAATACACTTGAGCCTATTATTTTTATGCACATTTTACAAAAAAAAAATATTATTCAAGCAAATTTTTTAGCCTTTTCCATATGGAAAAACAACAAACCAATAAAAATTAAATTTCCATGGGTTTGCAGAAATTATATGAATAAATAATTAATAATGTCTTAATTATTTTCATAATATTATGCTTAATTTATATTTCAGTTTTTTTACTTAAAACTGTCCATTTCCATTTTTCAGGATTAATGGTATGTCCTTGCTGGCATGTGTAACTCTTAACGACTCTGCAGTTAATGAAACAAAGGCTGTGAAAAATTAAAGCTGCAGCATGGTGGGACCAGGAGGCAGGTGGCACGTTGAGTCATAGACATTCCAAGAACGTTAGTCAGCACAGCTTTCTGCAGACCGCTTTGACGTCACTGTAATGAGATGAAACTCCTAACCTGTGTTGGAAGATGTGTTCACAAATGTGTTGTGAGGGTGAAAAACTAGAGGATTTTACCATTTTTTTTTATTGGTATTATAATTAGAAAGATTAATTTTGGGCCAATTCTCCTTAAAGAGGGCAGCAGCAAGTGTGGGATGGTTCTTCGGGAAACTGTAGATCTAAAAGGCAGAGGATTTAGTAATTATTTCATCTGTATTTTCAGTACTTAGTTTCTGCCACTTGTTGCTTACCTAATGGTGGCCGCTGTTAGCTTTCATGGCACAAACAACTGCAATCAAAGTCCTCACCCAGATAGTCAGAGAGTGAGATAGAGACAAAAGGATTCAGATCAAGATCATAGGTAAGGGGGAGAGAGAAACTACATGATTGCTGGTTCTCTTGGGTAAACTCTCTCTCTCTCTCTCTCTCTCTCTCATTCATCATATTCCTTACTCTAGTTGATGCTGTGGTTTTATATTTATTTATTTTTGTCTCACCAAATGAAAAGTGCCAATGACAACTCCAGTGAAGAAGGTTATTTGAGAAAACAGAAAGCAACAAGCAGCACATTTTCATTCAAGACTATTCACATTCTCCCCTATCTACACTCTAATGTCTATGACAACCAGCACGGGAGGCCTCACACTGCTCTGGAATTAAAGAGATAATTATCTGTCTCTGATGATGAATGTGTTTACTGTGCTAAATGTCGGGCTTTTTCATCAACTCAGAAACTCCTCTCACTTCGAGGCAAACAACAGCAAAAAATGCATTATAATATGCTACCATACACAGCATTTCATATTTCTGTTCCTCAATTTTTTCCTCAAGTTCCCCAAATTCCTCAAAAAGGGTCATGAACTTTGAATGGCTATGTTTACCTTGCAAGTCATAATTCACATTTTAACATCACTAAAAGCACTGTATTTTAATGGCTATTGTGATAAAAATAATTTGTTGTGGTGTACAAAAATTCAATATTCATTTCCTTTAGTATTTTTTTTATTCCATAGAATAAAGTACACACAAGCCAATATTGGCTAAGGCCAGAGATTATACTAACGTAGCATCTACTGTTTATAGCCGAGCAAATAACATGCTGAGCAGAAATACTTATCTAATTGAAAAACTATCTAAAACATTAAAAGTATATGATACGTGCGGTTTTAAAGGGTTAAGTGTGGCATTATATAATACTGTAAGTTGCAGAGCTATAGAAATCATTATGTACAGTATACATAGAATCTGGACATGCACAACTCTAATAAAGAGTTGCTGTCAGCTGTTCAGTAGTAACCTGTGCCAGAAAGGATTCTGCATCTAATTTAACTTGAAACCATTTCAACAAGGTCTTGGTTAAGAAATAAAAAATGCTGATGTGTGCTGAGAGTATGAAATATGATTAAAAGAATAAACAAACTGAATAAGCACTTGGAATGATTTTATTATCAACTTAATTACAAAGTATATTGAATGTATTTCCAAAACACATTATTATTATCTGAAAAACAAGACACAGATTTTTTTTTTCCTTATTTACTCATAGAATTTTTTTAAATGTTATTCCCTTCTGTTGGTACAGGTTGCTTTGATTAGATCATGTCAAACATATCAACCTTTAGTTTTCACTAAGACTGAAAACAGGGGTCATTTCCAAAACAAAAGTTTGTGAGTTAGCCTGATAATGTATGTCAAGATGTGTGGAAATCTAAACTCTTCTATTCCTGATACAAGGATGAATTCAAAATCTGTCACTCTACAATTTAGGCTGTGAAACTTATTTGACAGGTTTTGTCCGAACTTCTCACCTGCAGTAGTGAGATAATGGGGTTGGAGAACCTGAGGTTAATCTGTGAAAAATAGTGTATCATATTCAAAGTCTTATTATAACATAAATTGTAATCATGACCCTATATTTGATGATT
Organism: Leiocassis micropogon; assembly: GCA_028565275.1. Taxonomy (NCBI): domain Eukaryota; kingdom Metazoa; phylum Chordata; class Actinopteri; order Siluriformes; family Bagridae; genus Leiocassis; species Leiocassis micropogon. Next base: position 14,347,820 of record JAOVVA010000048.1, read on the forward strand.
TATCAGAAACCGGGGATTAAAGCGGGGCCTACCTGCCTGAATTAAAGTATTCCTCTACTATACATGAGTGCATTTCAAACATCATGGTATATCTACAGTATATATTAAATGTGTGTAGAACAGTTACAAAACAGTATTATCTTATGAATTAATTTTTTAAATATTCTGTTATTACCAAACATTTTTTTATTTAATTGAGCACATTATATACATAAATAGTCTTTACGTCAGTCTACAAGCCTGACCAAGATAAGCGGTGAACAAATGTGAGATTAAGTGAGTTATGTACAGTCTATGGATGTTAGTTTTAATATAAATAAAAGGCAGCATCTTGTTCTGCATCTGAAAAGACACAATTTCTCACTACTGCAAAGAGTAATTTATCACATTTTCAAGACTGAAGTGTAAAGTACATTCTGAACATGCATAATGAAGAAAAAAGGCACCTCACAATGAGGTTTATATTAGCTACCTGTTGTATTTTAAATCCTACTTCTTTGACCAAGTAAAAAAGAAAATGACTACAGAACTAAATGTACACTAAATTAAACATTCTACATAACAGGTGTTCAATTCAATTCAATTCAATTCAATTCAATTTTATTTGTATAGCGCTTTTAGCAATTGTCATTGCCGCAAAGCAGCTTTACACAATCAAAAGAATTATTTTGTTCCTTACTAATGCTCTGCTATGCCACTTGCAGGATTTTGTTTTTACCAGTTAGCTGTTGGATAATTTTAGGTATTTCAGAGCAGCATAACTGAGTTAGTCAGACTGAATATACAGTAATAGTCTATTACATACAGCACTGTGCTCTTTCGCGCCATATACCTTATGTATAGTTCTGACATGTGCACAAATGAAACAATACTTGGAGAATTTCATAAAAGGGCCAGTTTGAAAAAATATATATTCCTGAAGGATTGTGGTGTACTGTGATTGCCAATGATACTGAATTTAATAAAATGTAGTTTAGATTAATGGGACAGAAAGCGGTTGTCCTGCAGCCGCTGCGGTTTAACTAATGCTATGTTTCTCCAACAGTCAGAGATGCATCATTTATCTGGATTTGTGTCACTCACGTCTGGGAACCTCTGATATTCCTTAGGCTTGTACAATGTTGAGATGAATAAGAGCACACTGCCAAGAGGTGAAACAGAAATCACAGAAGACTAGTAATTAAGAGATTAAAAAAATGAAGCAAACGGAAAAGAAAATTCATGCTCTGCTTAGCAAAGCTCTTTCATCTGCCCTGTTAAATTACAAATAGCCTCCCCCACCTAATATTAATGCTGAAGTAAGTTAAATTCTCCCTGGTGGAAGTGACAGGAATGTCCAAAAAGAAAATTATGGAGGTGCTAATAAAAGGGGAGGAAAGATTTACTAACTTAACAATGAATCTGGATAGATCTTACAAAACGTCTTTAATAGCATTAGACAGGTGCATTGGACAAAAAATGTATATCACTGTACTGACAATCAGTTGGCACCAATGGTTTTATGACTAAAAAAATATAAATAATGACTTGAAGGAATTCCTCATGCTCCACATTTCAAAGCAAACAAATCAAACCTACAGTACAATGACCACTTTACAGTCAAAGACACTTGATCAATTATTTACTCTTTGGCAGGAAAAAGTTTTAAGCAATGCTCCTGCTACAACCATTTAAAACCATGACCCTTTATTTTTGTTTTATGTTACTCTGGCAAACGGATAAAGAATTATCTACACTTAGCTAAATTGCAGCACATTATTAACTTTGTGTCTGCAAACACATAAAATCCCCCAAAATGTTACATTTTGGCTCAACCTTTAGGTAATGCTGTGATAGCTAGAGTCTCTGCTTGCACTCTGATCACAATAGACACCCTTTTAAACCACTGCAGGGCAGGAGCATGCCTAATAATCCATATCTCTCTCTCTCTCTCTCTCTCTCTCCACTGAGCTTTATATGTTCTCATGCCGGATATGATGCTGGTACCTGATTCTTCTAAAGCTGTAGCTCATCTCGCCCTTTGGACTGCCTGATTCATCGTGATACTTTTTCTGCTGGGAGCCTCTGCACTTATGACTCACTTTCCCCTGCTGTGGATGGTTCCACATGGATACCCTTAAGACTTGCTTTTCCCTAAAAATACAGTGGAGCCATATCTTTTAAGAACTGCTGCTGTAATCATAAAGACAGTTTTGTGCTTGTGCTTATTTCCTTATTTGTGCTTATTCACTTATTATTATTATTATTATAAAATCATTGATTAAGCACAGGCGACATTGTGGTGTAGTGCTTAGCACTGTTGCCTGGCACCTCCAGGGTCTGGGTTCGATTCCTGGCCAGGCTCGATTCCCTTGTCTGTGTGCATGGAGTTTGCATGTTCTCCCCGTGCTTGGTGGGTTTCCTCCGGGTGCTCCGGTTTCCTCCCACAGTC
>JAOVVA010000048.1:14354761-14386615 GCA_028565275.1 Leiocassis micropogon
CATGGCCTGGTTGACCTGGACCTTCTGAAAGACGTCTCGCTGTTGAGAAGGACAATGCTCTCGCTCAATGCCTAGGCCTGTACCACAATTCTAATATGGTTTTTATAAATTAAAATTACACGTCATGTCAATTTGGACTTTTAATTATTATCACTTATGTCGAAAAAGTAAACAGATTGTTTTAACATGAGTAAAACAGTACAATATGTGGCACCTGAAAGCAAAAATTCCAATGTAATCTGACATTTTGGAAAACAAAGAAACAAATGATCAAACATATAAATAAATAAATAAATACATAAATATATGCTTCATTTAAGACTTGTTCAGCTAATTTTGGATGATTTTTTTTTTTTGTAAAAAAGAAAAAATCAACTGTTTCTTTTTAAAAGCTTCAGCATTTATTGTAGTGCGTTCTATGATATAATAATAATAATAATAATAATAATAATACAACTGTATGTTGTTCAAATAGAACATGTTTCTATTTCCTTCGGGTTTGAAGAAACTTTTTAAACTAAAACAATCAGATCTTACACTACACCCAGTTCTTTGACTCCTATGAAGAATTACATATGTGAACCAGCAGTTCATTAAGTGAATAAATCTTCCTTGGTTTGTCCACCATCTGCTGCCTTGTCCATCCATTTGCCTGATATTCTCGTGATACTCAGCGACATCTCTTCACATGAATGAAAGCAATTACCTTCTGCATAATATGATTGGTACATTTAATACAACCCTAATTTGGGTTTCATGCCAGCTAAATCTGTTTGTAATTTGTATTATTGTGCTAGAGCACAAAGCAGATTACAGAAGTGGCACTGCCAACATTTTTATGAGGTGTTAATGACAAATTCATTGCAGGAGACTTTAGACACCAGCCTTTGGAAAGCAGCGACCCTTAAAAAAAAAGACCTTTATCGGTCTGTTGCCAAGAAAGTGTGTGTGTGTGTGTGTGTGTGTGTGTGTGTGTGTGTGTGTGCGTGTGTTTGTCTGTGCGTGTGTGTTTTAGGGAGCGCTCTCTGAAGATGGAATGGCTAATCGCTCATAATTCAAATGTCTCGCAAAGGAGATGTTGCAGATGGTGGAGAAACTGTCAAAACGTCCTTTCCTCTCTATCACAAATAATAGCACAGATAATAAAGGCCTTGTGCCAAAGCACAATCATATACATATGAGAGAGAATTGTATTGGATAGCAAATCAAATCAAGCCATATCACATTCAGATCAAATGAGCCAGGCAGCTCGTTTCATTTTAAAGGCAGAGGAACGGATTAGGACTCTAGGGTATTGTATTCTGCTGCAGTAGCCCCTTTTATCTAGAGTACGTCAGATGGACTCATTTAGGCGAATCACTGTAAGCTCACGTTAAATTGCAAGTCGGGCCAAGAAAACAATGCTAAGATATCCTGGTATGCCACAAATTACACTGCAATCACAATATATGTATTCCTCTATGCAAATAACACTCTCTAAATTATACATGCACTACATATGGAATATTTGCTCAAAACATCATGAAAAGCTTGCAGTGTTTATTGTTGACGTCATTAGCAACAAAGAAATGTGCTATTTATGAAGAGCATGAGCTTTTCAGTCAAGTAACTCTATGACCACTGTCACTTCAGATGACGTTATAGTTAAACAGAGGAACCTATATTGAGTTTTCTCTTCCCCAGTTTACTTAACCGTGCACACATGCATACATACACACACAGATGGATCTGTTCCATTCTTAGCTTAACATTACTAACAATCGCAATCTGTTAGTTAACTCAATTCTGAGTAACTGACAGAAACATCTGCATGTGAAGATAAGGAATAGGAGTAGTCTAATTTGCCATAGTTATGTTAAATAAAGGGAATTTGTGTACATGTAAAATAGAATTTTTTTTTTTTCATTTTTACAGAGCTTGCTAGTGTCCTATAAATAAAAACAGTATTATGCTAGTTTAAAAAATTAAGTGCTCAATAAACAGACAGTATAAGAAGATAAATGGTGAATTATTTTCAAGATGTTATATCCAGTCACTTTATAAGTGAAAATTGTCAGAGTGAAATTGATTCTTGTGGGTTGTTTGGTTTGAATTGTTCTCTCACTGTTTATAATTAAACCAAAAGTGGGAGTGTAGAGCGAAAAATAGATAAAACTCCTCCATTCATTAGTGATGAAGGAAAAAACAAACCTTTACTGAGTGCGAGCAGAAATTTCAAAGAACAAAAGTACACAGTACAAGAATTGCAAAAAGGAATAGATTATCATTTAGTTTGTCATCCCAAATCTCCAGAACCCACATTTTGACTGCAGTCAAATCTCAACTCAAATCTACAGTATAGAAAAATGTTTTGTTCAACCCAAAAAGGTTGACTTCCTGTATTTGGTTGGATTCAGGTTCGAATCATTTTCACACTGAAGACATAGAACATAGAGTTAGCCTGAACTGAAATCATAATGAGATCATCTTGTATAGACGATCTCAGATTGCTTATTGTAGTCTGCACCTGTGTGTGATTACTGAGGTCTCACCTTCACAAATGAAAATTGCACCAGGGATCAATTCATATTGAGTTAACGCTGAGTAGTTTGTGTAGCACCCTAAGAACAATCACTGACATACATCAAGAAATATTAATATTAATAATAATAATAATAATAATAATAATAATAATAATAATACACTTAACAGATATGATGGTCAATTTTATCAAACTTAACCCACACATAATTTATGGAACAGTCCAAAACAAACGTCATACAGCAAACGTCGCTGAGTTCCCAATCTGCCAAAAACTAAAGCCTTTCTATATGTAATTGAAGCCAAACCGACCTTCGTGTCATGGATTTGGCCTCTCATGGGTCCTAGCATGACAAGCGGTGCTTTTGTTGACTATGTCATGTGCTCTTGGTTTATCTTTTAGTCTCCTCCACTACCCTGTTGTGGGTTTGTTGCTGATTTGCTGAGACTTTTTTTTTCTTTTTACATTCATTCTGGTTTTCCACTCTCACCTGTGTTTTTACAGTGATTATGGATTAAATTAGTTTGATGTTCCCTGTGTTTGTTTTGACTTCTGCTAAGGGCTCAAATTATGATTATTGTATTCACTCCAATAAAGCTCATGCATAATCTTTACATACTGTACTAGCACCTACATTACCTTTATTACTAGTATTACCTTTAAACAGCAGTCCTTAGGATAGATTTTGATGAAATGGAAAAAACATAAAAAAAAAAAAACTGTTTTCGTTTATAATAAACACTTAAAAGCCAAAGGTGCATGAGGTTTTTCCTACCTTTAAGCAGCTACCAATTTTGAGTACGTCAACTTGCACTTTCTCAAGTGTTTAAGACAGCACGCAGCAACACTAGCTAAAGTCTAGATTTGTATCCATGCCTTTGCAATCCATATATCTTGTGTTACATTAAACCGACCAAAATATGCCACTTTGCTTAGAAATGCATCACATTGTGAAAGACATCTGTGTTCGAGTTTGACAATAGCCCCGTGACTCCCATTATAAATGCGTTTTAAATGAACAGATTTTCTCATTTTACTTAGCAAAAGGAAATGTTTTGAAATGCTTGTCTAGGACAGCTGCATATATGCTATTTACTACATCTAAAATTTTGAAGTATCACTTTGTCTGTTACTATGTGTTCAAATTGTCTTGGATGAACGGACACATTCACAGAATAAATTCTACTCGTCCACATTCACTTTGACAATGCAGCAGAGATAGCGAGCGTACTGCTGCTACTGCTGATTATTCCAGCCATGATTCTTGTACTATTTCGCTGAAGTTAACGTCAGCGTTCGAAAACAACGGGTGCAAGAACCCTAAGGCAACACTAGGTATCATGAACTCACCTTCACTTGACCTCACTCACAATCACAACAGTCTTGCCGCCCTCCTTCAAGCACCTGTGTCTCCTGAACAAAGCAAGAGACACTGTAGCCCACTGACCTCACTGCGGCTTGGCGGAAAACAAGTGTTTGAGTGTGTTTATGTGTGTGGGGGCGCTGGGAGCACAATGCCAGCTCAGTGCGAGTGCTGTGGGAGTCAGGGGGACACAGAAAGAGGGACTAAGAATCAGAGTGTGGGAGAGAGAGGAAGAGAGAGATGTGAGAGTGCGAGGGAGGCAGAGAGCATGTGGGAATGAGATAGAGGGTAGAAAATCTCTGGGAAAGCCAAGCTGAAGGGAGCTATTGAGCGCGGGCTTCTCGCCTCTGCCTTCATTAACATGTAGATAGGAACATCTGTCCACACTCTGCCATGACGGCTGAAATATTTACGACTTGCTGTTTACCAAAAGAGAACCTGACTTACGAGCCCATGGGTTCATCATACTCTTTCTTCAAAATTTCTTACTCTTTCTATCTCTCTTAAACACACACACACACACAACCCACAACTCTGAGTGTGGCACGCTGGTTTGGCCGATAATGGTGACGCTGAGTGACAGTTTTTAATCCTGTCCTCCTCTAATGATATTTGCTTTTCCTCTGCGCATTGGTCGGCTATCAAAATGTCACAGGCAGATTTACACGAGTCCAACCTACCAAACACAGCTTATTTTAGCTGCCGCCTTGCACGGAGTGGGAAAATCCATATCTAATAGAAATCAATCGGGGAATTTACATGAGGCATCAGTGGGCTAGCAGCCTTTAATGTCTCTGTACACAGGCCTAAATAAACATACACATAAATTAAGAAGAGACACGTGTTCACTGCAGAGCTGCAGCAGCAGATAAAGGGGGAACACTGCAAGCTTTTGTGAGGGAGCAAGCTTCATAGGTCATGTTACGCATCCTCAGTGGTGTACAGAAAAGGGTGAGTTGAAATGTCACACTGTGACAATGATTAGTCAAACAGTCAAAGGCAAATTCACTGCGAAACGCAAATCTCAGTGGCTATACTATTTATTGTTTTTTAAATTTGGATTGTGACTTTTTTTTTTTGCTTCCTCAATTAAGGCACATTCAAAATCTTTTTTATTTTTCTTACAACAAACTCTATTTTCTGAGCGACTGCAGAACAAGCGATCTGAACTAAAGTTAACAAGTGATGAACTGTTAAATGTTAATATTTAATAGTTTTGACACAGATCACAAAAACATTATTCATAAATTGTAACAGGAAATATAACAGAATGTAACAGAAAAACCTAGTTATTTTCATTTGACATATAATCGTGTATGATACTGTAATCAGCATTTAAATGTTTACCCGGATGATTAATGTGAAAAAGGAGCATTCATCTTATTCTGATTGAAATATATTGGTAACTCAGTATACAAATGCCCGGCTTTAAAATTTTTCATCTAAAGAACCGAAGTTTTGCAAATAAATTTGCCTCGGCATAGGGAGTATTTTCGACATACGAGCAACCGAACTGAGCCGAACCAAACGCCGGCTAAGTTGCGCGTACATCAGTAACTGAGCAAAACTTGTTTGCATCAGTGGAAAGCCAAGCGAAGTGAGTTAAAATATTTTTTGTGTGTGTTTTTTTGCATTTTGTGCAAGATTTAGTAAAGACCTAGCACCATGGGTCCCAAGAATGTTATCAAACTCTACAGCAAGAAACATAGTTTCAGTTTTTCGTTTTTTAAAGCAGATGCTAAGATGAATCATAAATTGAGGTTAAATGAGATTTGATGTCTATTTATTTCATATTTTAATTAATTTACCTGTCTTTTAAATGTTTAAATTGTGTTACATACAAAAATATAATTATAGTGTTGGAAATTGTTAATATTGATAATATTTTTTGGGTGGCGGAAACGGATAATCTGCATTTACATTATTTCCTATGAGAAAATAATACGAAATTCCTCCTTAAGAACTCCTCTGCGAAACGGATTGAATTCATATGCCGAGGTAGCACTGTATATGAATAGATTTTCCTTTATAATTCCTTTATCCTTCAAGATTTTCTCTTTAAGGATTTAGAACTACAATACATCTGGCTTTTTCGTAAATCTGCATTGTGACAATGTCTATTGCATACAAATGCTGCCATTATGCAAACAATGATTCTCTAAACTCTTGGAAAATCTGGAACTCTTTATGGTTCTTCGATTGTACCTACAGATAGATCCTTACACTTTCTATGAAGAACAGTAGAGTACAACAGAGAGCTTCTGTCTCAAAAATAGTTCCAATACATTTCAACTCATCCAGTGAACTCTTAGAGAACCCTTGAAAAACCTTTTCTTTCCTCTTTAAGTGTAGTAGCCTCTATAACTCTGCACCTGATGGCATTGTAACTCGGGCAGCTGGAGGGCTTTGATGCGATTTCTCATCACAGAGCTGAATAAAGCAGAGGCCTTCAGGGCATAATTACCCAATGTCAACAGTTAGTTCTCTCACACATGGGCCTCACAGCAGGGTCTCATCAGGCTCGGAGTAGACTACCAATAGTCTGCTTATCCATCGACTCCCATTTCATATCCCCAACTCTGGAAAAATAAGCGACGCTGTTACACTGTCCTGTCTGTAGACTCTTAGTGCCTGTGACAGCGGCGTCACCTCAGCACTGCTATATGGCTGAAGAGGGATAAGAGCTCTGCTGCTATCTGAATGCTGACAGTAAGATGTTCACTTACAGTTACTGAGGGATGACCCGTGCTATCCGTCAAACTGTCCTCCCTGAGACACACAGAGCCAGACAGAGAGAGACAGGCAGAGAAAGAGAAGGAGAGAGAGATTGAACATTCCTAACCTGATAGTAACAATGGATATTTGACCTGTCATGGACTCTGGGGAGACACAAAAAGTCACAGTGTGACAGAAAAAACAGCTATTCTTTGGATACATGTCCCATGTCCATGTATATAAACACATACACACATACACAACACTAAAATGCACAGTAAACATTACATGCAGCTGCAGTTTGCCTGAAGAAAAAGAAAAAAATAAACATTTGTGCAGAATTTGGGACTTAATGGGATGGAAAGACAGAGGTCGAGCTGCCTCAGACAAATGAGTCTCAAAATGCTGACAGGACCAGATTGGACAGGCTACATTACTGCAAACAGCTGCTTCTACTCTCTTCTGTTCTTTTTTCTTCTCCTTTGTTGAAGGGAAAATGTGCAAAATATATTTATAGCAAACAAGGAGATAAATCCAAGCCTGATTACTGACAGATTTTTATTCTTTTTTTTTTTTTTTTTTTATCAATTTCAAAGGCTGTTTCTTTACTGCCACATTAGAGAATGAGGAATTAGTGGATGAAATGCATTTGCGTACATCTGTTCCTCCACAACATGCAAGAAGCAGCATGAGACAATTACAGTAGTTGGAACAAAATCACAAAAGTACCATATGAGATTAGACAATGAGGTGTAAACTTTCTTGTTAAACCTAGAAACAAGTAAATCATTGTAAGAACAAATACTAACAGTCAATACTAAAGGTTTTAAATGGATTTATAAAACTCATCAACACTGCTAAGGACTCATTACCATCCTGGGGATTTGGTATGACCTTATCATTTGGCAGCTTTTGGCAAATTATTCCACCAATTTTGTGTCAAAAACACACAAAGACCTTAAATTATCTTAAATTTGTCATTAAAAAAACGAGGTATTATTTCTTCTTGCTCAGCCATACTGTATGGGGAAACCCATATTTCACACATTTGTGACTCCATCATGGCCCTTTCTCTCTGTCAATATTTAAAATCTAATTCACAATAAAATAGTTATATACATTGTATATATACTGTATGTACGTTGAGCTTTTCTAATCGTAGAATAGACATGTCTATGCACCAGGACTGCATCACGAACACAATGGCAGAGTTAATAAAAGTTCTGCAGAGGTTCAGGCCTCTCGACGTCCTGTAAGATTTATACAGAGAATGGTGATATCAGATAGTTAGGATTATGCATGCACTCCAGATCAAAGCTATCCTTGTTCCCACAGCAGAACACACAGAGTGTAAAAAGATCATTTATGTTTCATTCATGTCCTATTACAGATGCTTTGATTGAATTTTGTACACATGCTGATCTTAAACTGACACCAAGGAGCAATGAAATCACAGGCCTTTCATTCCCGGTGTAAAATTACACAGGCACTCTGAGCTGTAATGATTTAGAGCCAATGAAATGGTTTCCAGCCTAGGATGTATTGCACACAGTTGCATTTTGAAAAACATACAGAATAAATCACTAAACAGCAGAGACATAATTAAATATAGTCTACAAAAGATAACAGTGAGGCATTTCACTGCTTTCACGGTTACTTGGAGTAAATAAAAGGTCAGAAGCCTTGAAACAGTAAATGGATGTGAAATAGAACAATAACCATCATCAGTCTCCAGCATGTCACACAATGATTATATGCCAGTGTGTATGTGCTTTATGCCACAGGGCGAAAAAAAAAAAAAACTTTAAGAATGAAAAGTAATCTATGTCATAATAAGAGTTGCAGATATATTAACTTCACTGCTCCTCAAAGTTTTGCAATCACATGCAATTGCAACCGTTTTAACCCCTATACGGATCTGCTCGACAAATTAGGGCTAGGACTTGATTTGAAGAAACGTCTCCAGAGCTTATTTTTATTTCTCTTATAGCGGGGAGTTATCAGTGCTTATCATGTGCTGAACAGACAGCCTCACAGAGGGACAGGGACCTGAAATGAGCTGCATAGGATGCTTCGCTGTGCTATCAGCAGTACGTCCGCACACCCAGTGGCAGAGGAAGAATGAGGACGTACCACATGTACATGCACAAGGGCAGGAATGTGGCATCCCCACTGATGTGCATCTTTCTGATTTTAGCATCTGTAATTAGCTAAGATAGGTGGCATGTCTCTCCACCAAAATTTACGCCTGCACATGTGAATTTCACCTTGTTACCCCTCATGGGGTTATACTCCTTAATTAAAACAGTGTGATCGAGGTTTGTTTTCATTCACGAGATCCTCACAGCTTTATTTTTAGTGCTCTCTGCTTTTGCGTACTAAAAAGACACAGTCATGGCTGAAAACTAAGTGAAAAAGCTTCATTAAGCAAGGCATAAGACACAACAGGGTGTGCTGTTCTAGGACCATTACCCCGTGATGGAGAGGAGTAATTATTTTGCCATAAGAGCACTTTGTAAATGTTTTATTCTCCTTATACCACAGCAATTTCTCAACAATTATATTTTTAATTTGTTAATAAATAATGTTTTTTCTTTCATCATTTATAGTTGCATTTACTTTTGTAAAAAATCCATCACAGATATAAACAGTCCTTCCCTTATCAGTTTTTATTGACATTAATAAGAAAAAAAAAATCACAACTTGTGATGTTCCTGTGCAGCTAGAAACTGTCACTTCATCAGTCTTGTAAACTCTCGTAGCAGAACTCTTACTGAGCTTTCCAAAATACTGACAGTACAGACTCCATCCATTAATGAAGATAAAGATCTAGCTTATCGTACTGCTTCAAAGCTTCATCATACTGTATTTAAAAAAGATTTCTCTTTTGAAGTACCAATTTTAAACACATTAAAATAACTGAATTACAGCCAACATTATTGTCAGAGCTGATGTTAACCAGCATCTCTTGACCAGTGGACCACGGCAGCGCTAAAGAGGCACTACATTACCCATCAGCCACGATATGTCACATATCACTAATCACTTTCACCTATGTCTGGTTATTTCCTGTTTATGCACCTCTATTTATGTTCCTGTTTTAAGTGTAAGTTTTTCCAAGCTTTTATTGTGCCTATCACACGCTGTATGTGTTCCCCATTTTTTTTTCATAGTCTTTGTGTTTTGTATCGATTGAAGATGGGAAAATATATCTAAATCACAAAATGTATCACTTGACCTTGCAAAATATGGTCTCCTTACACCGGCGACCTTTTTTTCCAAGTAAAAGAATGTAATTCAAGCCAGACAGGCGAAGCAAGGAGACAAAGAGAAGCACTAGTAAGGTCTCCTGTATTGAATCTGCCTTTACCCCTAACTCCGTTGAGGAAGTCTTTGCCCCACAAACTCCATGCTGAGGCCTCCATTTCAGTACCTGGCCCTGCTGTGGGAGTCACTCCATCTTCCTACTCTGCCTTAAGTGTTCCTAAGATGCCTAGCACCATGTCACCCTGCCTTTCCACTTTGTGGAGTGCATCACTTTATCTCCCTGCTCCCAGCTGAAGACCTCACGCCACTTCCCTGCTTCCCTGAGGTCATGACTTGTCCTCCCTGCTTTGCCGTGTATGTTGCTCCCCCATCTTGTTTCATGGTAGATGTTGCTGTTCCTTTGTTGCTGGCCCCGTCTTGGAGTTTGCTCCCATCTGCTGTGCGTAGGGCACTCAAAAACCTTTGCTGACATTAGGACCCATATCAGTAAAAAGACATTGGACATTTCTAGAATCCACTCTTGACTGTGATTTGCCCATCGGGAGCCACCCATTAAAGCAGAGTTTCTGCCATGGTAATTGTTTTCACATTGTTCACTGTTTGTTTGTACTTCAGATAATTGTGGTCTGCACTTGTCTTTGCTTCAAATTCTGTACAACTAATCTGATTAATAAATGTATCACAGCCATGGGTTACCTATGTTTACTGTCCTATGGTAGAGAACAGAAATGCATGAGCATAAATTTTCATTGAAAATAGTATTCAATTGAGATGAATTCCAGTGCTGTTTCTTATCAGGGATTAACTCATTTTTGTTCGCTTCAAAAGGACAGCTTGAGAAGACTGCATAGAAGTGCGGCGTTCATCCTGGTGTCTCTGTGTGACAATGAAAAGTCGCCATCTTCTTAACAAGGCATGGGACATGGACAGGAAAAGCTACAGTTCTATATCTTCCCTCATTCCTTTATTCTATACCCATGGTCATTCAGTGTCCAGCAGCACCCGACCAAGGCTTCATTAGACGAACACAGACCCTGAATAGAATCTCAATTTGAGGAGTGAGCCACCAAATGCAATCTAGTTTAGTTCTGATTGCTGGGCTGAGGATGGCCAGAGGCTGCGAAACCCTTTCTCTTGAGTTTTTAACCCACAAATCATTGAACCTGCCTCCTGCTCCCAAACTTTCTCTCTATTCCAGCCCAGGAAATGTTTAGCAAAAAGGTCACAGTGCTTCATCAGAGTGTCCAAGCTCAATTGGTATAATGAGAACAAATTCTCAATGTCCTTTGATTGTACAGGGCAACAGTGATGTCAGACCTTAGAATTAGGAGATTTAATGCACTTAATTGTGGCCATATTAGCTCATAGGCATAGTAGACAAGTATTATTCACAGTCAAGTATAATTATGCTTACGCTTTCAGTATGCTAAGGTCCTGCTACTCTGTTCATAATGTGTTATATGCACATTTATGTGACAACACTGTTGATTTTTGTTTGTAATCTAATTGGTCAGAGGCTGTTGATTAATGTTCAACAAAAGCATTGCTCAGATAGTTGTGTGGGCTGTTTTTCACAGATTTGTATCAATATGCTGGTTCTTGTCATTATTCATAAGAACTTGTATGACAGATGCTCCATATGATACACAGTAAGACGAATAATAAACAGCTTCATAAAATGAGCCATTATTAACGAAGAAAGCCATATAATTGTCTATATGGTGAAGCTTTTTGCAACAAGATTTTTATTTGTCATTTATGGAAAGAGTAACTGCTACAGTATAATAGTCAATAATTTCGCTGCAATGAGAGAGTGTTCCGGACAAAGAATTAGATCTTTCTGTTTTCGCTGTAACATGACAAGCTTCATTATTATTATTTTTTTTAAATTAACATCAAGAATAAAAAGAAGCTTGTAATAATGATAACAAATGCTAGAATGCATAAATTATAACAGGAACTGACTTCTCTCATGCGTGGTTCATAACTTAAGTGTACTGTTCATAAGTGTAAATATGAACAGTAATAAACTATACACAGATATAAGGATTTAAGTAACTATTACAATGCCCAATCATAGCTGGACAACAGGGTTAAGGAATCTACAAAATAGTGAGTCGTGTGGGGTGTACCCTTTATGTAGTTGTTAGTGTTTACCAAAGGTTGTTCAAGGAAGGACAACTGGTGAACTGTAGACAGGGTCATGGATGCCTAAGTCTCACTGATATTCGTGGGGAGCAAAGGCTAACCTGTTTGGGCTGTTCCCACAGACAAGCTACTGTAGCACAAATTGATATGATAGGAAGATGTCAGAACACACAGTGCAAATCGGCTTGCTGTGTGTAGGGCTGCATAAATGCAGTCTGGTCAAAGTGCCCATGCCGACCTGCGTCCACTGCTAAAAGCACCTAGAATAGGCACAATAAGTATCAGAACTTGACCATGGAACAATTGAAGAAGATGAACTGGTCTGATGAATCATGTTTTTCTTTTACATCATGTGGAAGGCTGGGTGTGTCTATGTCGCTTACTTGAAGAAGAGATGGCACCTGGATGCACTAAGGGATAAATGGGAACAAATGCATGCGTCACGACTCTTTTCTGTTCCGGCTCCTAGATGGTGGATTGAATTTCCTCTACTGTAGGTCTCAGAACAGCTGAGTCACTGGCAGTCTTATAAAGACCTACATGTTCCTTAAGTATTTTGATTAAAAAAATAAAACCTTCCCAAGAGTGTTTTATCCTGGTGGTTCTTAGGTTCAGTAACCTAGTAAACTAGTGTAAGGATGTATTTGTTAATAGAGACTTCAAAGCACTTACGTAAGTCACTCTGGATAAGTGTGTCTGCCAAAAGTCATAAATGTAAGTGTAAATGTAAATGAAAAAGAAAGAAGCCAAGCCAGTTAAGACAGTGTCATGCTCTAGGTAATGTTCAGCTCAAACACCTTGGGGCCTGCATTTAAGTGGATGTTACTTTGACCCATACCACCCTACCACCCAAATATACATTGTTGCAGACAAAGTACAATTTGTGCAATGGTATTCATTAATGGCATTAGTGGCAACAAGAGAGTTCAAGGTGTCGACGAGGCTGAGATCTCAATACGATCGAGCATCTGTGGGATGAGCTGCACGATCAAGTCTGATCCATGGAGGCCCCACCTCTGCTATGGTCTTGGTACCAGATACAACAGCACACCTTCGGATATCCTTGCCTTGACAGCTGTTTTAGTCAGCTGGTTATGGGTGTTATTTATAGATGTTATGGATCTGTCTATTTTTCTGGATATGAAATTATAATATTTTAATATTCATATAAATAAAAAAAATGTGTGGTATAAAAGGAATAAAACATTTCATGATTCATTTCCTATAAAAGCATGCCTTATTGTGTTTTATTCTTTACAGAGTAAATACAATACTTACTGCATACTGCGGTATATTTGTACATATAAATGTATCAGCAGATGTTTGAGTTCCAGTTATACTGATCTTATATTGTCAGCTGTGAATCTCCGCCTGGTGTGACATGAAGTGATATTATTTCCCAACACTGGTTTAAAAAAAGGTGGGGAAAACACCTTTGTGTCAAGAGCTGAGTCTCAAGGCTGCTTGTCTGTGGCACACATGCTGATGAGTGAAATGAAGAATAAGGAACATATATTTACATTAAGTCTCTCTCTCTCTATGGTCCTGCAAAGGTGAAGGAGCCTAAATGGCAAAAGTGGGGAATATAACAATAGGATACACACAGAGAGAGAGAGAGAGAGAGAGAGAGAGAGAGAGAGAGAGAGAAGGGTCTGAGGAGGCGGCAGTCACAAAAACAAAGCGAGACATCTAGGCTGAAAGGTATGCATGGCTGCCCTCCGAAGGCCAACTGTGCCGGCGTGCCCCATCTCATCCCCTTCTGTGATTAAAACTGTGTTGTAAGGCCGCTCTTGCAAAGGCTATTTTTACTGTTAGCGCATCTGTTTTCTGCTCTTCAAGCAGGCAATGAAGCTGCATTTTTATTAAAAGTAGCACTTATATAGTGTATAAAACTATTAACATGATTAGACCAAAAATTACTACATTAACAACATATTAACGACACAAACATTTATTAATATTATTATTATCATTATTATTGATAATACAATATTATACAAAAATATTGTAGATTTTTTTTCTACCATATTTTAATTCCATTAAAACTTAATGTGTCATCCATTATGGAAAATCAATTTGATAAAACAGTATGGATTTTTTTTAAATATAAATTTTCCCCCTTTTTGAGATACCATGTCTATTCAAAATAAATCTGTATGTTACAATTCATTTTTGTGCCTGTTTCTTGTCATTTCTTGATTTTTGTTTCGCATAGCTTATGGCTGGTGTTTTATTAGTAAAAATAATAATTCATTTATTATGGGACATAGTCTACTATTTTCCTCACTTCAATCAGGTATGATATCATTTAGGTCGGGGTCTTTTCAGTAGGTTTCAGTAGGTTCTAGCTCAGCAGGATCACACCTCATTACAGTTGTTTAATCAATTAAGCGGTCTCTCAAATTTCAAAAACTACATTTCCTTATTGTTGATGTGGTACAGTCAAGGATACCGCTTATGACCTTCAGTATGCATATTTTTTACCTGGAAAGGTCCAAAGTGCTTTGCTCTTATTATAACTTATTACAGTCAATACATGCAACAGTCTTTTATATTTAGACATACTAAACGATTATTTCCCGGTAACTGACGCAGAATAAAAGTACAAAAATATGCCCACGTGGGATTGGCATCCGTGTAGGCAAAGATAGAGCTGGAGGAAATATTTAGAATCGTACGCACTGGGGACCTTTTGGGAATGTTGTCTTTTAGGGAAGAGAGAGAGATTAGGTTAGTCACATGCACCACAGAGACTCTACGTTGTGCGCAATGAGGTGTCTCCCGTTTTGGGTAACATGGGAATATTGCGTTTATACACGCCCCCTATCGCACAAACCCGACACTACAGCCACGAGTCCGTGCGCTCCGACAAAATCTCCTTCCTGCGCTCTCACACTCTCAGTCCCCTGTGCCATCCACTTACGTTTGCTCTGTAGCCGGAATCATAAACGCAACATGTGCTATAACAGGTGCTTGCAATGTTTAAAAATAAAGCCAGAGAAAGAGATTCATTCTTAATGAGCGTCATCCTTCTGGATTAGTCCAGTGTGAGTCCGCAAGGACGCACGAAATGCAATGCGTGTGCGATCTTTTACTGATTGCTTCATTTCAGCAGCACACAGGAGATTTAAAGGATTTACAACACACACGCACACACACATCTTAGGGTCACCTAGGTGTGTTAATTATTAGAAAAACAACTAACAGGTCCGGATGGAAACAACACACACACACAATACAGTACAGTACAGTACAGTAATAGCTTATTTCTATATGTAGCCTACAGCTTTTTTCACGCAAACTCCGCAGTTACGCGCAACAGTCTGTATGCGCAAAAACAGCGTGGCAAAGTGCGCGTTTATGGTCAACTGAGCTGTTAAAGCACTCAAATCAGATCAGTCGAAATGTCTATAAGGTTAGGCGCGGAGTCCCACCGCTGTCACTCGGGGAAAATAAGAATGAAAGAGGCTAAAGCGAGTCGGAAGCGACAGACTTCACACTTTTAAAAGAAGACTATAGGGTGATGATCCATAGGGAGATCTGAGAGGAAGCAAGAGCAGCGCCTTACAATGTGAAATGAAAAGAAAACAGATGGCACCATTCTCCGATGAATTTCTAATCAATTTCACTTTCTGTTTAATCAAACGTTCATTTTGCGCATGAGAGAAATTTTATTCAATATGATAGATAGGCAGAAGGACGACAGTTTGAAATAAAATATATACTGTAGTTTACTGTATGATAGCAATATATAAACAAACAAGGAACATTATTTCTGTTTAAAATATAATATATATAAATGGCAAGAAAATGACATTTGCCAGTCTTAGTAAAATGCGCTACCATGAAGCCCAGGGGTTCACCACATCAATATTCCCTGAACACATGCATATCCTCAGTTCCTAATCAGGTTTTGAATTGCTTCACAGACTTTTGTAATATAACCACATCCGACTATGAGTGAAGTTCTCTAAACGCGCGCGCACTCACACACACACACACACACACACACACACACACGTCTGTAGAAGATCGGGAAGGGAAGCAGGGATTTACCTCTGTAAAGTTGGCATCTCCACTCGCCAGTCGCATTCGTCCAAAAACCTTTCCCAAAAGTGCTGTACCATTCCGCCAACTTATCAAAAAAAATATGTCCAGTTTTACTTCTTTCAACAGGCTAAAGCTGTTCAGTTCGTCCTCCGCGGGATTTCAGGGAAAACCCAAAACAACCTGCAATTAAATTGAGAATCCGTAAATTCGGAGCGGTGCGCAACTCCGCGCCAGTTCAAATGTCAGCTCCTCTCAGCAAATGTGTGTCCTTGAGGAATTCTCTTTGTGTCGAAAGCAAGGTGTGTGAAATAAATCCGAAAGTCCTGATATTGTTGTCCTGTTTGTTTGTGACTAAAGTGACCCTCGGGATGAGTGCAGGCTCCGGAGAGATGTGCTCGGGTCTGTCTCGTGTCCTCTGTGCTGAGGGACTGTGGAATTCCTGCCCGCGGCTCTGTCCTGGTGTCCCTCTGCCCGTCCGTCTGTCCGCACTAAACACATTCAGGCTTTGAAACCTGGGGGTTCGTCACTAAAGTGTTTATCCTGCAACGGCGCCCCTTAGTGGGAATGCAGCTATCAGCAAGTCACACTGTGGCGGTAGAAACGGAGAGAGAGTGAGAGAGAGAGAGAGAGAGAGAGAGACTTCTTTAAAGGAAGTGGACTATAAGCGTAGCCTTGGTTAGTATTTAGAAATATTTAGGCTGAACATTTACATTTTGAATATAAACGCCACCACCAGTCGAGTTGAACAACATTCATCACTATACACCATCAAACTGCCAATGCAGCACAAATCACCAAAAATGTCAATGCCGGCCATGATAGAAAAGGACCAGAACACCCAGTCCACCACAACGCACCTCACCCGGACCCCAAGAGCTAAAGGCAACTGAATTTGCCTTCAGATTCCTCAGATCCTAATCTGATTAACCACTCATCGGATGCACCGAACAAACAAGTCTGATCCACGGATGCCCCACCCCACAGCCCACAGCACCCAAAGGATCTGCTACCAATGTCTTAGTGTCAAACACCACAGCACAGCTTCTGAGGTCTTTAGGAGTCATACCCTGATGGACCAAATCCTAGGTAGTTTTAAGGTTAATGTTTTAATATTCTGTCCAATCGCTTTGTGTGTAATTTACTTAAATGAGCAGCAAGATGACACAAATGGTTGTAGTTCAAGAGTCCCTAGCTCAGGCCTGAGCTCATGCCACTGTTTGTGTAAGTTCTGCTTTTTCTTCCTGCATGTGTTTGTGTGGTCCCTCTTGGTGCTTTTGTATTCGTTATTTCGTTATTTGTTATTTGTGAACCAGGGTCTCATCCATGATTCACCAAGGAACCATCCCTATGCTTCCTGTGATGTGGAGAGTGGCACTTATATCCAGAGACAGAGATGGCTTTTAGTTACTAGTGATTAGGTTGCAAACCATTTTTTGACTTTCTTAAGTACAAACTAGCAACGGGCACATCTGTCAGTTTGAAGGGCTTTGCTTGTTTAGTTTTTTCAGGTAGCTATGAATGCTTGACACCTAAAGTTACATCACTGAGTCCAGTGACAATAATGTACCTTCCCACACACCCCGCCTTCATTGCTGACCTGCTACCTCTAGTATCCTTCACCCAGCCTAGGGCTTCTCAAAATGCCCTAGGGTTGCTTTTACTCAAGTAGAGACTTTGCCTAGCTTTGGGTTTGATTTTCTGGGCTTTAGATGGATGTCACCCCATAGTTCAAACCTCTCCCAGCTCCTTGTTCTTTTGGAAATGGGCAACTTCCTGCATGATGTGTGCTGACAGGATTTCTCTAGTCCCAGGATGGCTGTAGGAGGCTTATCATATTAAAGCTGCTCTATATAAAAAAGCCAATCTCTGCCAGACCCCTGCCCTCCAGTGAGTCTGTCATCATGAAGTCTGTGTCAGGCTATGTCAGTCATACTAGCGCTGTTTTTATTTATTTATTTATTTTTTTACAACAACGTAACACTTGAACAAGCATAGTCTGAGGAGGAAGGATAAAAGTGTGCACATGTTAACATTGCACTCTTTGCATCTTTTCTTTTTGAACATATGACTATGGGTTCAAGGAAGAATACCAGTTTTTTTTTTTTTTTTTTACATACAAAGGAATAAACCTTCCATAATATCATCATTGTGTCCCTTGTCCAGTGTGTAGGTTTCAGACAAGATGTCACCCTCATTATGCTCAAGCTCATGGATTATTTATTAAGGTTTTTTTGTCCTTTGCCCAAGCCTCATCACTGGGGAAATCTTCTGAGCTTTCTTGATTTGAGAGGGATCCCCTTAGTCTGATTTATGTCTTGTGCACATCATATAACCATGTTACATACATATAAACAGATGTGCACATGTGCACGAACTACCACATTATTATGAATAATTCTGTGAGTATATTGTGCATGAAAACCATTAAAACAACATAAATGCTTCCCTATATTGCAAACAACAGAAACATAAAGAAAACTAGACTTGGGGCATTTTAGTGAATGTGACTCATCTACAGCAAAAAAAAAATATAAATAAAGTATAAAATATAAAGAAATGATACAACAGAACAGAAATGACATATAGAAGTAGAAATAGGTGGGCTTATAATTATGCAGTGCCAAAAATATTTATGCTTTTTGAACTTTTCTGCATTTTGTAACCTTACAACCATAAACGTAAATGTATTTTATTAGGACTTTATGTGATGCCTTCAACACAAACTGGCACATAATTGTAAAGTGGAAGGGAAATGATACATGGTTTTTAAATTTATTCATTTGTTTATTTATTTATTTTTACAAATAAAAATATGAAAAGTGTACTTTTGTGATTGTAACGTAAGAAAATGTGGAAAAGTTCTAGGGGTAGGAATACACTTGCAAGGCACTGTATAATTATTAGCCCACCTACTTCTATATTTGTAGCCTGATCTACTTATGACAAATAATTAAATTTGAACAATGGGAAATGTTGCATCATCCATATCAGTCTCAGTCTCACCAACTGAAATACAAGCCACTTATGGCACTTAAACACAGGCCTATTCACTGCAGTGATATCTTATTTCTATTCTGTTGGCTAATATCTTTGCATTTTAGTGGGTCATTTAAACATTTTTTACTTTTGTCTGCTGTGATGTTGATTCAGATTTTTTGATAAAGAGCTTTACAGACAGTTTTCAAGACTGTATCTGATTGCAAGCTGAATTGATTAGGCACATGTCCAGTTCACTATTGCACAACTATCCAACAACACTAACAACGTCAGGCATTTCATGTATTTGAAAATCACACATAGCAAGGCTTATGAACAGCATACTATAATTTCAACTTGCAACCACCAGAATAATAAGATACTTTACATTAAACCAACATCTGACATTTCATGCATTTTATACTCACACTTACAGTAGCAAGGCTTATAAACAGCATACTATGATTTAAACTTGCAACTAGCAGAATAAGAAGATACTTTACGTAAACAAAACAGCTTCATGCATTAAGTAAAATCAGCAACTGTTTTTTTCTAAACATAGTGTTTGTACATAAAATATGACCCAGTCTGTGGAAACCCAGCTAAAGTCATCCACTGTTTTCTGCATAAAATCATTCTACATATAGAATAGTAAATATTTTGCTCTATATGTAGAACAGTGAACTGCTAAAATTGGTTTTCAAATACTGGGTCATAATTGTTGGCACATTTTCATTTTTTTTTCAGTTTTCAGTAATCTTTATCTCTTTATCTCAGATATTGGTGCAGTTCTCTTGTGCTTGATCTACCTTTCACTAGCTCTACCACATGACTGAGATGCCACTGTGCACAGATTATACAGTCTGAGATCAGGAGCTTATGTAAACCTGAAGAGCTGGTGTCTTATGCATCACTAACCATTAACTGCCATGATTTATTCACTACATTGCCAAACAGCCATAAATGAATCGCTGAAATATTCATAGCTATGCAAATCGTTTCACAGATTTCCAGCCTATAGGCTTTAAAGCAGTAAGCATACAAAAATTTATGTTAAGCATGTTGACCCAAAGGAGTGCTGAGATGTACTTTTAGCCAGTTTTGTTAACTCTCATGTCTTCATTCATTCATTTGGCATATATTGAGGAATCTAGCAGCAAAGCAGAATCTGATCTAAACTCAGTAGTTAAAGGATAAGGCATTTATCAAGTTACCCTTCAGTGCTTCTTTGGCAGACGTTACAATTTGAAGTTTCAAAAAGACTCAAAAGCTCACCTCCATGGAGTATGCACATTTAACATGTATTACACTATTTTTCATGTTCTATATCTAAGTTTATGACCGTAGGTAGTTAAATACCTTGTCAGGTGTTTTGGTGTGTTCTATGGCATGTGTTTCTGTACCTATACCTATATTTTCAAGCACCACATAAGGCTACACTGTGAATATATACATTATATACACACACGGTTTTCTTTGTGCAAACTAAATTGATTAGCCACATGTCCAGTTCACTATTGAACAACTATCCAACAACACAAGCAACATCTGACATTTCATGCATTTGATACTCACACTTAGCAAGGCTTATGAACAGCATACTATGTTTTAAACTTGCAACTACTGTAGCAGAATAAGAAGATACTTTACTCTAAACTACATAAACAAAACAGTATTTTAAAAAAGTTTTAGTAATTCACTTTTTTCTATATTAAATATATAGAATGATTTTATGAAGAAAACAGTGAATTACAAAAATTTCTTAAAGGATAACGTTAAAAATAAGCTGATCAGCTTTAATGCAATCAGTGATATTATTTTTTCAGGAGCCCACATACACATCTCCCTGTCCTCCTGTTTGGCAGAACTCTCTGCCTAACTTATTAATACAAAGAAATAACATTTTGTTAGGTTGAGTATCTTACGCCTTGTTTAGGCTAAGTTCATTACATCTTTTTTCATCGTCAGCCAAATACACTCCCTGTTTGGTAATCGGTGAATCACAGACGAGAAATCATAAAAGGAGCTAGAATAAGAAGTTTTGTCTTAAAATTACTCCAGCGCATTAAAATTAATTTATACCACTTCAGTGCACTTATTACAGCTTCGAAAATATCAAGTAATCCCAGTAAAAATATTTAATTTAGCCATTCTAATTAATATCTAGTGTTGCAGGTGTTCGTTTACATTGAACAACTATCTTATTAGTAGTTCATTTGAAAGCAGATTTTTAAATCCAACACATAACTTTTCATAATGTCACTTTAACTCAATATTTTGATTTGAGTGCATAACAATGTGCTCTCAGTTTGGGTATTTTTCACGCCCTCACCCCAAACTGCTGTGGATATGTTTCCTCTAATGACCTGTGTTTTATTAGATAGTGGCGCTTCACATAACTGCTTTTTATTCATACCACTGTTTTGGAAGATATGAGACAAATTGGTTTTAAACTTCCCTGCTGTGAGAAAAAAACATACATTAACCTGTCCATTAATCTTTAAAGGTTCAGTTTTCATAGTCTACTTGCCTTTTTTCTTGGAGTAAGCCTTACTGTTGTGCGTTCACACCTCAATGGAAAATACTAGTCCTAAAAAGCGCTGGAAGCTGTGATGTAATCTGGCAGGTAATGCAACGCCTCTGTGACGTAAACTGCTAATAATGTCCCTTCTACTTAACATTTTGCTTTCATCTATAGTGCAGACTAAAATTTTCATTAAATTTTGTCCTGCCAGTTCCTCTAGATGACAAAATAGGCTGGGCAGACATACAGATATCCAGACAGAAACAGAGACTGGTTTCTGGTCCTCCAATGTACTGTATAAAACGTCAAGATATCATAAAGAAAGAGCGAGTCCTGACCAATGTACAGATAAAACCTTTCTTTTATATATAAAATTTAATAAAAGTTACATTCTACTCTTTAGTTCAACAAAAAAGGAACCATCACTGGACCACTGTGGTACAAAAGGCTGCATACAGTCAGTACCAACATTGATGAGATAATAAGTGTTGTGTTGGGCTATTATTTGAACTGGGAACTACATGAATTTGCCTCACAAAGGGCAATGTGGGCTTGAGGTTTATTTTCTATTGTCAGATTACTGTACACCAAGCTTCCCTTCGTGTAGATTATTGTTGTTAACTCAGAATTTAAGCACAAGCACTGCTCAAAATTCCAGGTAAAAATAGACAAAGCCTGACACCAACCTTTCACAGGAAGCACCATTAAAATAACAATTCTTCCTATCACAAAAGAAAATTTTATGGCATGTCATCTTTTCATGACAGCCTTGGGGCATGCCTTATTCAAGGAATAAATGTGGCAGAAGGGAACTTTCTCTGCCAACTGGGGAAAAAAAATGGTTTTAACGCAGCCCCTAGTGCGTCAACACTGAAAGCATCATCACATCCTCCATCTGTCTGGTTTAGCTCTGCAGCCACCCACTCCAAGACCAAGCCACATCGCGCTGTCAAAGTCACTGACTGCAGCCTTCCAACCAATAACGATCTGCATAAACCAAGGGCATAGAAGTATGCCTGTGAATTAGTCACAACTTGAAGATATCACTTATTCCTAACACTTCCTTTGAGTAAATGAAAATGAGTCTGTTAAAAGTGGGAGAAGCTCTGTATCTCTGTAACCCAGACCTGCCACAGCCATCCTCCTAAAACTAAATCACTATTTGAAGTGCTGCAGTAGCATAATCAGTGTGACCTGTGACAGTCTATATTAACATATCTGTACACATTGTATTTACATATCTGCATTAATGACTGAATACAAGACCTGTGTACTGTACCCTGTGTGGGTTATTAGTCTACTGTTAAGAAATATACTTTTCAGAAAAATTAGCTTGTATGGAGAGCAAGACTAATGACATAAAATGCACATTCAAGAAAAAAAAGGACTAAACTGTATTTTTTTTTTCACGGAAATGCACTTGGCAGAGGGAAGATATCCTCAAGGGTATTTCTTTTGTATCTTTTATTTAAATTGCCTAGTGGATATACTGTAGTTGAACTTTACTTATTCAGTTGAATAGTCTACTGCAATA
This sequence comes from Leiocassis micropogon, assembly GCA_028565275.1. Classification (NCBI taxonomy): domain Eukaryota; kingdom Metazoa; phylum Chordata; class Actinopteri; order Siluriformes; family Bagridae; genus Leiocassis; species Leiocassis micropogon. The sequence continues at coordinate 14,377,860 of JAOVVA010000048.1, forward strand.
TTGATGATGCATTCTTACTGTTTGTACATTGCACATTTTACAAATACATAGATGAGCCATAACATTAATAAAATTAAACATTAAGTCCAGTATTGTGTGGGTTCCCCTTGTGCCACCTGGGCAGTTCTGGCCCCTTGGAGCATGACTCCACAAGACCTCTTGGAGTGGTCTGTGGTGTCTGACACTAGGATCATCTCACTCACTCATCATCTATACCACTTTATCCTGTATCCAGGGTCGCGGGGGCCTGGAACCTATCCCAGGAGACTTAGAGCATAAGGCTGGGCACCCTGGTGATGTTAGCGGCGAATCTTTCGGGTGCGCTGTCGGTTGCTGGGTGGGGCCTCCTTGGATTAGACTTGTGAGTCTGCGCATTCCATGGGTGGTAGATTATATTGAGATCTGGGGATTTGAAGGCCTGAGTGTTCTAATACCTTTCTAGCATGGCCAGGATCTTTTTTTTTTTCAGTAATTTGTGTTACATTAGCTTTTCTGTAGGTTCAGACCGGTTGGGCCTGCCTTTGATCCCCATAGGCATAGATGAACCTTTGGTGTCCATGATCCTGTAATCGGTTCACTGAAATATAATTGCTAATCAATGTTATTCAGTGCACCTGCAATGCTAGTGTTGTAGCTGATTGATGTATGTCTCTTCCATACCTTTTCCCCACAGAAAATGTATTTAACATTTAAAAAAATCAACTGCAAAAAAAACTTGCTGAACTGATTTTTTTTTATTTCTAATGCATATATAGAGGAAATGTTTACAAAGCAATCAACATTCTCTGAGCTTTTTGGTCACCTTTGCATACTACCTTACAAAATTATTGCTTCTGAGTCCCAGAAAGAATGCAGAAAGACTGTACAGAGAAAGTGTTAAAAAAAAAACAGATGCAGCAAAGTGTTTAAAAACATATAAACAACCTTTTTGATTTCAGTGGCTACTGATTGTGATGGTGAGATGATGATGCAGTGGTGAGAAAGCAGTCACATGGCCTATATAATTAATTAAGGCTGTAAAATCCTATAAAGTATAAAGATTGGACAATAGAGCAACAGATAAAGGTCATGTGGTCTGATGAGTCCTGACTGACCATATTACAGAGCAATGTGCGCATCAGGGTAAGATGGGCAGCGGATGGAGCAATGCACCTATCATGCATCGTGGCCACTGTACAAGCCTCTGGAGGCAGTGTTATGATCTGGGGTTGCGTCTAGGCTCAACAACATTACGTGGCCATAAAATGAAGTTAGCTGACTACCTAAATGTACTGTACCGAATAACCAGCTTATCACGTTTATTGAATTTTTTTCTTTCCTGATGGCACAGGAATATTCCAGGACTCAAATTATGAATAAGTGGTTCTGGGAGCATGAGGAATCATTTTCACACATGATTCAGCCACCACCTTGCCCACCGTAATCATAGCTGAAGGCAGTCGAATTAAACATTAGAGCAGAAAAAATTACCTCACCAGCCCATTCTTCACAGGCATCAATGTGTTGTGTATTTTGATATGCTTTTCTGCTCACTATGGTTGTAAAGAGTGGTCATTTCAGTTATCATAGACTTTCTGTCATTTCATACCAATCTGCCATTTTTCCTTTGACCTCTCTCCTTAACAAGGCCCTAATAACTGCCACTTGCTTGATGTTTTGTATATTTTATGTTATGTATGAAAATCTCAGGGAGATCAGAATTTCTGAAATACAACCACCAGCCTGTCTGGCACCAACAGCCATGCTCCAGTTAAAGTCACAAATATAACATTATTTTCCTATTCTTATGTTTATTAGAAACTTTAGCTGAACCTTTAGACCTGTATTTGCAGGATTTTATGCATTGCACTGCTTCCACATGATTGGCTGATTGAATAATTGCATGAACGAGCAAGTGCTTTTAGTGGGTGTAGTTTTAATAATGCTATTCTGCACAAATGTAGGAGGGCACGTTAAATCTAATTGCAGTGTTTAATTTTGTTCCCAGTCTTTTTCTGTGGCTAGTTCAGATTTAAATAATATGGTGTTACTGTTGTCATGATTTGAAGAATACATTATCGGAAGAAAATAAGGATTTTACACTGGCTATATCCAGAAATAACATCAATTGCGATTTACATGTTTATACATGTCTTTTTTCTTCATGTTTTTTCCTCACCTCCTACATACACTCATATTCCTTAAGATCATTTTTATTGCCAACTCTAACTTTGTCTCTTCAATAAGTCTGATATTCGTCAGTGGTTAGATGGGCTATTTGAGAACTGAATATGAGGGAGATTATAAGGGAGCTAATAAGAATGGATTAATCTTAATCTAATTGTCAGATCTAGATCATTTGCAGCTCATCTGACTGGAAGAATGTGTTCTCATGCTTTCAAATGACGTGCTAGATTTTGGATATAGAATGACTATTTATTATAGCTGTATGCTTAACGTAAGTATGAATTATAAACTGCATTTCCTTAAAATTTCAGTTGCAAATTTTTTTATCTGGCAGGGTGCTTTGAAATTGTATGTGTAGCAGGTGGTGGAGTTTAGCACGGGTCTACATTGGGAGAAAGGTGTTTCGTGACAAACTGTTGAGGTAATGACTAACATAACACACCTGAGCCCCACTGTTTCACATATTTTTAAGTAACTGCTGTCTCTCAGTGTATCTGTTCTCTCAATTTTGTGCTGTCCAGAAGTGAAATAAAGCCAAATGAAGCTGAGCAGAATATAAAGTGATGAGATGGAAAGTTATGACATTATTTGTTTTACAAAAAGTTTTACAATTTGGTCTGTTAACAGTGCAAAGAGGTGTGAGCACAAACAAACAATGTTCACTTACCCTGTGTCTAACAGAGATGTCCTGCTTAATTTTTATTCACAATTATCACATTTTAAAAGTTTCAGGTACACAAAAAAATGCTAAACCTGTTGTTATAATTTGTAGCATTTGCTCCACCATTTTTATCAGCTCACAAATTCATGTAGGTAGGTAGAATAATTTGGACTTTAAAATCCATTACTATTTAAACCACTGAGGTTTTGGCACAATTTCTTCTTGTGCCACTGGGGCAGCTGTGACCCTTTAGGGTGTGGTTTCACATGACCTCTGGGGGTGTGCTGTGGTGTCTGGCACCAGGACATCTTTGCCTGCTATCCCCTGTGTATTGCAGGCTGTGGTATTCTGTGTGTCTTGAGACCTTTCGGTTGTGGCCAGGTTTGACATTTTTTGGCAGTTTGTGCTGCATTGGTTTTTCTTTGGGCTTTGGTCCCTGTGGGCATAGATGGGACTTGGGTGCCCATGACCCTATCACCAGTTTACTGGAAAATATTTGATTACTCTCATTAATCACTCTTATACATTCTCAATGATACATTGATGACTGCTTATCAAGTACAAGTACAAGTTCGTGGGAGACCTGGAGTCAGGAAGGAAACCGAAGAGGAAACTGGAGTACCCAGAGGAAACCCATCAAGCACAGGGAAAACATGCAAACTCCATGCACACTGACCCAAAGGTAGGACTCAAACCATCAACCCTGGATGTGCGAGGCCACAGTGCTAACCACTAAGATTCACCTAGCGATGATGTTATGGAGTTAAGTTAATAAGAGCGTCTGCCAAATGCTGTGAATATAATGTTACATCAAAGTATATTAAAATACATTAACCATATAATCCTAGACTTATGGGACACCCAAAAAAGCTGTGAGGTGACAACACTACCCTGCACCACTATGTGACCCATACAGTATATTGAAGGAGACATATTATATCTATTTTCCACAAATTAATCAAATTTTGTGTATTCCTAATGAGTCTTAAAGAAAACATTAGATAACAAACCAAATTGCATCAAAATTGAGCCACTTCTTACATAGGACTGTATCCAAAATCCCTCTCTAACCCTCCATTTTAATGCTATCCAGTTTAATGCTATTTGTCATTCAACCTTGGAACCACGAAGATGTTTGATGGCCAGTTTAGTGTTGTACTGCTCCAGGAAGCAGTCAGACACAATATAGCTGTAACACACCAGCAGGTGTTAATCCATGCAGCTCTTAGGTCCTCTGAGCCAGGTAGCTGATGTAGTGTTTTGTGCTGGTTTGTACAGAGCAGCTCCTGTACCTACCTCTACCCTTTCTTATGACCATGGTACTTCAACTGTACTGTTAGAGAGTAAAAACTAAATGGTGGATATTTGGAAAAGTTTGGGTCTGTGCAGCCAGCCCATGGATACTCAGGTAAAGGCCGGTTTGTTCAAATCAGAGCCGGGTCTTCCACAGAAACCTGCTCAAAATCTGAAAGGCGTGTTTCCTCACACTTGGAAAAAAAAATTCTGACTGAGGCCGCCTACTAAAAAAATTACTAAGTTGTTTAATTTCACAGCTTGCGGGCTGGAAGGCATCTCGGTAAACACAAATATACATGTACAGTACAAGCACTGAAAAAGTGAGTTTTCAAAAATAGTTCCCCTTTAACCAATTGTATATCTACATGTAATAAGATGTAATTACAGAAATGCCTGACATGTAATCACTAGGAATAAGATTTGAACCACTTAACTGATCCTCAGTTCAGTTCTACAACCCATTACATTATTCACAGTCCTAATTTTAATTAATGTCCAAATAATAGCTTTATTTTTGTTTAAACTGTATCCTCAAGTACACTGAGCAGCAATACAATTGTAGAAAAATAGCAAAAACAAATAAGGGCAATAAAAGAGTGAACCTTTGTTTGATTAACCTCAGTTAAGATCTGCATTTAAATGAGATTCACTTGGTAGATACAAGTCTGACTCAACACAGAGCTCAAGGTGTGTGTGTGTGTGTGTGTGTGTGTGTGTGTGTGTGGACAGGAGGATAATGATCACGATAAAAATCTATTCGAACACATTGAGGAGATTATGCTGTAATTGTTTTAAAGCCACATTCAATACCACCATCATCATATATCTACATCTGGGTATTGGCAAAAGCTGGAATGAAGACAAAACACTGCTGCTGCTGCTGCATTGAGGCTCTGGGTGGCTTGATCAATAAGCAGATTTACAGAAATAAGAATAAAATCTCTTAAAGCTAACCCCAATCTTCCACTGTGATACATAAAGACCATGGGAAGATGAGTGGCAAGCGGTAAAGCTTTGAGAGTGCAAACTACAATGAAATGAGAGTATGAGTGCGGAGAGAAACAGAAAAGACAATCATGCCTGCACATGATCCCTACATCAAGGTTCATATGAAAAAAACAAACAAACCCCCATCTTTATGAACCAAACAACAAAGTGCATGAAATGCTCTGCTGTAATAAAAGTGTGCACAGGGCAGTTTAACTGCTAGAAGCCATCAAAACAAGTGTTGTTTGATCTGAAAGACTTGAGACTGCTTTAGACTTTTAGAAGTAAAGAATAGTATTATTTTACCCAAAGTAATAAAAATCAACAATGAAACTATTCACCAAAATGACTCGAATACTCGAATGGCCTAAAGCACTGGTTCTGAAATCCAGTCATGGAGGGCCACCTGCCCTGCTCATTTTAGTGTTTTCCCTGCTCTATCGCACACAATTCAATTTAGAAAACACAATTAATTAGCTGATTTGTTAAATCAGGTGTGGTTGGGACTGTGGGGGAGTAAAAATAAAAAAAACAACAACTAGGTGGCCCTTCAGGACCGAAGCACTACACTTAAGTACGTGAACACAAAACAGTGTTTGTAGGACTGCTAGTGTACAGTATATTGTAAGACTATTAAATGATATAAATGGTTTTTAAAAGACTCAAGCAGACAGGTTACAAATGATGGAAATGCAAACCAGTTCTGTATTTATAGTGAAAGGGTATTCTATAAAGATTGGTATTAGAGGCATATAATTAACGATGAAAACCTTGGAAGTGACAACTATGTATTTTTAGAGGCCTTTTGGGTTTGATTCTTTAATACATGATTCAGAAATTTCAGAAAAAAAAGTTTACTATTGTTGTTTTTTATTTTTTAATTGCTGAATTTTTCATCTCTATGTTAATGGAGCAGCTCTTATGACAGGATGTTCTTCTGTTTTTTATCTCATAAAAAGAGCTTGGTGCTAGTAAATGCAGAAGTGAAAAATGAATCCACTTTATTCATGTGTGAAGTCTGTTGTCAAGTCCATGCATCTCTTGTCTAGAAATATCAACAATAGAGATGCACTGGTATTATTTAATGCCATTTATAAAAAGTACTTCTCTGAAATAAAAATAGGATGCAAATTAATTGTATTAGAGCTACATATATTACACAGTAGGTACAGAATGGAAGTATGTGGTCAAAATATTGAATGCTTACAAAAAACAACAACAAATGAATTTCATAAGCCTTACAGATTTTAATATTGAAACAAATTCTGCATTCACAGAAAAAAAAACATGCCTTTCTGTCCATCTGTCCATTTAGTGTACACACCAGTGCTTTGCCCAAATTTTCAGTAGTTCCAGTAGTAGTCAAAATCAGAGTGTCTGCAGTGCATGCATGTTTTACTTTACATCATCATGAGTAGAAATGCATAATATCTCCTAAGAGAAAAAAATGTTAAAATCACTTAAAATAGTAGAAAAAAATTGTTACTGTACCAACAGTGGCTAATGTGCCATCTACTGTATGCAGCTATGGCCAAAAATATTGAGACAAAAGTGACTGATGAGATCTGATGTTTCTGTGAAAAAAAACTTCAATTAATAAAAATAATTTGCTGTTTTATGCCATGTAATTGCTATTCAACACTAAAAATGTAATATGTAGTCCACAATTCTTTGAAACCTGCTGATATGGCTGGGCATCAAGTCAAAAAGATGTCTGCAGTATACTCACTTGCTCAATGCACCATGCCTGCTTCCTGAAAAATCATGTACAGAAATTTGCCACAGAAGTTCACTATCCACTTGTGAATTCTTTGGTTTCAGCCATTTTTGTTCAGACGTGGACACCGCAGCTCCATAAAATAATAATTTTTGCCACATATTTGTCCCATTTATTAACTAAACCAGCTGATTCTAATTGGCTTCTAAACTCTTCAGACTTATAGGATTGAACTAATTAGTGACATTTTGTGCACAGTGAGAACTCTAATACATGGAATGTATTGTGTTAATACTTTTGGCCATGACTATATTCCCATGTTCATGGGAGGATGTCTGAGACAAGTTTAAAGGAACATGTGTGGATTTCTTTATCTAACAAAAGAAAAATAAACATAAAAAAAAAATGTATACGTAACATATATGTGAAAATATGTACTATACCATGCTGGTCATTATATTCAAGCCCATTCATGGGGTTGTAAAAGCAGTGGCCTGTTTTACATGAAATTGCAGAAATAACTTCAGTACATTACTTACATAAGCTTGCATAAACCTAATACAGTTCCACTGTACATGTGATGCACTGAGAAATCATACTGTATAGCAACGTTTTCCTTCCTCAAGACAGCTCATTCTCTGTCTTCAGTATAAACTTCCCATTCTGTAAAATAGCACAGACAGCTAACTTACACTGTCTAAAAAATTAAACTCATTTTATAAGTAAGAGATTTTTCTTTCTAATCTAGGATTTGGTATCAAATGTACAACATCCTACCAAACTACTGTGCCAGTATTATCAAGCATAGTTTGTGGCTTTGAAACACAGCCTTGAATTCTCTTGAAATGTGGATTAACGTGATGTTCACGGATGTCAGATTGATTTCCCAAATCAAGAAAATTGCAATACAATCAACATCACACAATGTTCCACCTCAGGTACAGTATTGCTCTTGCAACTGCATTTTTAATAAGGTTAAGAGTTTAAACACTCTCTATGCTGCTTATATTATACAGGGTCACTAGAAGCCTGGAGCCTATCCCTGGGACTAGGCAGGGTACACCCTAGATAGTATGCTAACCCATCGCAGGGCACATGCACACATCTGGCCACAAAATAAGAGAAATTTGGAAATGCCAGTAAGTATCTGCATGTCTTTGGACTGTTGGAGGAAACCAGTGTACTCATGGGGAAACCCAACCAAGCACGGGAAAAACATGCCGAGGTGGATGCAAATCCTCAACCCCAGAGGTGCGAAGCCACAGTGCTAACTACTGTGCCATCATTCAGCCTGTGTTTAGACAGCACTGAAAAGTTTATGGAAAAAAAGTTGAAATGCATCCTCTTGAGATGCTGCCTCTCCGGAATGTCCCAAATTTACCTGTCACTCATATTTCCTTTCAATTCAGGAATCTTTTCTGTTGCATTAGCATTTAGCCATTGTAACCTAGACAATGTTAAAATAAATACTAAAATGAGGTTCTGTATTAATTTATAATTGTGCAAATATTTTTAAATCAGATGGCTAAAGTTTAACTTATAACTGTATAAATATATAAACCTGACCTTTATTATACAGCTTGCTTGTGCAAAGTTGGTTCAGAACTATGCTGTAGATATAAAATATGCAAGCTGTATTTATTTTATCCAAAAGATATAGTACTGACTTGCAAATAGAAGCCATTTTTTATTTTTAGCTAGAATGCTGTTTGAGTAATGTTACACGTCCAAACCAGATATATTACTGTAGGAAGATCTGGACAGAACAGCATGTCATTTTATCCTCAGGACAAATTCCTTCTGTTGTCCATCTACATGATCTCATCTTGTGGATGACATTTCCTTTTTTTGGACACATGCACACGCACACACACACACACACACACACACACACACACACACACACACACACACACACACACACACACA
>JAOVVA010000048.1:14389263-14406087 GCA_028565275.1 Leiocassis micropogon
CACACACACACACACACACACACACACACACACACACACACACACACACACACACACACACACACACACACATATTCATACACAATGGGCAATTTGGAAATGCCATTCAGCCTACACCATATATTTTGGACTGTTAGAGGGAACTGGAGTACCTGAGAAAATGCATCAAGCACATGGATAATATGCAAACTCCATGCACAGACCAAGATTCCAACCCCCAACCCTGAAAGTATGACAAGACAATGCTAGCCCCTAACGTTCCATGCCACCTAATAAAGAAAAAAAAAAAAGAAAGAAAGAAAGAAATAAATAAAGAAAGAAAGATCCAATACCGTATTTGTACAGTGATGAAATTTTCACATCTTTGCCTCTGTACACCACCACAACGAATTTTAAATAAAGGCAAATAAGATATGATTGAAGTTATGACTACCAGCTTTAGATAGGAATATCAGCTATTATTATTATTATTAATATTATTATTATTATTATTATTATTATTACTTTACAAATTCCTTCCATTTTCACAGACTCAAACCTAATTGGACAAGTGACTGATAAGCAGTGTGATGGCTGGTGGTGGCCAGCTTTTTGATTATTTCATAGCAAATTAAAGAGATAAAGATCTAGTGTTGATTCAAAGTGTAGCTATTCGTGGGAACTTTCAATGTGCAGTCCAAGGAGGTGCTGATGCAAGAGCAGAAGACTATCATTAGGCTGAAAAACTTAAACAGACCTATCAGAGAGATGGGCACATTAAAGAACGAATGCACTTTTGAGCTCAGCAACACCGAAAATTTTTGAAGGCCCAGAAGACAACAAAAGCAGATGATCGTGGAATTCTTTTCTTGGTGAAGAATACCCCCTTTAATCTAGCCTAGTCAAGAATTCTCTAGAGGAGGTAGGCATGTCTACAATGAAGACATGCCTTCTTGAATGCAAGCACTGATAACACTGAAGGACAAAGTGACCGATTAGACTTTGCTACTAAAAACAAACAAACTAAACAAAAAAACATTTAAAAAAATGCTTATCCAGTTCTGATACAAGCTTAAATTGAAGCAAATTGATTTGAAAAGAAGAATATGGAGCAGAAAAAGGAATTGCTCATGTTCAAAACCATGTCACATCATCATTAAACATGGTGGAGGCAGTGGTGTGGCTGCCAGTAGAAGTAAGTCCCTGGTGTGTATGATGATGTGAGTGTTGTTGAGAGAAATAGCAAGATGAATTCTGAAGTGTAGAAGAGACATACTTTCTACTTTATACGTTCTTTGATAAAACAGGTCATTTTGATCATTTATATTCAACATTTTGTAAGTGTCCCTGTAATATCTGTCCACCCTGTCATTATGGGATAAGTGCCCTTTTGAGAAACCAGCCGATGTAATCAGTGCCATTACCACCAGAATTTTATATTTCTTTAATGGAGGTTGAACCAATTGCTGTAAGTACATTTGTCATGGGTTCCCTGTATTTTCTTCCTGGATTTAGCTTTTTTGTGTTGTAGGACATTGAGGTTGACATTTGTTTCCTAATTTCATGCCCCAATATACTGTTTATGTTTGGTTACCTGACATGTTTAACTTTTTCAACATGTGTCCATTAGATCTCTCTTTTAGCACAATTCAAACACACACACACACACACACACACACACACACACACACACACACACACACACACGCTCATTTACATATTACAAGCAATTTTAGAAACGCCAGTTAGCCTTACCTGCATGTCTTTGGACTCTGGGAGAAAACCCACCAAGCACGTACCTGGAGGAAACCCACCAAGCACAGGAACAATATGCCAACTCCAGGCACACAGCACCCCCAGGGCGAGAATCGGAACTGGACCCTGGGGTGCATGACCGCAGTGCTAACCACTAAGCCACCGTGCTGTCTCTTAGATTTATACGTTATTTAAAAATGTTTTTTAATGAATTGAGATTTAAAATAGTGTTTCATATCCAGGTACAAGACTTTACCAGTATGTCTGTTCCATATATGGAACACCTGTTCTGTGACACTCTCTCCATTCACAAAGCTGACACACCCCACCTGCAAGCTTCCCCTGTTAGTCACGACCTTGAGTGTAAGCTTATTTTCACACGAAAACACACTCACACACACACACACACACACACACACACACACACACACACACACACACACACACACACAATTTATTGCAAAAAATTTCTTATATTCTATTTTACTTTTTTTTTCTTTCACACACACACAAACTTCAGATTTTCCAGTCCATCTACTACAAATGCACATGTAAAGCTCCACACAGACCTAAGCTCAAGATCAAATGAAACGTTAGGCAGCAACGCTACCTTCCATCAAGCTATCAACTGTGTTATCAAGTAATTTTATTCTTCCATTATATACTCATGTTAATATATTGGAGTAAAAAAAATATCAGTCAGTATGAAGTAGGTCCTGTTGTAACCATGGGAACACATAATATCCACTAGCAATAATAAAACAAAGTCCAGTCTGAAAATAGACAGTACATTTCAATTCTGAAAAGGTGGCATTGTGCAGGATATTTAACACATTTTGCAAACAGGCATTTAATTTCTCATGGATAAAAATCCTGAAAGGCTGAAGTACAGTAGGTAGGTGTGTGTGTGTGTGTGTGTGTGTGTGTGTGTGTGTGTGTGTGTGTGTGTGCGCGTGTGCTGAAACACCTCATTTCCCATCTCACCTAGCCATACTGATTTTAACCATTAGCTAATTATCTTGTTCTTTATGAGCTGTTGGAGCAGGGGTTCCTCTGAGACTTGGGACAGTTACAGCTGAGTTACAGTAGTTACCTTCACACATTTCATCCAGCCTTTATGTCTACATTTTACATTGTGAACTATCCTATAAAACCTGTCCAACTTACCTTCATCTAAAGTGAGTCCAGGCACATTTAATTGGAAAGAATTAAATTATCACGAAAGCCATGAGACAGCCGTGCTGAAATTAAAGTGCCGCTCGCTATTCTTTCATTGTGACAGTATGCCACACCCCTGATGGGTCTATCCCTGTTCTCTTCTTTCTTAGCGAGGGTGGAAAAGATGGCAGCAAGGGAGCCATTGTCTTTCTCGGCAGGTGTTAGCCCACACAGCTCGCTCTGACAGTTGTCTGGGAGCTATATATATATTCTGCTTGTTAGCTGCACCTAGTTGATATCGATCCCTCGGCCCATGGCACCTGTCAGATGTCCCAACTGGTTTCTGATCACTTCTATCCCATGCCGACTGGTCATCACTCAGACCTCTGCTCTCATAATAGACGAGAGATGGTGGATCATGACGCTACTTATGTGTCTCCCTCTCAGTAGACTCCTCTATCATGATGTGTTGGGGTTTTCCACAGTTTTATATTCATATTCATATGAATGGTGACTGGGTTATATAAGGCTAATGTGTGGTTTGTATGCTTTCACAGACTGAGAAAGTACTATAGACCACAGTATCAGGTCTTCAGGTTAGACTGAGTGTCTAGTTTTACTCAGCAGTCTTATTTTATACATTGAGAAGGCTATTCTGGAATTACAAAAATGGTTGCCACAAGCAAATGTAGAAATAACATGGAGCTGGGAAGCTGACAAAAGTATTTGAGTATGAATTTCAATTACAGTACTGTCTTGAGCCACTACTCATTTCTTCATATTATGTTTCCAAAGGGCCACACTTTCTTGATTTTTTTTTATGTAGTCATGAGGAATAGTTCTCAAAGCTTCCTGAAGGACTTTTTTAACGCAATTTTTTTTTCTCAAAACACAAAGTTTTTGGCTCTTATTTTCAGTCCAGTCCCTGTACCTGACCAGTTTCAAAGGAATGTTGAAGTGACCATTGAATCATTCAAGCATATGTAACATCTAAGAACCATTCTAACTTAAGACAAGAACCAGTGAGAAACAGGTGCAGATGATCACAGATGCTCAGTATACTAATCTATTAGTATACTAAACCAGTATACTAAACAGCAGAGTCAGTGTTGGGTGACGTTACTTTTCAAAGTAACTAATTACATTAAAAAATTATTGTCTTGAAAAAGTAATCAGTTACATTACAGCGTTACTTTCTGATAAAAGTAACTAGTTTTTAACTGGAGTACTTTTCCATTGCGGAAAATGAAAACTCCTTTGTGAATCCTCACACATGTTGTTTTAGTCAAGACCTTTATAATTATTCTACCATCATCACTCAACGAAGTTTGGCCCATAATCTGTTAACTACTAATACCCCTATCTCACCTATGCGGTTTCGTGCGGTGGCCGTAAGTACGGTTCATCATGATTCACCGTGAGTTTTGACACTGTGATTAGGTTTCCATCTGACCGCGCATCGGTCCTCGCATAGTCAAACTGTATAGGTGAGATAGGGGTATAACCGCAGGAATAACAGAGGGGGACGGGTTATCGGGGGCAGGGCTTGTAGGACAACTTTCACACACACACACACACACACACACACAAACACACACAATCTAACGGATTGGGAATGACTGCTGTCTGGCTCACGGATTACATACATTTTCTGAATAATGGATTACATAAAAAAAGAAAAAAAGAAAAAATAACTGAGTACTTAAATGGCGGATCTAACGCATTAGATTACTCGTTACATCAGGAAAGTAATCGAAGTACTCCAATGCGTTACAAAGTAACCCAACTGGCAGAGTATACTGGTGATGCTGAATGTTGTGTGGTTGGAACAGATGAGAGGGGAAACAAGGTTGCTGCTAAGGTTGTTACATAAAAAACCAATTTTTATATTTTATCTTTAGGCACTTTGCAACCTGTCACAGTAAAACATTTGTTACCATTTCTTTAATGTTATATATAGATTTAATTTAAGTTAATATGAAGAAGGAGTGCCTCAGGACTTTGCACAGTACTTTATTTGAATGATATGGATATATGTTTTTCTCTGAAGTGCATTTAATACATTTTCAATTACATTTTGCCACTGTTTAAGTTTTTGTTTTAAACCTACTGTATACATGAAAAGATCAATGTATTAACAATAATTAAATTAAGGGCAGATTTCCCACTCAAGTAAAATATTTACATTTAAAATGATAATGGTAAATGATGGTAAAAAATAAATTGGTATGTTTAGGTTAAACAAATTAAATACAATTAAGTACATTATAAGCCTACTTTATTTTAGTAAAGTAGACATATTATCAAAATGTAAAAGCATCCCTACGAAGTTGTTGGTAGTAGTAGTAGTTGTTGCTAAAACAGTTTTACATGCAATTCTTCATTATTTAATATTGTTTGTATATACAGTATACTGTGACTATAAGCTGTAAACGGACATTTAATATTTTTTTGAGTTTTCAAAACAGGGCACTATTCCTGTCCATGCTGTATGTAATCTCTTTAATAGAAAGGTTTCAAGGTTCAGGACCTGGTCAGGGGTGCTTCTTTCCTCATGATCGCAAAAACACAGGATAACAAGGCAGCAACGACTCCATTACCAGCCCACTCTCCCTTTCAGCTCGGCCATAGCGCATAAGCTGCAAGAGGCAAATCAATACATGAACCGCAGAATTTTCAGCAAGACAAATGGCTTTTGAATTGAGAAGTGAGGTGGGAAATGGATTTTTAAGTTCCAGAGAATCATTTGCACATGGCATTTAAAGCAGCAAGGGCTAAGAGAGTGTCTGTGTGCTAGATGTCCATTATAATCTCATTCATTACGTACACTCAAACCCTGACACATACTTTCTGCTTGTTGATTCTCTAATTAAGGGAATAATGTGAACCTCTGCTTAATGTCAGAAGTTAGTATGTTGTCAAGTGTTAAGTAATAAGCCTGATAATTGACCCCTCCCCCGCCCCACTCAAATGTGTGCACAAGGTCATAACAAAACCACTGATCCAACAGTTTTTAATTATAAATAAGCTTTAACTAGGAAAGAAGCACACACTAGTCTCAGTCTAACCTACTGTATCTCTTTAAAACGTCTCTCAAAAGAACAAGTGCAAATATACAAGGCAGAATCTTGTGGGACTGAATTAAAAGACAGTGCTCTTTAGTGCAGTAAAATTGAGAAATGACTAGATAAATAGAGCCTGTGCATTTATGTGACTCTCAAGGATAACACTTAATTAGTTTCATTTGAGCCAAAGACTCTTCCACTTGTCCAGTACTATTGTCATTTATTACAACAATACTGCAGTTTGATTTTTTTTTTTCTCTCTGTGAAACTTGGATGGTCTAATTTACATCATGTTGAGAAAAGTATAGGAGGATTAGCAAGCGCTATGTTTCTGGACTCATATAAAATATTATTTTATGTTACAGATTGTGGCAACATGTTTTTTTTTTTTAAACATTCATACCAAAGATTTTTTATAGCTTTCTCCTAATAAAACAGAAAGTTTTACAAATAATGCATAATAGTTATTAAAATGATGTTCACTTAGGTTTCTTATGTTACATCATCTGGGCAAATATTTAGTATAACTTTTAAGATAACTGTAAGCTATTTGTTTAGATACAGCTCACTCACTCACTCACTCACTCACTCACTCACTCATTGTCAACAACACTTAATTCTGTATACAAGGTCGCGAAGGGGCTGGAGTCTATCCCAGGAGACTTACTACTGTAAGAGGCAAGAGACGGAGTACACCCTGGATGGGGTGCCAATCCATTGCAAGGTACACACACTCACACGCTCATGCACACACTACGAGCAATTTGGAAATGCCAATTCACCTATTCTGCATCTCTTTGGACTGTGGAAGGAAACCGGTGTACCCAGAGAAAACCCACCAAGCATGCAAACATGCAAACTCCATACACACAAAACCAAATTTAACCTGGACCCTCTAGGTGCAAGGCAACAGTGCTAACCCACAATGCCACCGTGCTGTCTTAGATACAACTATAATCTCTTATTTTGAATTGTATGTTAAGTCAAAACTTACGTCAAAACCATAGCAAGCTATTTTGAAAAAGGAAAAAAAAAAAGAAAAATCGAACTGATAGTAGACAAAATGAGAAAAAAATGTAGATGCATTATTATATATTAGTGACCTGTGACCATTCAACCATAGAAACTCCAAATACAAAGCCAGCTGCAAGCCTTGGTTCTGAGCCATAAATACAATACGATGCCTCTGAGCACTGAATATAAACACACATTGCTTTATTTAGCTACTCAGTATGCTTATTTGAGAAGACAACGCTACTAATCTAACATTTACCCATGTTTTTACCTTCTCATTTAAAACATTGGAGTTAATCAGTGTAAAATATATTGCCCATACTGTACTCTATGTTGTTAGCTAGAATATTAATTTCAGCAATTTAGTGTACTATTTTTCCTCTCCAATTAAAGCGCTATTTAGAATGTACATCTGTGTAATATCCTTTATGTTTAACAGATTCATTTAGGTCATAGCTACAGCTCAATGGTTAAGTTTTGCTTTGTTCAGGGATGTGACCGGTCTGTGACCCTGCTGTCACTGCACGGTGATCTAACACAGGCTTATGGGAGGGAGGGAGGATACACCAACACTACCAGCCCGAGCAATAGAATCAATAGACAGATCGATAGAAACTTTATTTTGTCTTGTCAGAGATTATGTTGTGTCAAACACTTCTTAATTTTGTGAGTCCTTTCTAAAAACAGTTTGCCGGGAACAATGTTATTTTTGCCACATTCAATTATTACTCTGGCAGCTGAATTAACTAAATAAAAATTAGTCTTTCAGTGATGTAGTAACAAAGATGGCCACATAGATTCACAGCTATTGTTTGATTAGAGTAAACTAGCAAAATTCAAGGTGCTACATAGGAATAAAGTAAAATAAAGATAGTCGGAGATATATCGGAGCAAGAACAGGAAAAGCCATACCAAAAAAAAAAAGAAGCAACAAGAAGGAACTGATGACAGCAGCTCTGATGCCTCAGGAAATGGTGGTGATGAGGTAAACATAACTTCAAAAGCAAAGCTTGCCATCAGCAGAGAAATGCAGAATTGAGGAATAAGTTTATGGAGTTTGATGGAGCGGGCATTTAGTGACATAAATCACTGAACTGAAACGCAAAATAAATCAGAAGCTACAAGATGCCATGATGGATATAGGGAACCAGGGAGCTAGCATAACAGAAACAAAAGAGCACCAGAGAGTGGGAAACAGGGAATACTGGCCTTAAAGAGGTATGCCGGAACACGATGAGACAGCAAAATGCAGTTCAAGGAAAATCAGGTCAAAAGAATGCTCTCATTTATATGGAGAAAGATGCAAAAGATGCATGCAAAGATTTCTGAGATCCAATATACCTCTTGAGAAAGTGTCAAAATGCATGTAATGCTTTGTTACCAAGACCACAAGATGACAGTCTAACAAGGTCAATAGTGAATTTTCATGAATTCAGCATGAATAAGTTTGTCTTGAAAGCAGCATGATAAGGTTTAAAAGCTTATGTATTCCACTCACAAATGATTACCTATCTGATATAATGGGAAAACTCAAAGAGAAAAAAAAATCATTCACCAAAATTCTGCTTATATAAGTTTCTTATCTAGCAAAATGAGCATTCATTTTAAATGCTTTTTTACTTTACATTTAAAATGAATTTTATAACACTTCAAGGACGCACATTGGCTTAGTGGTTATCACTGTTGCCTCTTGTACAGTATGCAGAGTTAGGGATCTAAATCTCACCTCTAGTATCTGTACCTGGTTTACATGTTCTCACTCTGGTTGTTGGGTTTCCGTAAGATGCTCTGATTTCTGATTTCCCCCAAAAACATGTAGTGTAGGCAAATTGGTGTTTTTAAAGTGTGTGTTTGTTTTTGCCTGTAGAGTGCAAGAGGTTTGGATCCTCTACAATATAATTGCTGACATGAAACCATTGCAGCCAACTATCATTTGCAAAGACGGTTTGAATCAGTAGATTATGCTTTAAATAAATTGTATCTTTTTTACCCCATTTTATTGTATTGTAACTAAAATCCCAGTGCAATTTACATTTTAATGAAGACCGAAAAAAATCAATTTTGCTGTGGGTAAGATGCTGCAAGCATAAAGCCATCGAAGGCTACCTTGGCTTCAAATTTACTAAATTACCAACACACCAAATCAGATCATCATTACAGCACAGCCACAGTCGCAAGTGGACATTGTAATGTGTAGTTGCTTTTGTGTGCAATTCCTTAATATGTCTTAATGACATGAGGCCCCATGTGTTGCATTTAGAGCAAAATTTCAATGTTTGAATTGAGATATTGCTACTTATACACAATACACAGTGTAGAAAAAAGGATATATCTAGTAAATAGTACACTATTCAAAAACACTGATCTCATCTTGGATGTGCTTTCCTGCTTTATATACCACCTTCTGGTATTATCCTTGTTTGTGACTTAGGTCTGGATGTTCCTGTGTTAAGCTCCACAATTTTGAATATATCTACATTGACCCTGCCTGCCCATGGTCTGACCTTAATGCCTCAATAAATACATCCAACGTTTATATCCTGCCACCTCTGGCTCCTATTATTTACAGTTATTTAGCTTTTTTTTTTTCTTTTTTCAAAGCAGCCTACAGTCTCCCTGGAGCAACTTGGGGTCAAAAGTACAATAGCAGAAAGCGTTAGTCAGCACTGAAACCATAGTCTTTAACCAGAGCTAAAATTATGTAATCATATTGTTTTTAGTCAGTAAACAAATATAAATTTGGAGAAGCGGACTAATTTCTAGAATTACATCTCCGACAATTGCACTGGCTGCAAGGCAAACCACAGGTCAACAATGATGTGAATTCAAAATATAACTATATTTAGAGTGTTTATTTAATCACAACACATCAAAATATTATTTTGATTATATTTAATTTATTTGAACTTTAATAAGTCAAATAAAACAAAATAATTTGTAAACAAATCGTGTTAATGCTTTGGCTAAATAACATAAAGAAATCAGTATTTGGTGGAATAACCCTGATTTGCAATTACAGCTTTCATGCATTTTGGCACGCTCTCCCCCGGTTTTTCACATTGCTGTTGGGTAAATTTATACCACTCTTTTTGCACAAATGTAAACAGCTCAGCTTTGCTTGATGGTTTATGACCATCCATCTTCCATCAATGACATTCCAGAAGTGTTTTCCAGAGATGTAATTAAATAATGACTTAATAAATTGCATAAAAGGAATAAAACACTTCTGAACATGGCGCCCTGTTGCTGATTGTTTTTCTTTAACACTAAGGCCAGTTCAACTGGGTTGGGGTGCGGGAGGGAGTCTCGCCTGGGGAGCAATTCAGTGTAGAACCGTCACTGCATAAGACCCACTATTATTCTAGAGTCGTTTTAAGATATTTGCCTCCCTAGGCCCTTTGAGAGCTCACTTTAAATGATTGGAAAAAATGGACCTCATGAAACCTTTGCAAACCTTTGAAAAATACTCACAGAGGATTTTCCGGTAAAGTAAAAAAATATGTGAGAGTGACTGCAACAAATGAGGCTTTGAGCACAAGCCAAAATCTTTACAAACATCACAAATTTATTTGACATAAATTACTGACCATTCTGTGCTGTGGAATAGTTCAGATGCTCCCAGGACACAATTTTGTAGATGGTGTATGATATGAATGTATGTTATACATTTCTGGTGCATCTGCAGTCTGACAAAAGGGATCGATGATTGTCAATAAATAAAGGTTTGGCAGTAAGAGTTCAGCTTGACCAAGCTTTCAAATTGTCTATATTCCTATAATAGTTAATAAAAGTTACACACTGATATCCCCTAGTACCTGATAGAAGTTAATTTAAAACCATGGGCTTTCTTCACCAAAAATAGTATTACTATTTGTTCAGAGTAAGTCAGAGCTATTAAGAGCTTCTTCTATTAAAAAGTTGGAACATTCCTCTTTAGATGAAGGGAGGGGTCAACAGTATTTCTACGGGTGGCAGTATGTTCCATGAATAAATCTTTACTGGTTGGATGCTGCAATATTGGTCTCTGTGGCAAACCAAGAAATAAATCACAGCTCACATTTCATCTATTAAACATTATTAAACACAAGAACAAAAATGGAAATATGTTCATATGTTTATACACTGTATGTGTAGGTAAGATGTGCTTCATGTAGATATATGGTGTGCTGTACATTAATTAGATGATGATTGCAGTCAATTAGCAGCTTTTTTTAATTAGTGGCCTATACTCTAGAGCACAGGTTTGTGGTTGACGAAGGTTTAAATGACAATAAAATGACAACTGAATGTGTATGTTTATGTAATATTATCTAATGTTATTTCTATAACAATACAATGAAATAAAGCAATACTGATATACAATATGAGATCAAATAAAAGCTTTGCTATGAGTGTACAAGTGAAGTTCGTCTCTATTTATAGAGCTATAAGAGTTTATAAGAAAACCACTCAAGAGTCCACACTGCTGACTATGAAGCAAGTGTTGTTACAGCATTAGTGGGAAGAGCTGGTCTTCTTTGAAAAAAAAAAAACATTTCAGTAATATCCCATAAATGTGCTGAGCTTCTTCTCTAAGGTCTGGCCTGCATATATGCTGAGGTGAGCCCTGGAAAATGTGCCCGGTAAGAGGTTTTCTGTGTGCCTCTGTCTTGATGAGAAATGATAATGTGATCTGTGGCACATGAATTTAGCAATTTCGGAGCCGCATCAAATGGAAATAAAAGAAAATAACAGCTTAGGCAAAAGCATTTAACTTATTTATTATTAGCAGCCACATGGAGCATGCAAAATTCATAAAGTCTTCATTTTCATTCGAGGCTGGAGACTAAGAACAATGTAGGAAATAACAAAAATTAAGTAAAATATGCAACTTATGCATGGGTACGTATGTGCATGCATGATGTGTGCATGCATTCACATACACACATACACAAAAACAAATACCACACACACACACACACACACACACAAATGCACATTTACGCCGCATGCAGTATCTGAAAAATATTTTTACTTCTACTCTGAACTCCATGTCACCTCATTTATCTCTTAGTAAAATTCCCTCTTGGCCCCTCGCTGGGCTTAATCCATTATCTAATTCCCACAGAAACAATTCTGTGACTGCAATGCTGTGGAGTGGGCTCATAGCTGAGAAGAGGATCGGGACCTTAACCTTTCAGCCAGCTTCTCACACAAATGCTTAATTCCTCAAATCATGTAAATCACCCTACCATTGCTGGCACCTCTCCTCCAGCACTGTGCCGAGCCCATTTCATTCACTTTAATTAATGTCATCTAATTCCCTCCTCCAAGTCCTAACTATGTCAGCATTCTTTAAAGAAAATCACAATGTGTAATAGCTTCCAGTAGGATCATCTGACCTGCTGCTGATTGAAAATTCGCCAATTTGTAGGCTCTGTCTCTTTGGTTGCCAGTATGTGATAAGACGTAGAACAAACATATCTTTCTAATAAGGAATTACATGCAAATGAAATGAAATGAAAGGAAATGGAAGCATGGAGAAGGAACAAGATTTTATAGTTGTTATTATTATTATTATTATGAATGTGTTATTAAAATACTGATAATCATTAATGGTTAAAAAAAACTGTGCTCTAGGTATAATGTATCTGCCAAATCATTAGTAACATAGTACACTGAATAAAATGCTTTAAGATGAATAATATCATAAGAAGCTAAAAGTTTAAGATGGTGTGACATTTTGGCTGAGCCCATAGAGTCAGAACCTTATAGCTCCAATTATACCAAGCTTAAGGTTTGGGTTTGTGTGGAGTTTGAGTGGATGTTCGACTTGTTTTAATTTCATATGTGTACTTCATTGAAACTCAAAATTACAGAACACTAAGTGACTGAATGAAAGATACTATACCCACAGATAGATAGATAGATAGATGGATAGATAGATAGATAGATAGATAGATAGATAGATAGATAGATAGATAGAGTCATGTAAAATATATATACTTTTAATTCCAATTATATAAGGGAGAAAATAAACAAGGGATATTCCTTGGCTTACCAATCTGCTGTGTTATAGACAAGTAATCCATGCAGGGATGGATTGAAGCAAAGGAGTCTGTTTTATACTTGGTGTATGACTTTGTATGTGCATGTCGAAGCTGCAGCATGAGCAGCATTAGTGTTCACACACTCGCTGGGGACCCTATGCACATCTGGAGGATTTAAAAGCGTCGTTTACTATATTGCACTTCTGAGCCAAAGCATCCCTGTCTGTCAGATTTTTAAGTTGACTGTAAAATATTTAGCGATTTTATGCACAGAGATGTTAAATACACTGAAGAAATTAGTCTAAGTATTGTACTTTATCATGAATTTGATCTGAAATCAACTCTGATTTCAAATGTATTTTCTAATCTAGAAGACTGAAAAACACACCTTTCCCTAATCCCCTATATTAGAAACACTCAATAACAATCAAAAATCAACAATTTTCTTTCTTTTTTTTTTTTAAACTTGGATTGATTGAAACTGTTAAATATTGCACGTAATGTAGTATATGTAAACCAAACTTACTGTTACATAAAAGCAAATTAAAGCAAATTAATTAGGTCTAGCCTATCTGACTGATGAGTTGTGCTAATTAATTGAAAAACTAGTTAAAAACAATGACAAGAGACAATGGCAGCCTGGATCATGTCCAGCCCTAAACCCAATAGAAAGCTGTTGGACTGTGTTGAAGAAGACAGTATCAGTCAAGAAATCGTCCTGATACTCAGGAGGCAATCAAGCAAGTATGGATTAAACAAGTGACACCATAATACTGTAGAGATATTTTTGACTCTATGCCAAGCTGGATCCAGCAGGTGTTAAAGAATAAAATACTTATACTTTATTACACTTTCTACTGATATTAAATATTGAGTGTTGTATAAAAATGTCATTTAATAAAATAACAAAATATTCTTATTATCTTGACATTATAATTTTTTAAAATCTAGAATATCATTAAAACATCAAACTTCACTTTTGTCTCAATACTTATGGCCACCACTGCATTTATACAACAAAGCTTAAATTCCTCATATAAATGTTTAGTGTATATCACTTGAAAAAAATGTTTTACAGCAGTTTTGTCATGTATATTACAGTTTTATGTCTTATAGGACTTACACAAAGATTTTTTTACTTTAAATTTGTAAAATGGTTTGAAAATGGAACAAACAGATTGTAGTGACACCTACACAATAACACCTATGAACCATTTGGAAAGCTTCCTTAACCCCTACTGTGTTAGCTGCTTCAAATCCTACATCTGACAAATTACACAGAGTCAGAAGCAACACCTTCACAGTATGGCCTGGAATAATTTGTAATATTCTTAGTTTATGGTCATGTGTGTGTGTGTGTGTGTGTGTGTGTGTGTGTGTGTGCGTGTGTGTGTGTGTAATAATAGCATGATTAAAATGATTAGTCTTAACAGAAAAAATCTAGGGATCTAAAACTGTTGCAGAGTTTCTGTTTGCTTCTGACTCACAGCAGTAATAAAAATCTGCACTGGGAAGGAAGAGTCTCTTCAGCCTTTTTTATGAAAAAAGGATCAAAACATACCATAGAAGCAAATATTACAGTATAACACTGGTAATTCTGACATACTGCATTTGTCAGTAACTAAACTTCACTTTAATGCTGAAGGTATTAATAATGATAAAAATACAATATACAAAGCACAATTTATTTCAAATGTTCTTAATTAGTGTTTGAATTCATAATTGTGTGTTTTAATGCAACTCTAAACGTATGTAAATGTTAATTCCACATAAAGCTCAATAAACTGAATCAATTAAAAAAACAAAAAAAACCTTTTCATTATGTTGTTTTTAATCACTTGTTTTCATACTTGTCTATATTTAAGAAAGAAAAAAAATAAATATGAATAAAATGGAGCATTGACTCGGATGGTGTACCCGATAGTGAGTAGATGCTTTACATTAAACCTGGGCTTATGTACCTGCTGAGAGAAGTGAGTGGTAATCTATGCTGTTTTATTCTACTTATTATTCCGAACATAGTATGGGCCATTACATTTCATTACCTACACTTTATTACGTGTTATAATCGGGTGCACAGGTTCTATCAGAGCACTGGTGATAAAACACCCCCTCCAAAAACACTCTGCCCTTTTACCTGAGTCCTTCTTTCTCTGGTACAGATTTTAATTTGTCTTTTTTGTTCCAGCCGTCTGCTTGTGGCTAGCAATGTAGCCTGCTGTGGTGTGTAAGTGATTATGCAGGGGGAGTGGGAGTAATGGTGCTGAAGAAGCCTGCTTTATGGTATTACCCCCAAAGTCCACTCACCACTGCTGTGAGATGGCATACTATTAGCTTATATTTTCCATTACTTTTTGCAACCAGATATTCTGCTAGTATGAGAAATTATTTTATTCTCTAAAACTATTCATTTTCACAGAATAGGAAAATCATATTATTTTGCTAATGGTTGAGCCTAATTATTTTGGAGGTTTGAAATGTTTAGGTTTCATCAATTTAGATATCATTTTGCAATGACAGCAGTATTTTAAATTGCAGTAAATGAAGCATCATAAATGGGCTCTTTTGAGATCATTAATTAGATGTTAATACACCCAGATAGGTCTGGCTTCAAGCACAGCATATGAACAAACAAAGTACAGAGTTAAATGGATCTAATAATGTAAAGTCAGGTAAATAATAGTTTCATGTACAGTATAAAGTACATTCAAAACAATGAAATCAAATCAAATAAACCGACAAACCTGTAAAACACTGCTACATGACAAAATCCCCCTAAAAATGAAATAAAAATTAAGTATGTTTTAATTCTTGATTTATAAACAATGATAGACAGAGCACACATGATGTCCAATGGCAGAATGTTTCACAAAGCTGCAGATTAATTAAACACTTATTAGATTTATTTTTTCAGTTGCAATCATATCTAGGTGTACAAATCTAGAATTCTTTTTCCCCATTCTATGGCCAAAGACTATATCCTCTTTGCCTTAAGGAAGTATATCACTTCATTTAGAGCTAAACTGCACTTTGGGGTCCGCAAACCTCTTTCTATTTGTGATCTTTGGGAAGGTGACAGTAAATGGGACAATATGGCTTAGAGCGCAGAGTGGTGATGCTGAGGAGGCCTGACACACTGGCCCTCTGTCAACAGATAGGAGCCATCTATAATTCAATCTGGACTGTTGCATGCTGTTTCATTTCATATCCCATCAGCAGAGTTCTTCTCCAGGCCAGTATGAGCGAATGCGGTGGGGAGTCACAGAGTTCAACCTTTTATCACTGGTGTGAGATCAGTGGAACTGATGCACACTTTCCCACGTCTTAAATTGCTAATTTTAATAACAAAGAAATACATATATTTTTAAAGGCACGCTGATGTGTTTACCCTCATCTTTTGATGAGATGAGAGTTGGATAACTGCAGTGTTTTTGTAAGGTTTAAAGGAAACCTTCCTGTCTGTGGCAGGGGTGTCATTATCATTTTCATGCTGTGTGTTGGGACTGACAGGCACTTTGTATGCCCACACTGTGAACGGTGAAAGGTATGTGATGGTGTGCAATAACATTTCAGTCCTGTTAATGCACTTTCTCTTTGTGCTGCTTCAGTTTACCACCTGACAAATCTCTCTCTCTCTCTCTCTCTCTCTCTCTCTTTCTCTTCTTTCACCTCTTCTGACTGACTTGAGCTCCAGGAGGGTATTATAATCAGCACTTTGTCTATTTGTGAGCATGTTTGTCGGTGTGTGTGTGTGTGTGTGTGTGTGTGTGTGTGTGTGTGTGTGTGTGTGTGTGTGTGTGTGTGTACAAAAAAACAAACATTTC
>JAOVVA010000048.1:14422931-14445941 GCA_028565275.1 Leiocassis micropogon
TGATGTAATTAGTTACTTTAAAAAGTAACGTCCCCCAACACTTATGCTTAAATGACAGATTAAATGTGTTTTCTTGGTGATAATGCTTTTGTGACTGGCTTTGAGTGTGACTTTTGGCAGTCAGTTTCTCTCCCCTCTTTCTAGGATTGCAGGCCGTACTGGCCTATTTTCACCCATGCTGGTGACCAACGGTTAGTATAACTGATTATTGTTATAACACCTGTAAGAGTCATGCATATAGTTAAATCACCCAGTGATTGGCTCTATATCGTAACTCATGGAGTGCTTATCGCCCAGTCATTTTACTTGGTCAGAACTAACTGATGGACAGTTCTAACTACAAATCAACAGAAAACAATCTGGACAAGAAGTCGAGATGTGCAAACCTTCTTCTAAACCTGTTTTAAAAACATATATGTTTTAAAGTACAAATGTAAAACTTACAAGGAATCATTAGTTTAAATAACGATCATTCCATAATGATCACAACAACAATAAAATAATTCAAATAATAACCAAACCAACCTTAACAACATTGTCAAAAAATCCAGTGTGTACTTTTAGTCATCCTTAGTCCTTGTGAATTTCCTAGAATGTTTGCTCTGGTTGATGATTATGCTGGTGCAACACTCAGGACCTATTAGTGAATGTTCTACCCCAACTGTAATGTGGTACCTAATTTGTTGAAGAAATTCCAAGACCATATGGCATCACCTGGCAAAAGCTGGTAATATATTTTTAAAAAAAGATGAAAACGATGCTATTGCTGCCCCAAAACAAATAGCAATTTAGGCAGAAATGATCAATCAACTGCAAGTTCTAATCCATTAGTTAGTTATTTGTCATATTCATAAAGCATACCCCAATCATCTAATTTTCGAGAAATGCACCCTACATTATGTAGCTGTAAGTCAACAAAAGAGAGGCAATCAGCAGATTACAGTTAAAACCAGAGGAAATAAATTATTAGTTCATTTCTTTTTTCGTAACTACTTTACCTGGTCAGGATTAAGATAGATCTAGAACAGTCCTGGCAACAATAAGTGCAAGGACAAAGAATTCCCCTAGGATGGCATACAAGTGCATCACAATGCTCCATTCACACACATGTTCACACTTGGGTGTAATCTAGCATAGCCATTCCACCTGCATGTTTTTGAACACTGGGAGCAAGCCAGGAAACCTCTCACAGTCAGTGAGCTGAGGAAACACTCCCGACTATGCAGAGATCATGAGAAAATGCCACTGATAGTAACCTGAGCTCATTATTGAACTTCGGACCCTGGAGCTTTGAAGTGATGCCACTATGCAAAGAAGTTATATTATATAAAAAAGATAAATTATAAAGTTATTCATTGGTTATAGACATGATTTTAGGAATGGCAAACACTTGAAAGATTTATGGAAGCATCCAGAGACAGGATATTATGTAAAATAAAGTGAGCCATCTGTGATCCTCCCATGAATGACATTATATATTTCAACCTTTCCTCCTCCAAACAACATTCATGACTCTGCATTTTTATTTATTGCTTTAATATTCTTAATGCAGTCACCTTGACCTGTAGCATGTACTGGCATATCCATATGGTTTGATTGTGCTCAGCACCACTTTTCTCTTGTGTTAGTTTGGAGGGACTCATTGATTGTATCATATTGGTTACGTAATTGATTGTAACTGGTTATTAACCTCAGAGAACTTTGTGGCCAGCACAGGGCTGTGTGAGAACAAGCCTTAATCATTCACAAATGGCAGCCACTAATGAAATTAGTTTTGCACTACAACATTATTTGTTGGAGAAAGCATTGACAAGGGCATTCAATGCTGAAGTTTACTTTCCTGTGAAATTATTTTTCACTGACCATTTGTCTTTTATTTTATTATTAATTTAATGCATTTGAGTTGATAAATATTCAATATAGTAATTAGTTTATTAATTATGATACTTTATGCAGCATATCTACAGTGTGAAATTTTGCCAAAATAGTCGCAAGGGATTATTGTAAGAAAGTAAGTATGGTATAACAAATTATCAGGAGTTGGACTGATTGAACATTTAAATTCACAATTTAATTTCTTAGGGATTTACAAATCCCTATAGTTTAGTAGGAATATATACATTAATCAAGGTGTTGCTAAATGGCGGCATAAGTTTGTAATCTCAGAATCTGACTAAATATCTCACCTCTTATTTAACACCCAATGGCATTGTAACTGTCACAGTGCAGGTACTGTGTATATGTTTATTTGCGCATGTACTGTACAGTATGTGTGTCAGGGGCGTTGAGAATTAAACTGTGCCAACTGGCACATTAATTGGAAATCCAAAATTTTGCAGCACCCTAGGTAGAGAAGACAAGCACCCCATTGCAGCAACGTTGAAAATCTTGGTGTCGCCTGTGCATTCATTATGCAGGTGAAGCTGGCACGCTCTGTGGTCTCAGGCCCCATTAATACATATACAGATATTTTTCTTTGGTTTTTGGCTTCAGATATACATAAACAGATATTTTTGAAAACATATTTACCCATCTGTTTTTTTTTTTTTTTTTTGGTTATCTGCCAGTTTGGTAATCTGCCAATTCCTCACATGGCAGGTCTTCTCTCTCCTGTAACAACTACCAGCTGGGAAGGTTGAAGACTAACATGTACTTCCTCTGAGACAGGTGAAGCCAGCCAACTATATCTTTGGAAGTCAGTGCTAATCAACATCCATGAGCACACAGATTCCCACAATCAGCTAGCTGTGCTGTTATTGACAGTAGAAAGTATGGCATGGGATTAAAACTTGTGATCTCCACATGACAGGGTGAAAGATTTTCTGGTGCACCTGTGGTACAACAGAAAGGATTTTGCCTTATCATATAGAATACGCTGATACATTATTCTGAATCTGAATACGCAGGATTCCACTTTAATTCATGGCTAGGGGTCAAGAATGCAAATTTGGTCTGGGTGGGAGGGATGCCAGTCGTTTGGGAGTCCATACATGTTGCAGCTAGCAATTTCCTTCAAATGTTTTCTATTGCCCTGTGGTGCTTCATGAACAGCAGTTTGAAAAGATGTGGAGGATAACTTGGCATGTCTCAGACGAAGCATATGTTTGCCCATCTTTGCTTGGGTAATAGCTATCATGTGATAGGGAATTGTTAGCCAATGGGTGCCCTACTGTATATTCCAGTACCTTTGTACAAGAGTGTGATAAAGCAAAACTGAAATTAAATGATTATCAAATACGATGATGCTGTCCATTCTTTGTCCATTTAAAGCTTGTTGAGATCTTCTTGGTTGGCACACACAGGGGGCTGCCAAGGTACTTAAACTGTAGATGAAACGCCAGAAGAAATTGGTGAAGCCTAGACATTTCTGCACCAAATGGAGAGAAATAGGATGTGGCCAGTCTACAAGGGTCAATATTAATGTACCCTTGGGACATTACAAAACCCTGTACGTGTGTGAACAATGGCCTCCTCATGGGAACTCCTAAACATCAGAATGTTGTCTAACAAAATAAATGTGTAACAGTCTAACGAAGTCTAATGGAGCACCTCATTATTGAACTGCTGGAAGGCCACAGGAGGGTTCAGAATATCAAAGGGCATAACTAAATAATCATAGTGCCCAAATGACATGATGCATGTAGTCATCCACTCATATACTGTGTAAATTTATTGTAGCGAAAACCCTTACCGCTGCAGTATAGTAGGCATTCAAATGCTGAACTCATAAGAGGCAGGGGATGTTGGTCTTGAGCTGTAGTGTTGACGTCTTGATAAACTGTACAGGGCCTTATGTCGCCCTCTTTCTTTTTAACAAAGAAAATCAGACCCTTGCCAGTAAGGTGGAAGGGTGAGAGAGTAACCTAGCACACTCAAGCTGCATGGGTTTTTCCCAAGGATTCCTTAGATTCAGTCGTGTTAGCCAGCCAAGTGTTTCCTGCTTTGCCAGAGCAAGAAATTGATTATTCTGATTCACTGTTTTAGGGGCACTTTGAGTTGTTAGAGTGTCCTGAGTCATCTTTCTGAGAGGTCCTGAACATAACCTGCCAGGGCACCTGAGGTGTTTCACCCAGAAATAGCAGCAAGTATACAGGACTCCACTGTGTAATGAGCCACTGCGCAACGATTCTGACAAATATGTAGAAGGGATGTTGTCACTCCTGCACTGGTGTGGTCAAAGGTGCACTTCAATCTTGCAGTTAGTATTTCAAGTGTGAAAACTGGATGTGCAGAAGTTTGCTCGGAGGATGATAAGCGTGCTTATAAAAAATCTCTGCTACAAATTCTAAAATATTAAGGCGAAGTTTTATCGCAATAAAGTTTTCCTTCAAACCAAAATCTTTAATTCGAATTACATAATATTTAGATTAAGCATTCTCTATAAAATTCCTGATAAGCTCAGGTAGTACAAAGTGTCTTGTACAACTGGTACACAAGTTATACGCTGTCCACCCCCCAAAAACGCACAGTAAATATTATGTTGAACTGCCTTTTGCTTTGAATAAGGCACACAATGTCACAACATTTATTTCCACCCAGAGTAAAATTAATTTTTCTCCAAGATCTTACACTGATGATGGGAATTTGTAGCTGTATAAAGCCTTCTCCACCACAAAGATTCTCAAAACGGTTGAGGTCTGGACTCTCTGGTGGCCAATCCATGTGTGAAAATGATTTCTTATGCTACCTGAGCCACTCTTTTACAATTTGAGATAGATGAATCCTGCCATTGTTATCTTGGAATATGGCCATGCCATCAGGGAAGAAAAAATGCATTGATGGAAAAGCCTGTTCATTCAGTATATTCAGATAGACAGCTGATCTCATTTTATTGCCACATAACATTGCTGAACCTAGACCTGACCAACAGAAGCCACCCCCAGAATCATAACACTGTCTCCACAGGCTTGTACGGTAGGCAAGCTAAAACATACAGTATTAATCACTGCAGTAATTAACCAACCGGAGGCTCTTACCTTTTTGCTTAGTTAAATCCAGGTGGGTTTTTTGGACAGGCCTGAGAGCGTTGCCTAGAAACAACATTATAGGAGACCTTATATCTGGCCTCAAGGCTGCCTGATAAGGCATCCTAGAGTTAAACACACAAAACCAACGTTTTGCATGAGTGGGGTGACTGTAATGTTATCATTTTCAAAAACATATATTTGCCCTATCCACATGAAAACACTGACACTGGGTTTTAACATTTCTTTGGTAGAGAAAGTCGTTTTCATGTAATTGTCAGAACATTTACAAACATCCATATACATGTGATTGAGCTGATTGTGACCAAAAAAAAAAAAATCTGGTAGTGCCAGAACTTCAGCATTAGGGCATTGCCATGATGGACATCTAAATAGTAGAATGTCATCACTTTTATTGCACCGTCGATGTATTGTAGGAGAATCTTAATTATATAATCTGACTTTCAGCACATATGAACATATCTGATCTTACACAGGCACAAAATATGACAGTTTTTATTAGTGCCACCTCGTACAGTGTGACATTTAATAAACTTATAAGACTGCTGTTATCACACAGCATAAAGCAGGATTTAGGGATTATTTGGGGTCTTTTATCTAAAGCGCCTTAGGCAGTGGACCTGCATTTGTGCAATGCATGTGTAAAAACGTCATTTTGGGAATTTTACCACAAATAAAGTGATTTATTTCAGTTCGTTATGGCAGCAGCAATGATAACTGGAGCAATAAGTTCTCAAACAAGGGCGATGCTTGGGCACTGCAAAAGGGATTCAGTTATTCAACTGGATTTCTGTGGAGTCTTCTACAGTTTAAATAGTACATTTTAAGAATTCTGTAAGCTGTGCAATAAGATTTGGCAGTGGCATGATTGAACCCAATAATAAATAACTTGCCAAAGAAAAATGACTATATACCAGAATATATGTAAATTTCTACATTTCTGCCCTTTCAGTGTCCTCATTACCAGTGTTGTTTCTATAATTGGTTTAGGGAACCCTGCAGTGCTATTTGGAGCAATGACGTTTCTTCGCAAAACTTTTTTACTAAGGGTTTCCATACAGTGATAAAACACAAGAGATTTAATATTGTCATATTGCAATCTAGCTTGGAACTATTACATACTGTAAGCTGGAAGGATTTATGTGGTTTGCATAAGTATTTAACAGTAATGTTGCATTGAAATTACAACAAAAGCATACTTCAGTAGCTGTAATCTATTTACAGGTTAACCAGTGAATCAACTCCTACAGGGTTTAATTGCATATCTGTTCTGTAGATGCAGATCATCTCTGTGGGAATTTAACACTGGTGATTTAACTTGTCATACTCATGCGCATAAAAACCGAGCAGGATTTATATCATGGGTTTTAACCGTAGGTGTAATCCTGCTGGAGCGCACCGGAACGATGCTCTTCCACTTTTCTTCGGGTTACGAGAAAACATATTTGCATAATTTGCCAAATTTATTTTTCTTCCAAATTTATTTTTCTTTTTTTGTAAGCGCCTGAAGAGCCAATCATCTTTAAATCGTCTTCCATCTCAGAATGGAGGTTTACTAAGCGAAATGTTTGGCATGTTGCAGCATAATATTCTCAACATGATAAATATTCATAAGCTCTGTCTAAATTTATAAAGTTGGTGAGTTGATCATATAGTCAGTTATACCTGACTAATCTATGAAAACTTTAATGTAGAAGCAGTATTTATATACAAAACGATGCAGATTTAATTCGTATTGGGCTTCTATAAGTTTCAGGATTTTAGAAATTCAAAAAAAAAATTTCTCAGACATTTTACAATTATAAACAATCTTCACAAATAATTTGCTCTTACCATAGAAGACGTTGTGCTACCTGTCAGTGTGTGAATAGTTTAGAGCACGATAGGTAAAATTAAATGGGGGTGTTGGCTCAATGTGCTAATGCTCTGAGTTATTGATTGAAAGGTCGGCGATTCGAGCCCCAGCTCCGCCAGGTTGCTGCTGTAGGGCCCTTGAGCAAGGTCCTTAACTCTGTCTGCTCCAGGGGCACCATATAAGGACTGATGCTGCACCCCAGCCTCCTAACAAGAAGATGCAAAGAATAAAGAATTTTACTGTGCAGTAATGTATACGTATGTGACAAATAAGGGCCGAACTGAATTGAACTTAAGTTATAGAGGGACAACACCATTTAGCCATCTGAAAAGGAAAAATGCATTGCCTGGCCAAAAAACAAACAAATCAAACACTCTAATATTTTGCTTTGCTTAGATTATGGCATCCAATTGCTGTGGCATTGTTTCAATAAGCTTATGCAATGTCAACAATTAATTTTGGCCAGGATCACTTTAATTTCTCTCGCCTCATCATGTATTGATGATGGAAAAGTTGAACCTTCTTCAGCACATCCGAAAGATTCTCAATGGGTTACAGTCTGGATCTTGAACCACTTTCGAGGCTCTTTAGTATACCATTGAACGACAATTTCCATTTATGTTGATGTATTTACCATGCATTAATAATGCACACCTTTTAATCAAGCAGATCTGACAATTTAATCGTGCTGTGGTTAAAGTTGATTTTAAGTAATACATATAAGGAATTAATTATCATCTCCTTGTTGTAACTGAGGCAAGTACAATATTATAGTGCAGAAAAAAGCCTTAGCCATCAGCAAGCGAGCAAGCCAAACGGTTCGCTAATGACAGAGATGCTACATTCTGTTCACCTGCTAATTATTTTCCAAATGGGATGAAATAGTGTGAATTTACACATTGGCTCATATGGCAAGCTCTGTTCAAGCTCTGCATAAAAACTGTTGGAGCACATTGAAAATGAAAAATGAGTAGACACAGTGTGTCACAGATAGTGGGTCCAACTGGTGAAATATTTCAGAAAAGTCGGTAATGATGCTATACTGGGTTTGAAAATATCACCATGGGTTATATATAATATTAATTAGACAGGTCTACTGATACATGAATGTCTAATGTCCACAACACCAGAGGACAAAGGCACACGCAGCTACAATTCCAGCCTAATCACTCTACTGTATCATTCCCTTCTGGTTGCTCACAGGAGCTTTGGCTGCTGATATCAACCAGCATGTCCAATCCACTCGAGGTGGCAAGGTTTATCTAGGTCACTCTGAATGTCCTGGTGGTTATGAATAATAATAATAATAATAATAATAATAATAATAATAATAACAAAAAAAACATACATGAATAAATAGAGCAAATTTTAAAGATACAAAACTATTTTTCTTTCCTTCCGCATCATATGCTGTTTTAAGGATGTAACGTTTGTTTTAAACAAGCACCAATTTATATTGGTTGAGTTTTTTAGCATGCCACAAAATATAATTTCTTAAGAAACTTATTTAATTAGATGTATTTGACATGTTTTTGGTTATAGTCTTCTGATGATTTCGGGATAGAGATAATACAGAGAGAATACAAAAATGATATGGTTCATACAGCACAGTATTTCACAATCTGCCATACTATGTCAGTGGAAGCATGTCTGCTTAAAGTAGAACTGTCAGACTTCATTGCCTAATGTTTTTCCATTAAAACCATTCATGGCTGTCAATTAATCATTTTGTTTCTAAACTCCCCTCCACACATACAGTTGCTGCATATAATCATGGTAGTGCACATAACTCTATACTGTAAATGTTTACATAATCTGTAATGATCTATAATGCTGTAAATTTATGACATTGATACAATTTATTGACATTATGACAATTTAAAGGATTTCATATTGCAAAACTAATAATTCTAGGTAATGCAGTGGCATTTCTGGAATACTCCCTAGATGTGTGACTCCATGCATGTTAGCTTACAAACAGCATTTGGGCTAAGTTACTATGGTGATGACTATGTTGGATTGTGGGGGACCCATCACCATGAAGCAGTTGCTGCAGGGGGAAACATATGTGACAATTGGAATAAACCAGAAGGCTGCAACTTGGATGTCCAGTAGGCCATCTGTCCTCAACTCTGACTGAAGCCAGGCAACTCTAAGCTCAAAGGAGCTCTATCTCCATGTCCAACCATAAAGCAGCTCGAAATCCCTAAGGGAGAATTCCATAGCTATGTTCAGCACAGATGAGTGAGAGTGGGTGCCACAGCGGCTTTAACTATTGTATATGCGAGTGTACACAATAGATGGCATGACTTCTGTGTGTGCGGTGCTGTGTGTTGCATTGCTAATTACAATGCTTGTATTAAAAGACAGAAGCCCAATACAGAATTTTATGGACACACACATACACACACAGAATGATCAACACTTCCTCGCACTTCAACATTACATTTTGTACACTCATTTTTTATTTACTGATATAATTATTGTAATAATAAATGTGACAGCTGCTTAGTTGTTGGTAACAAATAGTTTTCATTTATTCACTGCTTATTTTTGGTCAGAATTGCAGTGGTCTTTCCCAGGGATGAGGATACACCCTGCTAGTCCATCATATGGCACCATGCACCCACATGCGCACACATGTATGCATACATTCGGGGCAATTTAGCCAGTTCGCCTACTAGAAATGTTTTTTAAGAGGGAACTGGAGAACCCATAGAAAACCCACACAGACACAGAAAGAACATTGCAAAACTCCACACAGGTAATAACCTGAGGTCAAAGACAAACTCGGGAACCTGAAAATGTGAGGCAGCAGCACTACCTGCTCTGCTAAAGTGCTGCCTTTACTGTATGTATTTGTTTTACACATATTTCATCAAACTTCCTATTCATAAGCAGTTGTTTTACACGTTTAAATCATTTTAATTTTACCATAAAACTCATTAGTTTGGTAATACACTGTAACAGTGTACATTGTGAGTTGGCTGTAATAATAGGTTTATAATGAAATAAATAAGTATAAATAATTGACAGTTGTTGGAATGAATAATCATGTGGCCTACCACCAGTGGTAAAATGTTCATAACTAGACAAGGTGGAAATGAATATTTACACTATTTTTCGGCTTGATTCCTTTGCTAAGTATGCATTTTTAAATTGAATTGAACAATAAGCACAAGGTAATATTAATAACATGAGTGTTTTGTTTTCTCCTTTGTTTGTGGCTGATTTGTTGTGGCCCATTTTCGATGAAGTACCTTAACATGTGGCATGTAATATTTTTCCCCCCATGCCAGGAAAGAAATGGCATTACATTTATTGGTTACAAATCAGACAGTAGTGACTAATTATATAATTTGTCACCCACTTAGAATCAATCTTTTTTAGTGCCATGGTTTGTATTACAGAGAGCAGGGGATTAACTGGCTTTCATAGTGTAATGTCACATTCATAGATGTCCAAAACCTGTTATAAAGGAACGAGTGAATGAGTGAGTGAATGAATGAATGAATGAATGAATGAATGAATGGATGGATGAAATAAATAAATAAATACTTTCATCCGTCACTGAAAATTAAATTAAATGGGTAGAAGGTCACCTCTATCCGTTCTAGCAAATGAAATCATCAAGGTCCTTTCTTCTCTGCCTGAGTGAAGGTTACTGTGTATTCTGAATTCTCCTCTCACCATGTGGACAGACTGTATTTTAAATTTTATTGATGCTCATGTGCCTGACCGTCTGTCCAATCTATAAATCTGCTTTCCATTGACAGTGATGTCAAAATAAGAGACCATCTTCGTCTCCTCCCGGGAGGTGTTACAGCCTAAATTAGCTCTGTAGTGAAAGTCTCGTCCTTATTCATCACTGTGGCTTCAGGAGATGCCTAGATAGAACTAGGAGTTAGTTCAATGTTGAACCGCCCTGAATCTGACCTGGGGAATATTTACTGTGTCACATTTTACTCAGACTATAAAAGGCAAAATCTTATAGTTAAGCCACCTTTGAAATTAAAATGCTGTACACGCATAAGATTAATTAAAAAATGCACGCATTTATTAATTAAAAAAATTAAATAAAATAATAATAATTAAATGTACTGTAGCTCTTTTAGTTTTGCCTGTTTTGCCCATAGCCAACCCTCAAGAAATCATACTACTGTTATTCATGCAATTCTTGCTGTTTTATCTTTATTATCTTTATCTTCCACCGGCTTTTTTCTTTTGTGCCTCTTCTACTCCTGGTGTTTTTGAATGGTTTGGTTCTTCAGACCCCATATAGCGCTTGTGTAAAAGTGATTGCAGTAGTCCCTATTGTCAGTATATATATCAGTATTTTTTCTCATCCTTTTTCCCCCATTTAAAATAAATGGTAGAAGGGTCACCAATTGTGCTGTTACTTACTGTGCCAGGTGTACAGATTTTGTATTATACCTATTTTGCTGTTTTTTGCATCTTCACTTTTAAATATTACAATGCCTTTGACAATAATAGTTTTGTTTTGGATGGAATTTGAATGCATTACAGTTTACACCAAATAGTCATAACATTAACACCATATAAGATTAACACTGATATCTCATAACTGTTTTCCGGTGTTCTGCATCACCAAAAGTCCTGGTTTGACATGAATGTACACAATATGCACAGATCAGCCGTGACATTAACACAATATCAATTATACAGCAGTAAACTGGTGACTGGACCCTGGGCACCCAAGGCTCATTTATACCTGTGGGGAGCAAAGGCCATCTCGACTGATCTCTCAATAAAAAAAGAGAATACAGCAAAACAGGCAATTCTGGCTATGATAGAAAGGCGGCAGAATACCCAGTGCACCACAGTGTGTGTTACGCTGACCAAAAGCCTGCAAGGCCGCCGTCCCAGTTTCCAAACTCCTCAGATCGCAATCTGATTGAGCACCCATGGGATGTGCTGGACATACAAATGATATCCATGGAACACAACCTATAGCACCCAAATGATCTGCTGTCAACATCCTCTTGCCAGGCACCACACACACACACACACACACACACACACACACACACACACACACACACAGAGGTCTTGTGGAGACATGTTTTCAGTTTATTTATTTTAGAAGACAACAGATAACAAATAAAGAGAACAAATAAATAAATATATGAATAAATATTTATATAATCCATCAATTTTAAAAATCACATCTACATAATTGTTTTCCTGTTTATTTAGAGTTGCTATGGTGAGTGCTATGATGCTTGTTGCTTGCTTGTCACATTTAGCAAACACAACACATCACAGCAACTGCATCTTAATGAAGCAAGGATAAAATATACATTTACTCAGAATATTCACCTCACAATCAGTATGGAGCCACTGTGTGGATGTGATGGATGTGACTACTGAAGAACAAATTATCCTGCTTTAGCTTAAATACATCTAATCAGCAAGGAACATTCAAACACCCTTTTCCACTAATATGATTGGACATTAGCACAATAAGCGTAATGGTTTAAACTACTGGGTATGTTCTTTTAAAATGTTCGGCATGCAAGCTGCTATGGTCTAGAGAAATAAACATGCAGATCATTCCATTACTAAGTTTGTTTAGTGGCAAGCCCATGTCTCTTATTACACTTCAATTATTTTGAAAATTGTACAGGAGCTATCTTTAGTTCCTGCTCTGATAGGAATTCACTGCAAGAAAAGGGTACAAGATTGAGCATGAGGTTATAGTTAGATCTGACTCCTTGTGTTTTGTCATCATTACTGAGCCTGTTACATTGGCTTGCTTGTTACTGTGCGATATTTCCAAAGTTTGTTGTTTACTGGGAAGATTTGTTTGTGTGTGTGTGTGTGTGTGTGTGTGTGTGTATGTGTGTATGAGTGTGTTTGGGGGTGCACGCACAGTCTGATATAGCTGCATGAATTGGATATAAAACTTAAAACAAAACCACATCCCAGTGTGTCCTCGGGATAATTATTGAGGGGTGACTCATAAATAGTGCCACTGCAGTCTGACTGTGTAAATGGAGCTTGTTAAAGCTTGAAGGAGCATTCATGAGATCTCTGACCACTGTGCGCCGATACAAGACTCAAACATTTATGCTATTCTGTTTTCCAGGAAGCCTGCTGTGTTGTTCAGATATTTTAATGCTTCTGCGGTCATTGGGCATGCTAAAAGTGACTTTATGAAGATGGAATCACTGTGTAACCACTAGAACTCAGGCTGTGGTGATGGTTTGTGGTAGTGTGAGAGGGTAGATCCGGTGTGTTTTGGAAAGAGAGTTGAGTGATTTATATCAACAATGAGTTTCTTAGATGACATGGCAATTTCACTGGTAGGTGTGTGTACTGTATGTGTGTGTGTGTGTGTGTGTGTGTGTTTCCTGCTGTCAAGACTCTGAGCAATGACTACTTGTGGAGCAGCTTGAAAGAGTGAAATAATGGGCAGTCATCCTGAAATATGACTTAAACAAAAGAATCGCTCTTTGCTCAACAGGGCCTCGAACTGGCAAATTTGCAACAATTTGCACAAATCACATTGTGTGGAAATTTATGAAGGTTAAGTTTTGGGTCAAGGGAATGGTTGGTGTTAGAAAGTGAATAAAATGCAGCTACTTTTTATTAAAATTTGTATAAAATGTGGGTGCGCCTGTTGTTTGAGAAAACATACAAGAAAATAAAAGTTATTAACCCTATAATGTTTAACAGTGCAATGCACTGTTATTGCACTTTCTTAAGTAGTTTGGCTGTCTGGGAAAACCCCCTGAATTGTACTGCTGCTGCTGAATTATAGAGAACGGTTAAATCTGATCTCTTTTTTTACATCCCTATTTTTAAGGAAGCATAAATATATTTTACTAAAAGGAATACATAAATGCTTTTAATTACATTCCTTTGTAAAGCTACCATGGATGCCCGCAAAGCTTACACAGAATAAGGCTTAAATAAATCTAAAAATGGCTAACTATTTGTTTGGGTGTGCATAGTTCACATTTACTCACAGACGATAAGCACACACTACACTATTCTGCTCACAGAAATGAACACATGCATCGTCTGTCATGATTCTGTGAGTTTCTTACTGTTTTGTAAAGAATAAGAAATAAGAGAAAATATTGGTTGGGGAGGTTGTTCCTCACAGAGAGCTAGAGGTATAGTAAAAAAAAAAAAATTGAAAATAACAATATATTTTTAGTGTGTTCTGCCAGAAATCATATCATGTTTGTTTTTTATATTTACTGTTTCTAATAACCATTTGGCAAATAAATTCTTATAGGAGCAATAATGTAGTACTTACATTTTCCCCTCAGCCTGCCACACACACAGATGATAAACTGGGATTCAGGGATCTACTGTGCATGAGAGCAGATAAATGTGATTTCCTTTCGGACTTTCATCTGGTGTTTTTCACTGCTATATTTGCATCTAGATGCACAGGGGTTCACACTGCGGGATACACTGCTGAGGAAATTAAGCATGCGTGAAAATATTAGAGCCTCAGCAATCACTCACAGACTGAGAAAACAGCATCACCAAACCACTCACATTAGATGAGTGGTTGCAGAGCACCGAAATTAGTTGGTAACTGGGAAATCTTGTGATGTGCGCTAGGCTTTAGGGGCCAAGTTTAATAAATTCAT
Source organism: Leiocassis micropogon (assembly GCA_028565275.1). Lineage (NCBI taxonomy): Eukaryota > Metazoa > Chordata > Actinopteri > Siluriformes > Bagridae > Leiocassis > Leiocassis micropogon. The sequence continues at coordinate 14,437,403 of JAOVVA010000048.1, forward strand.
CAGCAGTCGGTCTTTCTGAAACCTTGTTAGCTTAGTGTGCTTTTCTCACACCATGACTGACATGCTTTGATTGAGCAGTTGTCCATGTTGCCGTTTAATAGCTATGCAACAAGTTTAATCAATTCAGTACAGATAGTGGCTTTAAAAATGCCATTACATTATCAAAACAGAAAACTTTTCACTTTTAAGCGTAGCCTCGCATTGAACTGTAACTTTGGTGTACTAACTTTGTGTTTATGATTGAAATTTGTGCAATGTATACATACTTCAGTTTAGAAAAGTCTGTAGCTTTCAGAACTACAGGGTTGTTAAACCATGATGTCATGGGCCTTTGTGCACAGGGGAATTGGTATGCTGAGGCAGGTTACAGGCCATTATAATTATTATTTATTCCTAAGTAAGAAAATTCCCCTTAATGCTACAGGATACAAAAATTTGCTAGACAATTATCTGGTTCTAACTTTGATTCTTCTTCCAGACTGGGGCAGGCTTTTTTAGATTTTCCAGCAAAGTCTAATCTGGGTTTTCTTGAGTGTTGAGTGTTACCAGTGATTTGCATCTTGTGGGAAAATATTGTGTTTACATTCACGAAGGCTTTTCACAATGAAGTGCCTAGCTCTCCGAGAGTATTCTTGACTTGGCCACATGTTGTGAAAGGGCTTTTATTAATCAAGGAAAGAATTCTGTGATCATCCACTTGAATTGTCTTTGACAGTCTTTCAAGTCTTTCAGTGTTGCTGAGCTCAGCAGTGCATTCCTTCTTTTTAGGAAAGTACCAAACTCAAGACCTTTTATTTACTTTTAATTACTTTTCATAAAATAACAAGGAAATTGGTCACAATTATTCATGAAACTGCTTGTCAGTCAATTGTCCATTTATTTTTTAGCCTTTGAAAATTAATGTACTAATAAGGCTGTATTTCCTACTGTAAATGGTCAATGCAATATTTTTGTGCAATCTTCAATCAAAATGATGTTTTGATGTACTATTGATTCACACCATAATGGCTGATGTTGCATATCGATTCAGTAAGTCATATTTCAATATTCAAATTTAGGTATGATGTACATGACATCAAACTGAAGTTTCCATAACCAACTATACCAAACAGTTGGATTAGGACCAGGATGACACTTGATTAGCCTGGTTATGCAAAGGATTATTGGAGGGCAAAATGAATCCAGCTATTGCAATTGTGTCCAGCAATCTTGCATTTAACCTTCACTACAATTTGCACACTTTGCTGTAATACCCGTTTTCAATGCTGTAACAACTATATTCACTCTAAACTTTACATACATGCTAACAGAAGTACATTTCCACTACAGTTTCATGCGTGTAATAAGGAGTCATTGTAGCAGCTGCTGCTGCTACTCTGGAAGTGTCCTTAGCAGTGGTTTCTTTCCACTCAGTGCCTGTGCTCCCTCATGCTGTGCTAAGCCTCTCTGTGGTGATAATGGGAGATGAGGGGACCAATACAGAATGAGGGAAAGTGATGAGGCGTTCTGTCAGTCCCTTAAGGGCATTCACATTTCTGATGGCTGTATTTAGCACTGCCAGGCTTCCATGGGACAGTCAGATCATACACACACTCTGTTCCCTGTCTCCTTTAACTAACATGCACACTTCAAACACCCGCATAGTTCCTTTATCAACTGAGCTGGAGCTACGTACATTATACCATATGGACATCACAATCATTTTCCTGTCCATTCTTTAGGTTTCTGAGTACAAGAATTACCAGAGTTTAATATTCCATAGAAAATATATCTAAATAAATATTTTACTGATATTTAAGTGCATGAAATATAGGTATTAGGGCTAATATTAATATTAGCCCTAACTAATAAGCTAAATATGATGATTGGCTTCTGTCTTTTTGAATAAAAGAATAAAAATATGCAAGATTTTAGGAGCAATGTATTTAATGCTTAACAATATGGTACATGTCAAAGTTTTATTTATATATAAGTGAGTGTATAATTGAGACCATTTCTTAAGTATTACAGTATTGTCAGGATTAATGCTGCAGCCTTGTTGCTCTTAAAGTCTCACACAGTCACACAGGGAGTCTATATTTATCTGGAACATCTCGGCATGAAAATGTGATTAATATTTCACGCTTGATAATGTCCATCTCGGATAAATAACTGAACCCATAATTTCAAAAGTATGAAAGCAGTGATTTTGTAGGGCCAGCTTTAGAAAGCACTTCATCTCTTTCAATTTGACTTCTAATTAGCCTTCTATAATGCTAATGTACTATCATATTAAATGGCCAATAACAAATAAATTGACCCTTCACACAAATTAATGCAGGAGAGCAATTTAATGTATTGTATTTTTGAATTAGAAACTAATCCTATCCTCTGCCTAGCTGTATCAGGACAAGTTTTCGTGTGATTATAATTATAAAATAGAATTTTTTTTTTCTTTCAATCATTCAGTCTTTTTCAGTTACTATTTTATCCTGGTCAGGGTTGTGGTGAATCCGGAGCCTATCAAGGCAAGATAATTCACTCTGGATGGGATGTGAGTTAATCACCGGGTGCCAAGCACCACATTCATTTACTCATTCAATGCCTACATTTAATTTAGCCTTGTCAATCCACCTACTTGAATGCATTTGCAAGCTTGCAATCAGGGACAATCTGATCATTTTGATTCATACACATTTTCTCACATTTTATACACGTTTCCATAATTTTCTTTTGATTCTGTAAAGCTGCTTTGTGACAGTGACCATTAAAATTTAATTTGAATTGAATGTATTTGGACAGTGGGACAGTGGGAGGAAAGTGCAGGGAACCCATATGGTCACAGGGAGAATGTCAAGCTGCGCACTGACCTAACCCGAGGTTAGGAAAAAGAGACTCCAGAGTCATGAGGCGGAAGTGCTGCCAGCTTTGCTACTGTGATGCTCATTATTTAGACAATTAATTTCTTGGTTTGTTTGTTTTGGCTGTGTTCTCCAGGCATTAAAAAAAAAATGGCGATAACATTGAAACACGCTGAAATTAAAATGCAAAAAGCAAAAAGTTGATGAACTTAAGGCCATGTGGTAAATGCTTGGCCTGTACTGGTCTGTTCAAGATGAGGACTTATTTTCTGTTTATCTTACGTAACATGCAGATACTGATGCAGCTATTTAAAGGCCATTTTAAACACTAAAAACATTGACACATCAATAGCGCTACTAGAATACAAGCATACCTTCCTCAGATAGATTTGTACAGCAGGATCAGGATGGACAGGCAGCTAATTGAGAGTGACACAATGATCAACCTTAGATAATGAACTGCTCATGTTTAAAAATGACTGACCTATCCATCACAGAGCAGTTTTTTCATTTGAACCACTATGGCACTGTCTTCAGTAAAGATTTAAGACTTTGACTTTTTATTTTGAGTCCAACTGGACCTATGTAAACACTGTAGGATGTTAATTTAACACTCTGGTTGTTAATATATCACTGGAGATTTTCCTGTGTACTGTATATCTGTATTTCTAGAGTTTAGTTAGGCGAAGTATTGGGGAAAAGCCCCATACAGATACTGTGTAAATATGCCATTATGCCACTTTACACCACATAATATTAAATAAAATGGGCCATTTACATTCAGCTTTTCTCATTCTCTTGAACTTAAGGTGTGATACATTCACTCATTCTCTCACTCACCCACCCACTCACTCACTCACTCACTCACCCACCCACCCACTCACTCACTCACTCATTCACTCACTAACTCACCATACAGTTTATTCTGTACCAGTCTATCCCTGGGCACTAGGAGGAATATACCCTAGACAGGGTGCCAATCCGATGCAGGGCACCAGATTGGTAGGAAACCGTCCAAGCACAGACAGAACATGCGAAGACCTGAAGCCAGGAGGTGTGATAAAATAAAAAGTAATTCACAGAACTCACAATGCAAGAGGGTGGAATGCATAAAATGGCTATGGGGATCCAAAATCTACGTGCACTGCACGCCAAAGACTGAAGATGATTACGTAGATGCCATATGGGACTGCAGATCATTAAGCACGTCTAGAAACAAATCACTAAAGCAATATTTTGTTTTCTAAATTGCATCATCCCATTCTCACCTCCATTTTGCTTACTCTGAGATGCAACTGGGATCAGCATCAAAAAAGAAAACACGATAGTTATTTTAGCAGCACTAACCATCACCAAGGAAACCATACTTACAAACTGGTAATGTTAACATCACACACTGGATAATACTTAATAATTTACTATCATTACTATATTTTCAAAGTCAACATTCACATAAATCAGTACTGGTCAGTGTTGTTATACATGTTAATTAATTCAGCCAACATTCTTTAGTAAGTACTAAGTATGAACACACCCCACAGACTTCTCCTATACAACTGTTCAATGTACAATGTCCATGTAGTGTCTACTGTCTTGTCCTGTTTTGTCTCATTGACTGACCTGTCTGTTATGTCCTACAATCACCACTAACCATACTAACCCTTCCACACAAACGTTAATAAACTAAATTAAATGAAGTCCCAGTGGTCGCTCAAAAAAGGTTGTTGTTTGTGGAGGGAGAATAAAACTGAGTGTGTGCAGTGCGGTGACATTTTACTCGATTAGATTTAAGTAACAGATTTTATTATCAAAATTTCAATGTTGCAATAACAAGCCGATTGACATGAAAGCGTTTCTGAATTAGAGAAATAGAAAACAAGGTGAAAATAATACCAAGTAAACTGCAGTTGATGAATTTGGACAGCAAAGTCAAATATAACTGAATAATATGTAAAAGAAAATTAACTCAATTCAGATACAAACTTCTAGAACAACTTTCAATTGTTGGCAATAGGATCTGAATCTCAGATGGGTTTAGTGTTTCAAATGCTAATAGGAAGGCATATGCATATTTGTGTGTGTGAAAAGAAAAGGAGGGGTGAGGCTGTTTGCATGTCTATGTGTAAGTGAGAGGGAGGAAAAAAGTGAGAGAGGCAGTGAGAAGAAGGCAAAGAGGGCGAAGCTTATAAGAGTGCAGCCAGTAGCCCACCAGCCAGGCTCAAAATCAAGAAGCACAGAAGTTGTTTCTTGGCTGACAAAAGTAATTAATCCTCCTACTCTGTAAAATGAATTGGATTATTTGGCCGTGAGGCAGAACTAATCTCATGTACAGTGTCCTCTGTGGCACAGACCTGACCCCCCTGCATTTCTCCCTTGGGGACACTACCGATTGAGGGCTCTCTCACCAGTCCTTATTCACATTTATTATTCATTTTATAATTTATTACATCTAATATAATGTCTGCATCAGATTCTGATCCGAAACCTTTTTAGTAGTGCATAAGGAAAAAAAAAAAATTCTATAATGCCTTGTAGTATTGATGTGGAATGTTATAGTGGAGCCAAGGCTGCTGTATAAATGCTATATGCTGACATTTTAAGGTGTGTATATGCCATTCTTGTGGCTGATGAGATCTCTCTGCTGTCTGAGTGCTCTTGAGGTATTACTTTAACCATTTCACACTATCACATGCCTCTCACAGAATGTAAATGTGTAATCCAGCCAGCACAAGAGGTCGGTTAAAGCTATAATTACAGTCATTGTCTAACAAGGGACTTAATTAAGGCTATAATGCAATTATATGTAAAAATGTCTATGTATGCCTGCAGACATAAAAATCCTGATGTTAAATTGGATCACAGATATATATCCTTTCTTTCATACAGTCACCTGTGCTCATACTGAATGCCGTTTGACACGCAGACACATTTAACCACAAAACGTTTGCAGAGCCTCCTTATACCAAACACCACAAGGTTTACAACTCTTATACATCTGAACAGCAATCCTTTACCATCAGAATTTGAAACTGTTTTATGTATGTATTTATCTCTAGTTATATAGTTTTATAATAATAATAATAATAATAATAATAATAATAATGATATAGTGCTATGAAACTAATTCCATCCATAAGAGTCACCAGTGATCTCTATTAACTGGCCATTTTTGTTTTTTAATTTACAGATTACAAACATTTTACTTCCCTGAGAACCAAGACAAAGCAACACAATGTCATATGGATCCATTGATGGTGGCTCATTTGGCAGCAGGAATCCATTTGGTGGTCCCACAAGGCAGGGCTACCAGCCAGTAGGTAAAGACCCATTTACTTTCCTATGGACACTGTATAATCTAACCACAATGTGTGGCTCCAAGACGAGAGCGTATGCCACACTATTTATCATCATGGTTTGTTCACCGAAATACCATAAATCATTTGACAAAGACAAAGAGGAATTCCCAACTTATTTGCAAAGCCATTGGATTCTTTGTTTGCTCCACATAAATCATTATGTAACTAATCAGCCGTACGGCTTATTATAACAAAGGTCTACTTCAGCAGATTCAAATGTGCCTAGTGATTATATGACAGGTTAGACACTGTGATGCTATGGCTTTAAATGATTCTGCGGTAGTAGTCTGATGTCACAGCAGAAAATAAAGTGATTATGCTGTAAATTCAGTCCTATGGAGCATCAGCCTAACGGTCCAGACTAATCACTTTGATTTCACAGTCCAGAGCTGTATAATTTGTCTCAATGATGCTCCAAGTGGGGTCAGGCTGTCCTTAAAGTGTAGACAGGAAGGCCATGATTTTCTTATTTCACTTGAGATGACAACCCACCTTTAACATGGCAAACTTGCACACAGGGTGTGTATAAACTGTAATAAAAACACAGCCACAGTCGAAAACACAATCAAGAAACAAGTTTTAAAGTCACACAGAGGTCAACACTCAATTGCATCAAGAAAACAAGGCCAGAGAGTAATCCAAAGCACAACTCTAAAATGTAGCGAGAAATATTAAAAGAAAATACAAGAACGGGGTTCTTGTTTAAATTATATACTGTACAGTATATTTGACTGATTGCATGAATCAAAGTGGATTAATCACAAGTTTTACAACAAAAAAACAAGTAGGTCTATAAACAATGCCACATTGCATATAATTTGTGTTGTTTCTAAAAGGTTTAGGAATAACTTTTGATGTATGGAATGAATGTAAAAAAAAGCCAAAGGCTTAATTTTTTTTTTTTTTTTTTGGACAATAAAGACAGACACCCATCATGTACAGTATGCGTATCCTGACGTTGGTGAGCGTATGGTGGACATCAAGCAATAATTCTTCCTTTATTTAATTTTAAACTTACCAAAGGGGTCTATTGTATTCATCTTACAGTGTAACAGGTACCTAATTGCAAAAAAGGACAAGAAAAGTGATAATGTGTATTAAAGCAAATGATTTTTTTTTAAAAACAAGCACACTATTGGTTTGTAACCATAGTAGACGTTAGTCATTTGCTTCATTTCAGGATTGTTTTTTCATGAAAAGTAACTTATGACTAATCCAAAGAAGCTTGAGAAAAATCAGCTTGAAAGTTATATTATTTGCATAATGACAATGTACAGCAAGCAATAAAGCTGTCTTGTCTGCTAATATAATACACCCTCAACATTGTTAAATAAAGAAAAGCTTCCAGTCAGGAGCTGGAGAGTAGCAGCTATTGTCTCTGACAACATTTTGACTAAGGTGCCTTGAAAATATAGTACAAAGCCCCTTTTATGTTGTCATCTTATTTTTTTGTATTTGGTATTTTGTTTCCCACTGATCTACAAATTCTTAAGTGTCATGTGATTTAAAAAGAATCATTTTAGGATCTTTAAACAAATAAGTGAAATTAAAGGAAGTATATTTTTCCCATCAATGACAATGAGTCTATCTCTCGCAATAACACCTAAAAAATGATGGAGGTTTTCTTATTTCATTTTTCCAGTAAGAAAGGGCTCTGATTGTAGGAGAAAGGAAAAAAAGGTACCAATCAATCAGCAAGTCTTACAAAAAAAGGCTTTACAATATTCTTTAATATTGATCAGGTAATGATGCCATCAATCCAGCACTCAATCACAGCCTGCTGACGTTAATAATGTACCTTGTACAAAATACATGCTAAGAGCCATTAAATGTGAGTGTGGCACAAAAGCTGTTTTCTCTTTCGTAGAGTATAAAAATGAATGCCACCAGACTTATCGCAGACTTGGATATTAAATCTATTTTCACTTATGCTTAATATAAGTTATATAATATGTCTGTGGAATGTTTCTGCATAATTAGGAGCTATCTCTTTGGTGTAAGCTCCATTTCGGCTAAATGAGTCATTGTCATATGATACACTTGGCAGACCAGCACATGGACCCCACATTCCTTCTTATGCTCATGAAGAAACGGCATTTTCTTCATTACACACATAGCATTAATCATTCTTTAAACAAATGTGACATTAAATGACAGCTATTTTACTGTAAATAATGTTGCCCTCCATTAAATTTAAGAATGAGCCATAGAAAGGCAGTTTAATTTTAAGATGTAATATTTTACTTAACTGTAGTAAAGTTTGACCCACTTTAAAATAATAATGAATCTAAACAATTATTTAATCTCTTAAAAGCTTATTGATTTACACAGATTTTCCTGAAA